>VZRX01020992.1:27212-43200 GCA_013398075.1 Notiomystis cincta | reverse complement strand
AAAACCAGGGATTGTTCACTACCAAAAGTGCAAAATAAGCCAAGGGAGAATACTGCTAGGAAAGGTGAAAAAAAAAAAAACAAAAAAAACAACTGGCCAAAGGGATATTCCATAAAACAACATGTCATGTCCAGCATATAAACTGAGAGAGCTGGCCAAGAAGAGCTGCCAGTGACAGCTCAGGGATGGGCTGGCACTGGTCAGTGGATGGTGAGAAATTTTGTTATAGATCTCTTCTTTTTTCTTGGGGTTTATTCCTATATCTCTATTCTCTTCATTATTATTATCATATAAATAATAATTTGTTGTTTGTTTGTTTCTATTATTAAACTGTTGTTATCTCAAACCAAGAGGTTGGGGATTTTTTCTGATTCTCCTCCCTACCAGTCAAGGGATGTCTGAGTGAGTAACTGTGCAGAATTTAGTTGCTGTCTTGGGTAGAAACACAGCAATGGTGTACACAAAGTAACTAAATACAACATTAAGTAGACCTATAATGTCAACCCACTCAGCCTCAAGGATTGCTGTTGGGAGCAATTCATGAAGGAACTGATTACAGTAAGGAGCATGATCCAACAGGAATAGTTTGGAAGAGTTCGTTAGCCTTGTAACACAGTAGTGCCCAAAATTTTTGATTTTGTTTAATTACTTTCTGTTTACATTTAAGCTTTAATTATTTTTCCCATTAACTTTAACTTCAGAATGTTTTGTACATGCAACTTTATGGATCCATATAATTAACTTTTATGTCTATAAATAAGTACATATATATAGATATATATCTATATATAAGTAATATATATCTATATATATATACAAAAGCAAAGTTATATATAAACATGTATCTAAGGTTTATCTATGTGTAAGTATTCTTTTATAAACATTTGTGTATTCATTTACATATATATGTGTATGGAAAATTCTATATTTTCAGATATGAGCACTTCCTGGTCTGAAGGCAAAAATGTGAACCATCAGAGGCTGCTCAGGGAGCAAATGCACATGACAGTTTCAACAAATGAGAACTTTCCAACTAAAATTCATATGGAAATATGTGGAGTATGATATTGACGAAGGTGGCAGCGGCTGTTTATGCATTCCTTTCCTGCCATTCTTGATAAAGTGGAAATTGTGGCTGGTCAGAGTCACACTGTGCAAGCACAGAGTTGTATGAAAATATTTGGAGTTGTGACTTTGTCAAAAATCATGGCTCCCTGTCAAATGCTAAGCAACATTGATAAAACCTCAAACTGGACAGGCGCAATCCTTGCGACCCAGTGTGGTACAACTTTGCCTGCTGAGGGACCTGGCACTGTAAGGCCACTCTCAGTTATTTGTTAAAGGTCATGGCAAGTGGAGGAGGCTCTTGAGGCTTGGACAAAAGTAATGATAATTGTCATCTTCAAGAGGGGTAAGAAGGAGGATCTGGTGATCCTTTCCTGAACTGATGAGTCTCACCTCATTCCCCAGGAGGGTGCTGAAGCAAATAATCCTGGAAGCCTTTACTAAGAATATGAAGGAGACAGTGGCTCTTGGGTGTTGTCAGTATGGATTTATGAAGGGGAAAGCATGCCTAATCAACCTGATAATCACCTTCTATGATGAAATGCTGGCGAGGTGGATGAGGGCAGAGTGGTAGATGTTGTATAACTTGACTTTAGCAAGGTTTTCTACAATGTCATAATATTTCATTGACAAACCGTTGAATTCCATACTCATTAAAGGGACAGTGAAATGATTTGCAAGCTGCCTGAACTGCCAGGATCAAAAGTGGATCCATTAGTGAAGCAAAGTTTAACTGGAGGGCAGTCACTAAATTTGTACCCTAGGAGTCAAGACCAGACTGATACTTTTTCACTTAATTAATGATGTGAATGATGGGATATACTGCACCCAAAATGAGTTTCCATAAGATACAAAAGTGGGAATGTTGGTTAGATCAGATCATTGTGCTGCCATTCAAAGGGATCTAAACAGGCAGAGAGGAATCTTACAAACTTCAACCAAAGGAAATGTCAAGTAAGCTCAAGATGGCAGTATCTGGTGAGGGCTTTGCAGAAAAAGACCTAATGGTCCTGGTGGTCACCAAGTTGAATGTCTGATTTTGTGGCAAACAGCCTCTTGGGCTGCGTAAGGAAAAGTGTTTCTTACAGGCTGAGGAAGGTGACCCTTCCCCTCTGTTCAGGACTTGTGAAATACTTTTGGGGTACAGTTCTCAGTCCTGGTTTTGCCAGTTCAAGACATGGACCAGAGACAGTCTAATGAAGAACCACAAAGATAATAATCTTTGCTGATAGCTGTCAAGAGACTGGAGCACCTGTACTATGAGGAGAGGCTGAAACAACTGGATCCGTTTAGCCTGGAGGCAAAAAGGCTCAAGAGGTATCTTACTCATGTGTACAAATACCTGCTGGGGAAATTGACAGCTTTGATATGTGAGGAGAATCAACACATGGCTGTAAACATAGAGACAAAAATAACAAAAACAAAGACAAAACCAAAGACGACAACAACAACAGAAAACAAACCAAAAAACAACAGGTGGGGGAAGTTAATTTGGTTTCTTCTTATTGCTTTGATTTGCTTTCTTTGTTCTGTTTCTTCAAGCTACCTCTCCCAAAAGAAATGAAGGTCACCTGCTCTGGAGCTGGGATCAGCTTTGTGTATTAGGCACCTCTCTTTACCAATGACTGCAACTGCTTTTCTTGCAAAACTTGAAAACACACATTTCACATCTTTCCCTCTGTTGTCCCTACTTGTTGGCTACATACTCTTCTTTCCTCACATTCATAGGTTTCTCATCTGTTCCACAGCTCTAATTTTTTTTTGTATTATTCCTCCATGAAAGATAAAAATCTATCTAAATAAAAAGCTATCCAAAGCACCATTAAAACTGAGGATTTCAGAACTGATGTCCTTCCTTCTCTGCCCTTAGTCCCTCCTAATTCTTTCTTTTATTTTACCTTCTCTCAGATGATTGTACTTATATGTAATGAAACTCTTCAGAGGCAAGGATTATAGCTAATTTATCTGCTTGCATAATATCTCAGAGTACTGACAGATTAAACAATACCCATAGGGCAAACAAGGCAGTTTAAGATAGGAAAAGAAATTTTGCAAAATATTGCTGGTTTTATAGACCGTTTGGTCAGAAAGAGAACGGCTGTTTTGTCACCACAATGTAATGACAGATATCCTCCTATCTATAGTATTTGAAGGTCACAGATTTTAAAGTTCTTGAGATATGTTCTCCCTAACTCTTTCTATAAATATCCCCTTTCCCATACTGAAGACCTGCAATAGATTTTAATTTTAACCATGATAGAAGTATATTTTTGCTCAGCCTTCAAAGAAAGACTTTTTAAAGCCTTGGTATAACAACCTGAACTTCGCTGTGGCCTAAGCTTTGTTCTTCATGTGTTAAAAAATACTTGAAAAAATATAACTTGTTCATAATAATCCCTTAAAATGATAATTTATGTCTTCCAGTAATTGCTATGAACTTAGGAAAAAAAAGTAGAAAGGATCATTTTCTTACCTTGCAAAAATCAAAGTTACTCCAATGACATCAATGGTATTATGACAAATTTTGATATTTTAGAATACTTAAACTGAGGCTCAAATGGAATAAATCAGTAGTAAATTCACAAATCCATCCTAAAGATAAATTTGTTTTTAATAGTATATAAGTCAAAAGGCAAACTTTTCAAAAAATATATTATTTACACAGAAAATAATGATACATGCTTATGTTTTCTCAACATTGCAAATTATGAACCAGAATCCATCAATAAAAGCATATGGAATGTCATAGAAAGCATATGGAAATGCAATTTATTTCTAGCTAGGTCACAAAAAACACAGAAGGATATCTTTGCCTAAGATGGAAGCTATTCTGTTTTCTGCTGTCCTCATATACACCATATTCATTGACGACACTCAACCTAACAGTTACATTAAACATTAAAGAACAGGTCAATCTGTAAAACTGTACCTCATTTATCATCTAGAGAGAGCTCTTTGTTTGCAATTTCCATGGTTAGACGTGAAGATTCTTAGTGAGTCTTTAAAGTAACAGATTAAAATAACCCACAACAATCCACAGAAACAAAACCAGAAAAAATAGACTATGGGTTAAGATGAGAAGCTGTGGGCCTACAATATGTTTAAATGATAAGATGTGTCAATGAGGACTTTGCTTTAAGTATCTTTGATAAAAGGAAAACGAAAAACAAAAGCACAAAGGGAAAATTTCATCAAATAATGACAGTACAGAAGCTATCATTACTTTGCATATAAACAAAGTAAACCAAGTCAAATTGAATAACACCATTTCACAATGGGCTTCATTTTAGACAGGATTTTTTATGAACTATAAAAATGGGTAATACAAGAGGAGTTTCCTTAAACATTTTATATGTGCAGAAGTGCTTTTCAACCATTACATTGGTAATTAGCACACTACATTTGGCCACTTGCAGTACTGCCAGCCTTGTAAAGCGTATTTATATACTCATGTAACTGGTATTGTTCACAAGCATACTTTCAGAATCAGGTCCTGTTATTTTTCTTTCACTTATTTGATATTTTAAGAACAGAGAGAAGCTTTGCTGTCAAATGAAATGCTATCATTTCAACCCCATTCTTACCAGTTACTCTATTGCATCTACAGTAATATTTTCTGATTTAAGCCCACGTTGTCCTTCTTTCCTGCTCTGTTCCTGTACCCTTGCTGGTGCCTCCTCATTGCTTGCTTTGGCAGCAGTAGGCAGCACCAGTTGCCCTGGGCATAATTCTCAGGCCTTGCCATGGCTTATTCACCAGGGCTGTCCTCTGTCACATGCTTCCTGCAATGCCTGAACAGCTCACTGCTGGAAACCTGGAACACCGGGGCCAGACTCCCAGGAGCACAGGAGCTTGCTTTGCCTGCTTTAAGCTCCTCTGACACAAATAAGCTCTCACCTGAGATTTGTGCCTGCTTCCTGCAGGCTCTTTTAACTTCTCCACCTCGACTCAAGGTGGCACTTAGCACTCAAGGCTGGCTTTTAACGGACTGGTTCACAGCTAGGGCAGATGGGATTTCTCTATTGACTTATCTCTTCTAGGCAGTATCCATATTTTATGTTTTTAACTGAGCCATTTACACCATCCTTAAATGATCAGTGCTAACAATTTTTACGTACTTTAGATGAGTGCCTGGAAGACTTTAATCTCACAATCCCTTGTAGGAGATATTCACAGATGTATGACTCCTTTTTGGTTTTACCTCTTTATGATACTTTCCCCAAGGTTTCCTATCCCTATTTTTTCTTCTTTATTTACTTATACAAAATTTTAATTAAATTAAAAAAAAAAAACCAAAACCAAAAACAGAACAGAGACAGCTTCTTAGGGAAAGTGGAGCAGTGTTCCATAAAAAAACCAGATACACACACATGCTCATAGATACACAGATAGACACACATAAATGTATATAAAGATAAAAATACAGAGCATACTCACTAGTTCTCCCTGAGAGGGTTTATCTCCTTCAAAAATCCACTCATTGAATAAATGCAGAGAAGAATAATTATTGAAAAACAAAGAAAAGATCTGATATATAAAACATTAACAATTTTGTTTCTCATTTTTTTTGTTCTTTGCTCCTCTGTAGTTTTATTTTTCAGTTTCTAACACATTTCACTTTTTCTTGGGTTTGAGTCTGTCTTCCACATGTTTTGTCCCATGTCATTTTCCTTCTTGTTATTGATTCTTAACTTCTACAATTCCACATCCCCACGAAACTAACCGTCCTATGCCAGAATTTCCTCTGCTGATCAAAGGTTCAAGACAGCCATACTGTATCAGCTTCCAAGAGACATATCAAGAGTTTTCTGTTTTAGAATGCCAGAAGACACTGTCAAAAAGTGCCATGAAAGGTGCACTGTACTGTGCTAGCCAGACTTTACAATTATTTCAAGGTTTACAGAGTAGTCTTCATTTAAAGGAATCTGGAAAAACAAGTCTTGCCACAGTGAAGTGCAGTGTTGTATAAAGCCTGGACTTGTCCTATGCACATCTTTGAAATAGGTGAGCTTTTGTTATTCTTGCCTTCAAGCAAGTTATCTAATTTAAGAGAGTCGACTGCTCCTTTCTATGATAAAGCAAGCCTTAGGAATGTATTTGAGTGATGTATGATGGATTTTTAGAGTTCTAGGAATATTATAATGTGAAGAGATCAGAAAATAATATGCAATGGCTAAGAGGCTGAAGAGTAATGGGAAAGATTACTTCATTTTATCATTAAAAAAATCCACATACTATGTCTCTGCTATAAGATAACTGTAATTACTTACAGTAATAACCGTAGAACATTTTTGCAATGTACTTACAAAAGTCAAGGATTCATATAAGATACTTAAACCAATGTCTTGCTGTCACTATTTGTGTAATACTTCAAATATTAAAAAAAGCAAAAGCAGCTCTTCAAATGCTATAAAAATGACTAGTGTATGGTAATCTAGATACAATGGAAGATTTACAATATTCTCACCATCTTTTCCTTGTATGTTTCTTTATAAATTTCAGAGAATTCCTTGTCTTTTGATTAATCTCCTGAAACTGAATTAATTTTACTTGCAGTCTGATTTTTCTTCATGTCCTCCTCATACCCCCTGTTATTACTGGCATGTCCTTATGATATTTTATTTTCTGGTGTTACTGCATTTATGAACATACATTTTAGAGGCCATTACTTATTTTGTGCTAAAGCATTTACCATTGTTTAAATACTGTTATTGTCACTTGAACAATGCTTCTTCAAGGAGTTAGACAAAGCCAGTATGTTCTTAATACTCCTGTTGGTCAGATGATGTCCTTTGAAAGTGAATGGTGAAGTGCCATTGGTTTGAGTGACAATAAAATTAGAATATTGGCTTTCAAAAATAACTGAAACTGCTCATATTAAACTAATTCTATTATAATAGAGAAAAGCTTACTTGATATTTCACCTGTGAAATATTTTAACATTAGTGGCAAATCCCTTATCAGCCAATGTCAGAGTACAAACTCATACTGAAAATGAGTAAGATATTAAAACATTTCTCTGTTATTTGGCAAATAAATTCTGGGTTTTTTATATCACTAGGTTTTGCTATTGTTTTATTGTGCTCTGTCAGTTCTTTTTTATTTCCTCATGCAATCTTTAATTTTGTGTAATCCGTACTAAAACCACAGTAATTGTGCTCCAGGCATTTTAATAAAACATGCTTCAAATGTTTCCTAAAGATCCTATGTTTTAATTTGAATTAACAGCTTTTTTCAGCTATGAATTTTCACGATGATTCCAGGATTTTGTTTGCCTGAATTTGATCAAACAGTGGCATCCAGTGGGAAAAGTAGATGTATATTCCTAAGACACGTAGCTATTGATATATATATCAGCTATGCTTATTTTAGAAAGGGAAGAATATTAATAACCTACGAGAAGTCAAAATTATTTTTAAAATGTATAAGTAACTGTATGGCAGGATTATTAAGCTGATTCAATCTTTGCAGCAGTAAGAACATGACTTTAGTCACTCTTTGATTCCCATAGGTTTTGCTGGATTAGTTTCACTTCATGAAAGCACAATTTGAACCATTATCTGTTTTTGACAACTGCGTCTGCTACTGCTATCTTCCCTGGACAAAAGGTACAGTATTGAGTACAACCTACTAATGATGAGGAATGCAGATGAATAATGCCCTTGAAATCTACTTTTTTTCTGGCTTTAATGTACATACATATATCATGCCTCACTCAAGCTATATTCATGTTAGCTGTCTAGAAATTATTGAGTTAACACTTCAATCTAAAATAAAATCTTGAGAAATTCTATGGCAGAAGCAAGATAATGAACCACAACCTGTCTGGGAAATATTAATCTCTCCAAGTTCAGGTCCTTCAAACTCACTTTATAGATGTAGACTTCCCTCACACTGCCCTCCACCTCTGTTCCACATTTCCACTTGTTGGAAGCTCTTTGCCAGTAAACATTGATTTAATCAGCCTATGAGATACATATATTAGGAAAAAAAAAAAAAAGATATTTAAAAGAAATTGTGCAATTTAAACAATTTTCATTGTGTGCCAGTTTGGACACAAATCCAGGAGGAAACAACCCGAAATGGAGTCTCTCTCCTCTCCCCTGCCAGCCAAGCAAGCAGGTCCCAGCAGCCCCCACCCCTCACGGGTTTGGGAGAAAGAATTTCTCAAACGAGAGTGAAAAAAACCCTGTTTATTTAACAAAGTGAGTTCCCCCCTCCCTTCCCAGAGGGAAGGTTCTGTGGGTTCCCCACAGTTCTCTCACGTGTCTCAGGCCCAAGGCCCGAGCCCAGCCAGGCCCTGCCGGGTCGAGGGGTCCCAACCACGAGTCCCAGAGATGGCGAGCTGGTCTCAGACGAAGGAAACGAGCTGAAAAACCATCCAGAAAGGAGCAGAAGCCGCAGAAGCAGATCTCCATTCCTCTCCAGCCGACAGCTGAAAAGCAAAAGGTTGAGAGCACCCCCTCCTCCTCCGCTACCAGCAGAGGGAAAAAAAAGTCTCCAGCCAGGCAAAAGTATGTAAACATTCCGGCTGCAAGGTCAGGCGAGCCGCCGTGAAGAGTCCTCCCGGCTGCGGTCCAAAGGCACAAAAAGATCCTTCCAGCAGGCGATGAGGAATACAAGATCATCCCACGACACATTGTTTTTCCAGTTTCCATTTGAAATCTGGTCAGCAGCAGTGTCCTTCACAAATTTCATATGGTATAATAGCGATTGCATTTACACAAGTTAAGTTTATTAGCTTTGGATTAAACTGTAAATAGCCAATTTCTGTTTGACGTTAAGTTGGTAAATGCTTGTTCAGTGTAGTAAATTGTTGCTCCATTTGCCTAGATGAAGCTTTGTGTGGCAGTAAAATAAGAGAAACCATTGCCACCATAGTCAGGATGGAAACAGGATTTTTAACCAGAGAGGAGCCAAATTTACTGCCAAGAGGAGACAGACAGTAATGGCAGATTTGGACAGGGAGGCATATATTTGTGTATAATTGCAGTCTTTATCCATTTGTGCAAATGTCAATTGTACCTAATTTTTATTACCCAGAAGAGTTCCACTCAGAAGACAGGAACTGGAGAAAGTAGAAGATTCTATCAGAGAACTCACACAGGCACTCACAGACACACAAGTTACAGATGGGAAAATCATGTGAAGATTTAATTTTAAATGGAGACTTTTAAGATTCTGATTTCTAGATCATATTGTGGTTAGTAAGGGAGAAGGAGTGTTTAGTAAGTTGGATAAGTCACCTTAAAACTACAGGCAAGAAATACAGATAGTATAAAAGGAAGAGACCTGCCCAGGGTCAGAAATTAAAATAAGAGAAACAAATGGGGAACAAAAGTGACTTGTCCTGCCCTAATCTGATCTTTTAATCACTGTTTAGTTAAAAAATAAAAGATCATGTAGAGATTACTTACTCTTTCAGATGTAAAGGTTTAGATAGGTTTTCATGTGGTTTTTCTGTTTTTTTCCAAAGACTGCAAAGGCCTTCAATCACAGGAAAAAAAAAATAAAATTGAAAAGCCAAGCCCCTCAAAACAAAACAAAAAAAGTCAAACCCAAACCATAGAAATTGAACAAACCTGAAAGCATCTCATAGTCACCCAGTCTTATCACTGTTGGCAAAATTCCTAAAGTTTTGCGATAATTTTGCAAAACCACAGTGCTGCAGTTGGTCAGACTTCTTTTGCCTAGATCAGTTAGGACTGGGTTTGGTTTTGTATCTGTTTTTTAAAATTCATTTAGCTGTAGATGCAATGTTTTCTGAAGACAAAGTTTCTGCATTGTTTTACATGTGTTTATCTCTGTATGACATGGTACCAGGAGATTTTTAGTGCTTTTAAGTTAGGAGGATGATAGATGAAGAGGATTTAAAAATTAAACAAACAAACAAACAAACAAACAAAACAAACAAGCAAATAACCCAAAAGAGCAAAAACCACATAAACAAAATAAAATAAAAATTTCAGCTAAACATGTCTTAATATGCCTAATATCAGATAAAATTACTTTTCTTCACAGGTAATATTAAGACACCAACCTTTTTAAAGAACTCATAAGTTACTAAAATGCTCTCTGTGCAATCAAAAAAACTAAATGTTAAGGAAACATAATGTACTCTGAAAATAACTGATAAAACATCTTCCAAAAGACAAATTATTTTAGAATTCTTTATCAACAAACCATCACATTTTAGGTATGCTGACATAATCCATATTGGATCTTGAAGAAGTCAAAATTAAAACCACTATGAGCTAATCTTAAGAAAGAACGGGACATTTGAAATTTAGCCTCCCTGTTGTTTCTTTCTTGACGGTCAGAGAGATGGTTCCCTTATATTTTGTGATACTGCTAATATTTTATGATACTGTAAATCTTGTTCCTCTGAATGAAATCAAGTTAAAAGGGAAGTGGGTTTGCATAGTAAAAAGTGATCAGTTGTTGAATCAGCTTTGGTCCACTTTGATTCTAATACTGAAAATACAAAACTACAGACAGTTTCATTTTCAGGTAACCATATTTGTTGTGCTTAGGAGGATAAGAAACAGAAGTCATGTTTCTGTTTAGTCATTGAAAAAGAGGGGAAAAAAAATCAAGAAAAATCAGTCTGTGTTTAGATCTGACCAATGTAATCTACAGTAACTATTCAAGCTATTTCTTGAGAGAAAGAGACAGATTTCAGAGAGAAAGAGCTGTCTGGTGCTTTAGGGGAATGCTGAAATTTTTATGTCCGACTCATCATGCTTGCTCAAAGGCCACAAGAGCAACATCCTGCACTCCCAGGTACTACCCTGTATCTTTGGCCCAATACTGATTTCCCACCACATTTTCACCATTCTGTTTCTCTTTGTCTCCCTAGCTGTAGAGGCCTTGATATTCCTGAGCTCCTGCTCTTATGTGAGTATTTCTTTCTACTTCCATTCTTAGTGAGTGGTAATGATAGCTATTCTGTAACAAAATTCAAATTAAGGTGGGAATGGAGGGGGACTAAGAGAAAGAAAGGATGGGGCAGACAGAAAGGAAAAGTGGATGAAAGAAATGATGAGTTTTCGCTAAACATTTGTGCCTTTTTGTTCTGTCTCTTCATTTTAATTTTGTAGTGGAAACACTGCAATCTGTATTTCCTCTTTCAAAATTTACAGCAATTCTGTACTTTGGGGGGATGTTTCTTCTAATTAATTGTCTACAGTTTCCGCATGATTTATTTCTCTTATTCATCATAACCTAATTGCTTCCCACCAAGAGCTAGCTGACAGAACTGTCAATTTCTTTATGTCCTTCTGTTAGCCTGACCCACTGATTCATCATCTGCCTTCTTCAGATACACTCAGCACCATTTTTGATGGGCTGGCAAGCAGGAAGATCTGTCACATTGCCAGTATATTTTTCATTCTTCAGATCTACCCTTTCCATCTCTGTGACTGAACAGGGTTTATAGATGTTTAGCTGACTGTCCATGATCAGCAAAAACAGCTGATAGAGATAAGACATGAATTTACAATGTGTTCTCCTCCAGCATACTCAGCATTTCCTATTTGAAACAGCAGCCAGTGGTAAACTGGCCAGTGTTATACAACAATTACCCTCCCAAGGCTTGTTGAGACAACTACTACATCTTCCTGTGAGGCACCTGTTCACCTGACTTCTTTTAGAGAGGAATTTCCAAAAGCTTCACAAACATGGAATAGTTCTCACACTCTGTGGGGAAGAAGAAACAGTTCTAACCTAATTCCCATAATACAGATATATAAAAAGAAGGGTCCTTGGGATTACAAAACTTTAGGTCTAATGGTAAATTTTTTAAGGACTCTTGCCTTGCCTTGCCTTGCCATCCCTTCATTTTCCTTCTCTTCCCTAAATAAAATAAAATAAACTGACATTGAGATACTATCAGCTTTACAGTGTGTATTACAAGCAGTAGACATGCAGCTGGGTTTAGAGAATATGTTTAAGCAATATTCTAAATGACTACACTGTGTAAGTATTTGGAGAGGGCTCACAAAAGCAAAACAGTAAGCTTCCAAAACCTGAACACCTTTGTGAACTGAGCCAGCAAACAATTTTAAAACAATTCAATTATACATGCCTGATAGAGAAGAGTAACCCACATAGATTTATTCTGTGCTTCCTTACAAACATGTTTGATTAATTTTTTCTTTACATCTATTCCCCTTAGTTGTGTGTTCTCATAAACTCAAGTTCTCGATCATTTTTACATCTTGTGCTTGTACTGCTGCTTGCATTGTAAGGCAATCTTGTGTTATTTATTATTCAGATGTAAAAGAGATCAGACTCCAGTCATTTTTACGTACTATGCAATATATCTCCTTAGACTTGAGAGCAATAATATAAAATATGCAAATAGATGAAAGTTAAAACTAAAAATATTCAAAAGTTGTTTATTTGTTTCTTGAAGCAGATCCAGGGAGAAATAAAATGACAGTGTTGTTAATAAAATTTACTATGAAAAATATTTAGCAGAGAGCACCTAATGAGCTTTTCTTTTTTTTTCCTATAATTATTTGGAAATCTAAGTGTGCTTATCTTACCTAACTGCCTTATGGATACTTAAGACTGAGGCAAAGCATCCTGTAGGCATTCTGCCACTCAAAGCTTCAGATGTGCACTTATGCTAAGCAGGCCAGTCAGGAGCACCAAGAAAAGAGAATTTTTTTCTCAAATTGTCTCCTGCATCTAAGTACAACATTTAGGACTCCAGCTAGGTACTTTGAGGAACTTAATGCCTAAAATCTCCTCTGAGGGCTGTGCAGTTACGTCTTCAAATAAAAGATATATTTTCACACATGTACTTGTGAGATATTTGTTCTGTAAAAACCCTTGTGTTCAGCCTTTTCCCACTAATAACAATGGTCAGTGAAAAGTGTTTTTCAGATAACTTAGCCATGTATTATCACAGTTAATATAGCTTAGGAGTTCAAAACAGGCTCTTGGTATTTTCATAAATATAATTGGGTAAGAAAAATGTCCCTTCAAATTTTAAATTGAAAGTGCAGATACACAGCAGATGTTACTGACATTTCTTTAGAAGCAATGAGCTTTGTTCATGAAAACTCACAGTTTATTTGAGTGATATCCCTTAATATAATTGTGCTACCAATTTTCATATGAGTCTTTTTTTTCTCAGTGAGAAAGAAGTTTCAGTAAAAAAGAAATAGAAATAGAAGCAGAGATAGGAGTGCAATTACTCACCAAGTGGATGATCAATTTTACAGATTTCAGGAATGTAAATTTCAAGGATTTTCTAAATTATTGAAATTTCCCTTCTAAGAATATATGGCAGATGTCAGTTTATTTTTGGAATTAGGTCTCATTTGTGTTTATTATTTCAAGACAAAAAAACCCAAAAGGTAATGGAAATAAATCACATATCTGCCACTGTCTGTGGACAGGTCAAGATTCAACATTACATTTAAAACATGGATAAATGATGGAGATAAGACTGAAACACAGAGTTCTTCTAGAAAGAAGGCTCCAGTTATCCATTGTTCATTTAGAGAAATATTCAGCTACCTAGAATATGAAAACATTAGTAAATTATTGAGACTGAAATTATGGAAACAACATGAGTCCCACTAAAAATGCTAAAGAAGTTAAACTCCCCTTACTTCAAATTTTTTCATGTTAATCATTATATATATATTTTGCTGTGAGTTATTTCTCATCATGTGTTTGTGAATGGAATTAGATGATATTTACCAGACCCTAGTTACTAAAATAGGTATTTGCAACCGTCTTTTGTTATTAATTTCTTTTTAAATTTTGACCTTATATTATAAAATGAAGGAAAATGCATTATCCAAATAGCAGAATATATCTTTCTTAGCTTCACTACTTGGTTTTCATTTATACAAATAATAATGAGTTTTTACAGTTTTTATAATAATATGTTTATTTCCAATAAAAACAGAGACCAAAACCTGTGGTTAATTGTAAATTCCATGCAATTGTAAAAAAAATAAAAATTGCACTTTATACACATATTTTAAAAATAAGATAATAGCACTGTTTCTTTTATTTTATTTTATGATGGTATGATATATGTGTGTCATTCTAAGCATATATGGCATGGTAATAAATCTCTCTGTAAATATTGACAGAACCTGTCTGTTCTAGACCACATCTTAAGCTGAAGGTTTTCAAGTAAGATCCAATTACGTTTTCTTCCATCTCTGTTGCTCAGACAGATTTGCTTCGTTAACAAAAACGTGTGCCCCATTGCAAAAAATCTCCATACTAATATGCATTTTACTAATCCTGAACAACTGCGGAATAGGAAAATGAGGTGGTGTGTTGTTGGCTACAGTATTATGCATATCTCTTGAGGATTGCTTTAAATTGATTTATTTTTAGTATACAGGGACCTTGTTCTGAAAGGAAATTTTTTTCATCTGTTTATCTGTAACTCTTACATTATGATGGAAAGTCTCTGGGTATAATTTGGCTTGTGAGTTCCACTGATTCCAGTGGAAATTAGGAAAAATCGTGAATAACCATTTTTGAGCACTTTCTATTACTTTTCTTTTTGTTCTGAGTACTTTTGTTTAATGCAATTCTCTTCAAGGGAATTAACAATGTTTACATAAGATCAAAAAGCAAGATCAGAGTTAAGTTCCAGTGTAAAAACAGCAGTGTTGTGTACTGGGTTTTTGTGGCCAGGTTTCAGTCGCTGGAGTGTTACAGGGGTGGCTTCTCTGAGAAGCTGCAGGAGTGTTTCTCCATGCTCAGCAGAGCCAATGCTGCCTCTGGCCAGGGCCATGCCAGTCAGGAATCATATCAATGGCTCTGGGATGGGCTCAGGTGGGAGATGTTTGTGGGTTCTGTCTCCTATGGCAGGAGTCCTGTGCTGGAGCAAGGGGAGGACTCTCCTCTCTGAGCAGCAGCAGCAACAACATGGGATAAACTGACTAATTATCCAGGTCCCCATTCCCTGTCTCTCTGCACTGCTGGAGGGGAGGAGGTAGAGACTGGGAAGGAGCAAGGGAGGGGAGGGACAGAGTTTTTTTAAAGATGTTTTATACTTCTCCTTATTCTGCTCCTTGTTAATACGAAGTTCATTACTACGTCCAGGTTCAGTCTGTTTTTTCTGTTACGATATTTGGTGAGTGATCTCCCTCTGTCCTTGTATCAGCTCAGGAACCTTTCACTGTTGTGCTGGTTTGAAAACAAACCACTGAGAGACTCTAAGTCAGAAATATAATTTAATAGAAAAAGAAATAAATAAATGAAATAGTATGAAAAAGAAACCACGGACAGAGTCAGAATACAACCTGGCACCCTGTCAGTCAGGGTGTTGGCACCAGTCCAGACGAAAGTGGTCTTGTTGAAAGTGGTGATCCTGAAGACAAGGTCTAGTCTCCACCGGAAGATCCAGCAGTAGCTCTTCTCCTCTGGGAATCCAGCAGGTAAGGGCTCCCCGTGGTGTTTGAAAGTTCAGCTTATATCCACGATGGAGTGCTTGGTCCCTCCCCCTGGGTGAGCATCTCACAATGGGATAATGTGTGAAACCAGATGGCCCATTAACAGAAGATATCCCCTAAAGGGAGGATGGGTCATGGGAGAGATAAAGAACCCTGCCCCACCTGGTTTCAATAGCCAGCCCATTAACAGAAGATAGTCCAGAGGGAGGAGACAAGGAACACCACCCCACCTGGCTTCAACAGCTCACGAAGATGGTGATAGAATACAGTGCAACCCAGGACAACTGTGTTTGTTCTGCCCAGTCCAGTTGCAGAGGAAAGTGACATAGCAGCTTTTGTGGGTGTCTAATATCCAGCCAGGGTCAATACACTACTGGTAACCTTCAAATATCTCTGACTATAACCAGTTTTGGAATTCATTGTTTAACAGAGAAATACTCGACAACTTTTTTTTTTTTTTTTTTTTTTTTTTTTTTTTTTTTTTT
>VZRX01020992.1:1686-27150 GCA_013398075.1 Notiomystis cincta | reverse complement strand
TTTTTTTTTCATTTTTATTCTCATGGCAGGAACTACCTAAGCAACAAAAAGCTTTTAGGAACTTGACTTTTTTTTGAGTTCAGTTAACAAAAATAAATTACAATGTTTTCAATGCACTGTAATTTTTTTTCACTACTCTTGTTGCTATTCACATGTACTTGGAATTCACAAAACCCTAAGATTTCTGAAGCTTTCTCTCTATCTCTGAATCCCCATCCCAGAATTTTTTTGTATGTACCTGACAAATGAGCTCTCTGGAGATCCAAATCTCATAAGAGAAAAAAATAAAGGAAAATGCTAAGGCAGAGTTAAAACGGAAATAATTCCAATTATACATATCTATTATATAATCCTGCCTCAGCTACAGCAAACATATGAAGTGGCAAACAGAAAGATTTTTTTTTTCTGCTAGTAATCCTTGTTTGAGCATCAACACTACCTGAGGTTAATGGGCCTGGGAGTTAGATTGCCTCCAATTCCTGTGTAGTAGGTCTGCATTCAGGCATCTCTGTGTGTGCATGAGATGCCTGAGCACAAGGTGTCTTCATTCTCGGCACAGAGATGTTCAAAAGGGGCATTGCTACAGTCAGTGAATCTCAGAGAGAGAAAGCCATTGGCTGACCTTAGATAGTAATCTATTGTTTTATTTACCTAAGCACAGGGGTAGTGCCATTTTACAATCTTTTCACCCACAAAAGCAGAGGTAAATCTGCAACGGTTTCTTTGCCACAAATTCATTATTGCCAGTTCCCTATCAATTCTTACATACCAGTGGGTTTTGACTGATACTAAATGCCTCTGTGTGAGTACACATCATGTGTGGACATTACTTTAGGTGCCTCCTTCTAGGTTGAATTGCATTGCTTCTTTCAGAACTGCATCATCATCTGCAGAACTACAAAAAATACGTCCTCGAAGGCTAACAGCTAAGAGTAAGCTGTGAGATAAATTATATGCAATATGAAGTCAACAACAGCCTTTTAGTAGATCTTCATTATTCCTCAAAGTCCTGGCATATATGCACTTATCTGTGTCTTAAGTGTTAAAATATAGTTACCTTATGTTGACAAAAGGGAGAAGGAGTGGTTTAGGCTATGAATTATAAGATGGGTTTCTTTCTACTCTTACTGAAGTATAGTTAAGAAGTAATTTATGTGAAAACCTCCTAACAATTCTTTCCTTAAAAGATTGTCTAATATTTGACTAAAATGAGACAAGAACTTAAGTGTAGATATATTACAAAACAAATATTTTTTGCCCTTGGGCACTGCATAGAAATATACATGATTTATTTCACTCTCTTATTTAACCACTTGGTATTTTGAACTATACAGCAAACTTGATTTTATCATGTTTATTTTTCCAGTAAATTTTTCTGGAGCAAGTGTGACCTCTCAGGTCACACAAAATAAAACAGATGACCCAGTGAAATAAGAACAAAAATAAGGTACATGAAATCTGGAGACAAATCCAAATATCTGACTGACCTTTAATATAATTCCATAAATTAAAATATCTTTCTATCAGTGTAGAAAGACACTAAGAGAAATATTTAATCATATTTTTAGTTGCTTTGTTTATTATGTTAGGTCATATCTCACTGAACCTCCAATGACAAAACATTGAATACGGAAATTTAAAGTAGTAAATATCTATAAAAAACCACCCATTATGCATTTATTTGCAGCTAGAAGGAAAACAATCAATTCAAAAAATGGTATTCACAGCTGAAATTAATTGGTGAACTGGCAAGGTGCTATTGGGTAAGTGTCACAGTTATTCATGGTCTTGCAACTGGGTGCGAGTTTGTCTGCATTTTAATTAGCAGATACTGTTAACTTCCAACTTACAAAATATAGAGCATTTCTGCCCATATTTCATTATGCTTTTATAAATATAACAAGTGGGCATTCTTATTTCTCAATTTCTAACATATAGACTGAGTATTTTCCTTCCAGACACAAGTTTTCAATTACAGTATTGCTGAGGACCATTTGCAGTATCACACTTAATGAGTGGATCTCACTGAGTTCACATTTTTCAGTTTTGAATAAACCTGCCAATATAATTAAAATATTTACCTAACAGCTGTTAAGGAAAATTGCCCATCAGACCATTTAGGAGACTCTCTGGCAGTCAGAAGGGGGGAATGCCTGCCTGTGGATGTTATGAATATGCAGAAGGGGTTGAAGAGTAGAGAAAGTATGCACAATAGTACCAGCCAAGCTCACCTGAAATACAAGTATATAACTCTCAACCTAGGGTGAAATGTTAGTCAAGAGATGCAGTTGGAGAAGCAGATTGAGATGCAGATTGAGCTCATTTTAACCAGTCATATCAGATTTCTTAAGCACTAAAAAATATAAAATTATAATTTTCACATTAGTACTTGTGAAATCATAGCTGACTGAAAGTTTTTAGTTAATTTTTAAACTAGTTTTTAATTCTGATGATTTATCTTTTTATTTCTGTAAGCTCCTTAAATAAGACATTTCTACAAATACTTACCAAAATTCTAATTTTAAAAAAAAAATTCTTTTTATTTTACAGATTCAAGATAATTCTTAGTGTAAAATTTTTCATATGTGCCAAATTTCAGTAATTATTAGTGATAGTTGGTCATTGCTTTTGCATGAGCGGATCCTTTTGAGTGTGCGCAGGTCTTTTTTTGCATAAGGAGACTCAAAAAATTTACCTCTTTTTCTAGTTTTCTTCTAGAAATTACTATGGGGTTCATATGATGTAGTTTGTCTCATGTCTAGAGAATTTTTCATAATGTATGAAGAAAATCTGAGGCAATGGTGTTTTTTCAGCCTGAAGAAGAGAAGGCTCAAAGAAGCCAATACAGAAGCCTAAATGCTAAGAAGGGCTTGTAAGAAAAGTGGAGAAAGATGCTTTACCTGGGCCTATAGTGACAGGAAAAAGGGCAACTGTTTTAAAGCGAAAAATTTAGGTTTAGATTTCCTTCAGATAAGGAAGAAATTCTTGACAAAGAGAGTGATGAGGCACTGGAACATGTTGCCCAGGGAAGTTGTAGATGCATCAGAAGTGTTCAAGGAGAGGTAGAGTGGGGCTTTGAGCAAACTGATCTAATGAAAGTCCACAGCTGTGTTGATCTATTTCAACCTTTGGGGGTCTTGAAGAGGGATGTGGTGGTGGTGTGGATGTGGTAAGTGGGTGAACTTGATGATCTTTAAAGATAGCTTCCAACTCAAATCATTCCATGATTCTGTGATTTTGTCTAATAAGAATTCTGGCTGATATGAATTCTGTTTGATAAGAGAGTTCATATAGGGCAATCTCTGAACAGTTACATTTTTCTGCAGGAAATATAATGGGATTTAAAGGTGATTACTATAGATTTACCTGTCAAACTTTCTCTCTGAAAGAAAAGATGCTTAGATCCTACCCTAATTCACAAAAATACAACTATGATTCTCACATTCTACAAAAAAAGTTGCACTCTGTGTCTACTATCTGGTTCAGAATTAAGTTATAACCTAATCTCTACATGAGACTAGTCTTCTAATTTTCAGAGGTTTTTTATATGAATCACATTGTTTGTTAGTAAATTACTTGAGTTATGGATTCTGACAATATTTTAAAATATCTAAGAAAACTGAAACTGTATTGAAGCATTTTACTAACTCATTGTTCAAAATTTTGACCCATAATAGACAAATTGATCAAGCTATTTATTGGGCAATTTCACCTCATTAAAAAGTACTTTTATGTTTTTGTGATATGGAACCTAGGCTGTAGTATAGAAGAAAATATGATGAAAGGAGCTTTTTCTTTCCCAAACCGACCTAATATTACAGCATGTTTTATCATGGTGTAGACTAAAAGAGTTCAAATATGTGTTCATCTGGTATTGGGAATGCATCATATGCATTATTTGTCTATACAGGTTAAAATAGTTCCTTTTCTACATAGTTTTATTTATTTATAGCTGGAAGTAATTTCACCAAAATAATGTTAAATAAAAGGTAAAAAACTGGTTTAGATGTGGTGTGTTTAATTTGCCTTTTTTAATGAGAAAGTGACCCCTTGCACTCTCCTTCACTGTGGGATAATTACTATCTGCTGTTACTAACACTTCCAGAAATAAATGATCTAGTCAGGATTAGAATTAACAAGCATGGCTGATCAAGCCACCATGAGCCTTCCTTAGAGTCAGTTTCAGCTGATGTTGTTCTGTCTCAATTAGGCACTATCTTAGAACATTTACTTACTGAATATTTACTTGCTGATCAGCAATTGCTAGAGAAGTTTGACAGGCTGTGGAAAAAACTCTCAGCTAGAATAAGAAAATGTACCTGTCACATTCGGTAGAGGTTCTGGTTCTATATACAATGGTAACTTAATAAATTGATGACATTGTATTGAACTGGAATAATGCAATTTAGCAATTTTTTCAAAGTAAAAGTAAGATGACTTGTTACCATCATATTTTGATTTTAAAATGAAACAAATTGAAAATTAAGGCAAATCATTATTTTTATTACATTCAGTGACATTTACTCTAAGTATAATCTAACAATTTAATATCTCAATTTCATAAATACCCTTTTAAAATTGTTCTTCTGTATGATACATTAGTTTCAGATTGATCAATTAATGGATGTATACTCTTTTGATGAGAGTGACAGCGTAATACACTATTAAAAACTTTTTTTGGGAAACAGAAGAAAAAGGAAATGTTTGTTTATGATTTCATATTATGTATCTTTATGATTTTAATTTATTTATAATAGTACTGAAAATCAAGTAGAGCATGAGGGTTAAGGACCAGAGCAACAGAATCACAAAATCCTGCCAAACCAGCCGACAAAGCTGCCTCAGTGGTTTTGAAATCACTGCACTATTCACATATAATCCAGCGATGAAAATGGTTTGTTACAATTTTGAAGGAGTACATGAGAAAGTAGATCTGAAATAGAAACTGTCTGCTTTTTGGTCTGATGCTATGATTTCCTGAGGCTGAAAGTACTATTAGTAGTTGATATTATTCTAGAAGTCTTCATCTGTTTCTTTCAGTGGCTCAGAGACAATTTGGCTAACAAGGAATAGGACTAGATCAGAATGATCAACAGATCATTCAGATATTAAATTTATCAAATATTTTGTACTTGTATCAAAATAAAACAGTATAATACCAATCTCAAAGACAAATAGGAAAAAATATTAGAAGAAATGCATTATGAAAATTTCAGTGTTGACAGAAAGATATTAAAAAGCAGGAAGAATAATCTCTTTGATGTTACAGGTAGGTTTCGAATTCTTCAGTCTGAAAAACAGAGGAAATCTCTAGAAGACATGACAGATGGCTTTTATGATCTGTCTAGAAATAGTAAATATGGACCACTTTTTCCTGCCTCTGTCAATGGAAGAACTATGGGACATAAGAGGAAAATAACAGGTAACACAGAAGGAGGCCATATCTTGAATTTATCCCTGCCTTGAGCAGGTGGTTGAACTAAACTTTCAATTTTTATAGATTATATGAGACACTCAAAAATGTAAGCTATGGAAGACCTTCTCTCAGGAGGCTGAGAATATTGAAAGCATATTTGGTTTAAGGAAAGATGGGACAAGTCTAGTAAATAAATCAGTTGATGTTTTCAAAATTGTTGGAAAGCACTTTAATTTCGGAAGTTGCAAATTACTGGACAGTACTCAGAAAAAACCATGCTGTTTTGGATCCTGTTTTCTAGCCTAGACAGTGCTTATGCATACTGTTGGGAAAATAAATGTTCAAATCATAGAGAGCTTTGATTTTAGCCACTGATATAGCTATAATGTGTTTGTTCATGTGTTGCTTACTGCATGTTACCTTTCTTAGGACTATTGCTATGAGTACTACTTCTATTAAAGGTCCTAAATTTGTAAGAATGTCTACATAGTCTGGATGGTTACTCTTTAAAAGTCCCATTTCTCACAACTTTTTCATTTTTTACTTTTTTTTTTTTTTTTAATGTCAACAAGTACTACTGTGAGGAATCACAGCAATCTCTGTACACTTTTTTCTTCTCTTTTCTCTTTAGCATTAGTACCTTTCTTCAGCATTCATTAAGATTCCTTTCACTGAAGTTGCCTGAAATGCAAGGCATCCTACCTAAATTAGTTCCATAGCTTCTCTCCACAGACAATAGAGAGAAGCAGATAGCTTCTCTGTTTCAGATGAAGGGATTTTTTTTTTTCTTTGCTGTGCAAAGCTTTCTAATAATTTCTTTCTGTCAACTCTTTGGTTATCAAAGCCCATGCAGATTTCTTCCTCAGTTTCTATTACTACAGTCCTTTTAACAAGATGGCAACTAACTTTGTATTGGTGATTAAACATGCCTCTTCCTTGGATCTTGTTACTGACCTCCAGCTGCCTGCTATTTAAGGTCTAATAATCTATTTTCCAGGGGGTTGCATATTTCAGAGCACTGCCTGGAAATTAGACTACAAATAGAGACAGAGTTGTGCTGCTGTGGCTGCTGTGCTGCCTTTTACCTGCGGGAGACTTTCCACTCGCTGTGGCTGCTGTGCATGAGCCACATGCTCCTGGTTTCCTCCGGCGCTGCCTGTGCCCTGTGGTGGTCTCTGCTGCACTGGCAACTCCCCTCTTGCACTGCCAGAGGGAAATAGCTGGAGAAGGTGGCACTGATGTGGGTCTGAAGAGGCTGGAGGTCACAGCTCCTCATGTACTAGAACCTTGTTAAAGACTTAGACTGTGCTCAAGTAGCCCCTGAAATCATCCGGCCAGTGCTCTAAAAACCATTTGAAAAGTTAACAATCTCTTAGGTATGCATAAGGCTTTGCATTTATATGGGAAAGAGCTCTGATAATGAGACAGAAAATTATTTGAAACTGACATGTAATGAAATGGATTGAATACGTTTTTATCAGTATATCTTATGGCAAATTAATTAAGTAATAATATTGCAATAGAGAACTGTCCGTAACATATTAAGAGTTGGCTTAAAATACTTAGCACATTATCGAAACTACTTATATTCACACTAATGATTATGACAAAACTGCCACTAAGTTACCAAGAACAAAAAATTGTCCAGGAACAGTAAAAGTAGTAGCAGAACAATATTTTTGAAGTTAAAATGAAATAACTTATAAATTAATATGCACATAGGGAAAACCAACACATCTAGTAAACTCCTGCATTGTTCTGAATGTTCTGTTTCAAGTTAAATTGAAGGCTAAGGTGATGATAATAAACCTTTCACATCTGTTTCACTAATTGGAACATGACAAGCAGCCAGACTCCACTCTAGGTTACAGAACTGTCATGTCTGCTTCAAGAGGGAATTGAAAGGCATCTGAAATCTCAAATTGCCAGGGTTTTTAGAATCATCCATTGCAATCCTGAGTAAAGAAGAAAAATAAACAGGACAAATGTGACCAAGCTGGCACTGATAGTTTTCAGGCAATCATCCTTACTGAAGTACCTTCTTTTGGCAGATTAGCCAGATGGAACAAAGATATTCTGCTTGCGTGCCTTGGAAGGGGAAGATGACTGCCCCCAAAGTGTATAATTATGAATGCTGATGTTTGCACCTTGCAGTGTATTTCTAGGTAGCAGTTGTCAAGACATGTCAAATTAATTTTTGTTTCTTTAGCAGCTTCTGTTTGTTTTTTCTTTTTTAAATTGTTCTTTGTATCCGGTATGTAACTGTGTAAACTGGATGCTAGTTGCAGACATAATCAAACACATACAAATAATACCAGTTTAAAAATAAGCTTTCTTTTGCTTTTATTAAACAGTACTTCTCTATATGTTAAAATTGTGTTGCTTTTAAGGAATTCTTATTTGTGTAATTCGTGGAATTGTTCCCTCACAGTTTACTGTACGTCACACTTTGCTCTGTAAAAAGTGGGTGCAGTTTTTGGGAATAGGGTTGGCACGAGAGGACTCACTGGTATGGGCACATTTGCAGGGGTCTAAGACTGGAAAACTCCCAAGAACAGCAAGAGGTTTGCTTGCTGAAGAACCAAAATGTAGGCCTTTGAACCAATGAATAAGAACGTTTTAGCTTCGGTCTTGTGACCTAAGAACCAATTTAAATTGCCAGATTGGAAGGGAACACTGGAGGAAAAGGTAAAGCAGGCAAAGGTAAAAGTGATTTCCAAGCCTTTCTAAGGAATGAATTTCACTCCATACCTCTGAGTGAAAATAATATTGAATTCTATGAAGAGGAACTTGACTTTGATTCTGATGCAGATGAAGGTTTCAAGATCAAGACATTATATCTTCTGTTATTGTACAAGAATGCAACAAAACAAAGTATTATATTTGACATGCCACTTCATAAATATGTAGGCCTGTTTAAGATATAACACTTCTTTTTTCCTCTTTCTACAGAAGAACCTAAAATGTCTCCATGCTTTAGTGTGAGACTAGTACCTAAGTTTTCAAGTTTGACTTCCTCATAATTTCATGGTGTGTAAGACAACATGGAAATGACTCATTTTACTTACTTGGACCATAATACCACTATACATTTTTAATAAGAAATACCTTATAAGAGCAATTAAAAATTCTTTGGAATTTGACAGATAACTTTAATTTTTTTTTAATTGGTTTTGTCCTAGGAGAGTGTAACCTAACCTGATTTTTTAATCATATGCTTAGAAACCAGAAACTGATCACTATACAAGTAATGAAATCTTTTGACAATTTTATACATTTGGTTTTGTTTGTTTGTTTTCCTGGAGATGTGAGGGGGTTTTAATATTAATAACAATATTATGATTTCATAATGAAAATAAAGCCATTTAATATTATGTGTACATTACATATATATTAGTGAAATGTATATTGATGAAATTTATGAGTTTAAGTAGATTCTAACAAAAAGGTTAAACTTTCTGGTTTTCAGGCAATAGGAATAAATTGAATAATTTTTCACTTATGTTATTTATAATGTCATTCAAATTTAAGTATCATTTCTATTAAGTATTATTTCAACGTAGTAAGAGACTTTGATTTAAATGAATAGAAAATTCTAGATAAAATGTAATGTATGAGATGTATTAAAATTCAGAAGGTCTCCTAATAGTAGACATTGAAAGTGACTGTACCTAAAGCATGCAATAGAACTCAAATGATTACCAGATTTAAAATACAGCTTTTTTATTTTTAGTTTCAATTTCTCCCTTTGTTTTTTTTGTTTACCAGTGATGTTTAAAATCTGATGTAGATGTTCAGAAAATATTTTTATAATTGACCATTTAAACACTGATTTTTTTTTCCAATGAATGTAATTAGAAACAAAACAAATAAATAAATATTTATGATCATGCTTTCCTTGAACTTTTCATATTGATTTTAGAAAACTTGAGCAATAGTGCAAATATTACAGAAGAGTTTGCTTTTTCCTTTTCTTCAATCTCAGTTAAAAATTCTAAGTATTCCGTACATTCTCTGGATATTTTTCAGATTTATTTTCATGTCTATGTTGTCATTTTTCTTACCATGAAGGTTGCCTCAATATATTAACTAAATATTTTAGATTAAAATTAACCTGCTGGTATTAACATACAAAAATCAACCTTACAACAATGTAAACTTGTGCACCTTCATATTGATTAAAGTCTATATGCTTTACCTTGCTCATAAGGGTGCTATATTTCTGATACAACAGAAAAAGTTAGCAATACAATTATTATGGTTTAAAAATCTACAGTAGACATCTTGTAAAGAAAAGAAAAACATTCATTCCTAACAGTGAAAGAAACATAGGGAGTACTCCAGAGAATAGGAAGATAGAAATATGAACATCATCTTGATTGTTATACTAAATCAGAACTATTGACTTCCATGTAAATCCTTTTTTTATCAGCTCTACCAGGCACTGCATATATAAATCTAATTATTTCTTGTATTGAACTTTAATGCAAAAGCACATACAAAAATTAACATGACAATGGTGCTAAGAACTTTGCTGAAATTATTGAAGAGAGAAAATGTAATGCTAAGGCTGAAACTTATATTATATTTATATATTATTTTATATATATCTGTAGTCTCAAGCTGCACCAGGGGAAGTTCAAGTTGGACATTAGGAGGAATTTCTTCTTAAAAGGTGATTAAACATGGACTGACCAGGAGGGTTCAGGAGTCACCATCCCTGGAGGTTTTTAAGGAAAAACTGGATGTGGCACTCGGTGCCATTTTCTAGTTGACAAGGTGGTGTTCAGTCATAGATTGGACTTGATAATCTTAGATCCAGCCTAATTGATTCTGTGATTCTGTGATTTTATCCTTCCCTCATCCTATTGTGATAATTTTTGATTAGCCAAATCTGCTTATTGCTTTGGAGAATTAACTTTTGCTCTATCGAAAGTTAGTAAAATAATATGTGCTGCATAAAACAATGATGACTTTGGCATTAACAGAGATTTGAACTATTGTTGGTGACCCAGGTTGCCCTTAAAGTAAATAGGACACCAGGAAGGTGAATAATCTCTTCTGTAAATTTTATGAAATGAAATAGATGTTAGCAGTGAATCTGAAATATCTATTATTCTATGTAACTGCAAAGCCTCCTTTTCTAGCATTTGAACGCTTCCTGCAACTCTGTGCCTCTAAAATGTTTATGGCAGACAGAATGCATAAGGTTAGTGACAGATGAGCTCTTGTGGTCTGATAGACCTGCAGCTGGGACCAGAAACTTAAAAAAATTCCCTAACACATGTGTTAGATACTATTCTATGTTAAAGCACCACTCTTGTGTTGTGACTGCTACTTTAAAAAACCAATGCTGAGCAGCTTAATTCTTCAGAAAAGACATAGGTGGTTGAATAAAATGACCAGAACTACCCAGTTCTTGTCCTCTCACAGGAAAAAGAGAACAAGTTTTTCTTGACTTGATTTCAAGACTTTGAATATTGGAGAACTTCCTATTGCTCTGTCAGTATATGATCATATCAAAGCAGCCATGGTGCTACAAACTTCTAACATATTTAAAGAAGCTCATAACTGTTGAATGAACTTTGCAGAATCATGGAAGAGTAAAGAGATGTGTTGTGCTTTTAAAAGGATGGAGCCTTTATTTATGATTATCTACAATCCAATATATGAATATTGCTGCACAGGGAAATCATGTAGATGGGAAAATTTATACATGGATTGCTAAAACACATCACTGTACTAAAATAAAATATCTGTCCTACCCCTCCCCTCTCTCCTCTCCCTCTCCCCACCCCCCAGCCCCAGAACAGAATATTGAATTTTTATTGTTGCAGGATTCTACTTGTATTTAAAATTGCTCATATATTTACTGGATTATTTGTCTCTTCATTTACACTATGCTCATATCCAGCATAATATAAGCATATGTTAAGGTGAAAAAAGCTTCCTATTTAAAACAAATTATTTAATTTATATAATTTAGTCCTATCCAGGCTTTAACATCTCTGCTGTCACTATTTCTTTAATTGTTGATTAAAAGGTGTTACTGTAAGCTGGATGTTTGGTGAATGCTACAAAATAGCCTTACAAGACACTAAATATCAACTGCATTTGGCTTTAGTTAGCTCTCTTATTGCACATCTCTGCAAGGAAGTCATGAGCAGGATGTATGTGAAGATCGAGCCATTTGCAATTGCATTAACTTTTACTTTGAGGACCTGAGTTTGGTATTACACAGGGAAAAAGCCTCCTGAAACATCCTGTGACACACATCAGTAACTATTTTTCAATAATGGTCATTCTTCAAAAAACAGCAATTCATTTATTCTATGTACTTTAAAATCCTGAAAGACTCTTTGATCCCTACTCCTATTTGAGGCATATTTTAAGAATAACTGATGATTTAATGTGTAGTTTTCTAACAACAATGGGAACATAAATTTTGAATCTGTAGTAAGTGTAGGTAGGCTTTTAAGGAGTCAGCCACTAATTTGTATCTAAATTGGGTGTCACAATGGGAGAATTATAACTGTATATTGAATTATTAACATAATGGAAATATCTACACCTTTAGGGTAGGAGAGGGTAAAATAGATGTGCCTGAAGTTAATAGTACAACAATTATTAGGGTCTCTATGATGCCCAAAGAAACAGAAAAATCATTCTTTTACTCTATCTATATAAACTATGAAAATAACCCAAATGTAAATATTTATGATAATGTTTATGTAGAGTTGCATTTGATTAAGATTACTAAAGAAGCTGGTTTATTTTTTATTTATTTTTAAGCCTATATATTATTGCAGGCAAAAATATTAGGGTGTCATAGGAGGCTGAACAGTAACATCTTATGCTCATGCATGTCTTGGACAACAATTTTTCCTGTCTAAGCAAAGGAAAAGTTTATGTCTGCATTAGGGTACTGGAAGCATTTTCACCTGAGATTAGGTCAGTCTACTAAGCTGTAATGATGATTCATATTTGTGAAAGCTAATTTTGACCTCCTTCAGATCCATTTGCCATATATCTCTCCCAGTCACTACTGTTCATATACTTACCAGGTATACTTTAATTAATTTAATTTAATTTAATTTAATTTAATTTAATAAATTTAATTCTGCACCTTCCTTTCCTGTTGTGAAAGGAAATGTGATCATCTGCTCTGAATTGTGTAGGATGAGTTTTGTTTCTTCATGAGCATGTGGGCAACATCTGTCTCACATCTGACTAGATTAGATTATGTTTGGTTCCATTATTAGAGCAACACTGAAGTTCATACAGATCTATTTATTTATTTATTGCCTTTGAAGGACTGATCTTGTACTTCCAACCAAGCACTATCTAAAAGAAACATTTTTCATTGTGTTGAAGAATAAATTTCTTCAATAATTAAAAAAGGTCTTTAAGTATTCTTTTGAAGTAACTTCTTCCAGTTATTGTTTAGATTTTGAAAATGTAAATGATAAAGCTAGTAGGAACTCTGGACAGAACTGACTCGCACTGGCTTAG
This sequence comes from Notiomystis cincta, assembly GCA_013398075.1. Classification (NCBI taxonomy): domain Eukaryota; kingdom Metazoa; phylum Chordata; class Aves; order Passeriformes; family Notiomystidae; genus Notiomystis; species Notiomystis cincta. The sequence continues at coordinate 14,222 of VZRX01020992.1, read as the reverse complement.
TTTGCATTCAGTGATTCTGGAGAAATTAAATTAAATTAGATTTGCAAAAGCAGCAGCCATCCTGGATTCCATGAGATCATCCTTTATTTATTAGCATTGTGAATACGGCAAGAAGCACGCTTTGCTGAACAAAGACAACTGCAGACAGTTTACTTAACTGCAGACAATTACGTGTGTCTCAGCAAAGCTGCTGTAACAGAAGTCTGTGACATGCCTCAAACTGAGCTGTGCATGCACACTGCAGATCACTGGGGTGATCCCTGCTGATGCACTGTGTTCCGTCGTGTTGCAGCAAATTATTGTCTTGTCTCTTTGCTGCATCACAGAAGGCACTGAATTGCTGCTGGACTTAGATACATGCCTGCACGAAAAAATGTTAGGCTACAAGCTGAGCACCTTCTCAGAAATGTTACTGTACAAAACAGGAAAAACACATTGTCATATCAGTGAAAGGGAGTGTTCTTGTATGAGATTTTGGGTTTTCCTTCACTCAGTCACTGTGGCTTTGGTTTTCATTAAAAAATATTTGGGAGCTGAGAAGAGTGGAACAGTATTGGCTACATGAATGTCACAAATTTCATGAAAAACTTCATATCTACCCAATAACTAATCACTGATAGAAAGATGACCAAAGTAACTTCCAAGCAATTAATTATTTTACTATGATAACGGGGGGAAAAGTATTTTGAGTTGACTTTCTCTTTGACATGTTCAGAGAAACATTTTATTTGCATATTTGTATGTTGGTATTATAAGCTGCAATGTAATGGAAATAGCATAATCTAAAAATAGCATGTATAAGAAAGAATTTTATTTGCAATTTTCATAGTTTGATGTGCCCAGATACATTTTTTGTTCTTTTGAATGACAATATTGATAAAAATGAATAAAAATACCTGTGATTCAATAGATTTCATATTCTCTGGTCAGAATTCTATTTTACTATTTATTTTACTTAAATAAATAAAAATATTTTCTCATGATGTTTAGTTTAAAAGGGCACAGAGGAATAGAGGACTTGATTTTTTGGACCAATGTCTAGAACATTTCTATTTTCTTTCTCGGAACATCACCTCCATGTTTTACAATGTCATCCTGATGTAGTTAATTAAATTTATATTAAATTTCATTCTGTTTACTGCTTCTATGGTAAATACGTGCAAGCATCTTTTGCAATATTAGTAGAGTTAAGACACTGGCATTCCTATGGATGCCATAGTGTATTATTTCAGATGTGCTTTTTTGCTTCATTATATTAAATTCCATGCATTGATAGTATGGAGAGGAAAAAGACCGAAAGAAATTGTTTCCATTCAAGCAACTGAGAATTCTGTGTAATATCTATCAGCCATGAATAGTTTAAGGAAACAAACACTGCTTCCATAAATAATCAGAATGAAGAAAGTAATTTAAGTGTGCGAAGGAACTGCTCTCTGAACCATGTTCAGATATTTCTAGCCTCTCATTAAAATTATCCCCTACAGAAATGTTCCTCAAATCCTTAAGAACTTTAGAAGTCAACACTTTCAAACTATTAAAGTAATTATTTTAAGGATTTATGATGAGTTTCCTATTTCTTCAGCTAAGAACAGATATTATAACCCATTGATGTAAAAAGCCCCACAGATTATCAGATTGACTATGGCATTGTTAATCCGAATTTGCATCCCAAAGAATACAAATTTGCTTTCAACAGTTTGATTGCAGTGCAACACGTCTCTGAAAGCAAACAGAGGGCAACATCTCAGTGCTCATGTTCCAGACAAAGAATAAAAGGATACTGAAAGCACACATATGTAAAAGAGGAGGAAAGCACTATGACTGCATGCATTGGAGGCTGAGACATTGGAAGCACATGGAGAATATGGAATTGGAAGCACACATTCAAATCTGAAGATCCAGCAAATGTGGCTTTTTCTTTTAATTACTATGAATTTAGTTAAAAGGGTGAATCAGACAAAAAGACGTACAAAAAGTATTATTTTTTGGCCTCTATAAATTTCAGGGGGAAACATTTTCTCTTCTTTTTGTTTTAGTGCCAGGAGGAACAAGCATTTTGTATAAGTGTATAAAGTGTGAAGTGGTGATAACTATCAGCTTCAGATTCAGATTGTCTTTTAGCCTTAAGACATAAGGCATTTCTATGAGGTGTAATTTCATATTTTGTACTTTTGTGGATTTGTTAGGTTTGAGAGTCCAAGTATTAGGAACTTATCAGGTGCATGCAGTTGTATAAGGAAAAGTTCCCTCAGACATGACTGAATCTGAATACATCAATGAAACTGTGAAACCTTCTTTAGTTACAGTAAATGCTCATTTAGTCACAGTGGTAAATCTTGGAGTCAATATGATAAACACTGTAAAAGTAATATGGTAAATCAAAGCATAATAAATACAGTGATAAACTACCTACATTAAAAAAATATGTCAGAGCTGCTGTGTCTGTAAAACTATTGTCCATTTGAAGTTAGCAAATACCTTAGCCAATGCTAGAACAAATTTATATTTAGCCCAGGCAAAATGCAGTTAAAGTATAGAAGGCTTATTAAGGGAATGTGATGCTACAAGAAAAACATCATCCTATCAGAGAAAGTTCCTCACTGGGACATCAGTAGCATATTTCCCTGTATTCTTGAAAGACATGACATGTCCCTGAACACTCATCATAAGTATGAAAAAAAAATAATTAAAAGTTGTGACAGCAACTGCTGTTTTCTTCAGTATAGTCTTTTCCTTAGCTGTTCACAGAGGAAAAAAGGATAAGAGCTCTTCAGAAACAGAGTAAAAATTTCATCTCAAGAGCTGACAAAACAACTGGGCAGGGAAAAACACCTTCAGCAGTGGTTATAGTAAGGAGGACTTTGAAAGAGACATTGTCTTGGACTGACACAATGAAAAGATGTCAGTTATAAAGGTTGTGTTATATGTAATTGCATAAGTTAGTTATTCCTTCTTACCTTAAGTGAATCCTTTAAGTCTATTTACGGCATTTTCTCCTATGCTAGCACTTTAGAGTCCTTTATTAAATAAAGGACTGACATCAATCAAACATACTGGAACAAGTGAAATCCCCATTCTTCTCTTTTTAAGTGAAAGAAAGAGATATTTTTATGGAAAAAAAAATGATCATTTATTTTTCAGGGCTAGTCCAAGTAGCAGCAGTTTAAGTCAAAGGTGAAAGTGGTGCCAAAGATCAGATCTATGCATTTTGGAAAGTGCTAATTTTCACAACTCTTTGAGTGAAAGAAAGAAGAAAGTAAAGCTTCCTGAGGAGCTCGCAACAGCCTTGGGGAGTAAAGACAGCTGTTTTAGGAACAGGATGTGGCTTTTAACATTTATTTTATTTACCTGGAATGAACTGCTTCTAGGAGAAAACCAAAAAGTACACTTGTGCGTAGATTCAGGTTGTACCAGTTCCAGAAGCTTCTTCCTAAACCCCAGCATTTGTCACTGATCAAGATGCCTTGAAAGTGGCACAAATAGAGGAAAGTGAAATAACTGACTGAGGGGCAGATATGCCAAAAGAACCTGGGGATAGACAGAAAATTAAGTGTAAGTCTGTAGAATGCCCTTGCAGAGATGAAAGCTGCCTGAATAAAAACAGCAGTGGGTCCAGAGAAGTTATTAGTCCCCTCAGCTTAGAAACCACACCCCTGTAGTATGTTCTCCTGTTTCAACTCTCCTAGCAGAAGAGAGAGATTGAGAACGGTGGAGAAACCGGTGAAGGACCAAGTTGCTTAGGGAGATGGAGCACATCACATCAAAGAAGAGTACTGGGTATGTTTAGACTGGAAAGTCAATAAACTTCTACTGTCTAAAATATCTAAAAGGGAATTAAGGTGAAGATTAAGACAGCCCCTTGCCAGATGTTCACAAGAAAATATTAAGAATTGTGATTTTGTTACAGCAATGAAAACTGCAGTTAGATGATAGGGAAGGATGCTTCACTAGAAGATGTATTCAGCATCATAGGAGATTGCCTAGAGAATTGGGAATCTCTGTCTGCAGGGATTTTCAGAGCTTGTCTGGGAAAAGCCCTCAGAAGCTTAGTCTAGACTTGAAGATATCCCAGGTTTCTGAGCAGGAGCTTGGACAAGGGTCTAATTCTAACACAGGTTTTTCTGTGACTCTGTGATCACATCTGGTGTACCCTGATTTAAAAAGTAAGGCAATGTAGAGGGATGAAAAATACAGAAAAACACCTAGACAGAAAATGTAGTGTAGAGAGAGTGCTTTTAATACAAACATAATTGAAAAATGGCACCTCTCTCTTCAAGTGTTAACAAAAGTTACCTTCTCTTTGATTTGGACTTTGTTCAGACTAGCACACAACTTAGTACGTGACTTTTAAATAAATATGATTNGCAGTGGGCTGAGCACCCTTTTCTCCCCATAACTGAATCCAATTTATATGGCTTGACTTTTAACCAGCTTCTTGTTATCAAAAGAAATAATAATACTATTTCTGTGATGTTGCACTCCTGGAAAACATGAAGCAGTAACAAAGACATAATGGTAATAAACTGAGCATGTAGTGCTGTTATGCTGGAACACAAAAAAAATATATAAATCCATTGTGTTTGCTTCAGATTGTCCAAAGGCATGATATTGGATCTCAAGGATAAATCTGTTGCCAGAAGCAGGAAGTGATCAGGTGCTAAAACATAATGAAAATATCTGAAAGATCATGTGGTCATCAGATGGAAATACTCATCTAAGCATCAGAATTGAAGCAGAGCTAACTACCAATAAAAGAAGTAAACTTCTGATGTATTCTGTGGACATACAGAGATGTTTGCTCAGCTGCAGGGTGGTCCAGATACAACTGTAATTCTTGGAAAGTGTTCTGGAGTTAGTGTGTATCAACATCTGAGGCAGAATTATTCTGAGTTCTGAAAATATCTGCTCATTCAGAAAAGGATATATGACTATATTCATGTCAAAGAGTGTAATGAGAAAAGAAAATAATATAAAATTAATTCATCTTGTGACAAAGATTATAATGGAAGTGGGGATTAACTCTGTGGAATAAAATATTCTGGTATTTAATTCTGTACTTACATGTCTTAAAATAGACATGTGCAATCCAGAACTTCAGTTCTAATGTTTGTATTTCTGCTTCCTTGAATTTTTATGTTATTCTGCCTTCAGGAAAAACACAAAGTCAAGCAAGTGGATACCATAAAAACTCTTCTTCCAGCTATATAATCTCATAAATGTTGTTACCCAAATGTTCTTAAAAATATTTTTAAACTATTATTGTCCTTTCATGCACTGGCCATTTTTAGTTCACATTTTGCAGTTTCAAAACAAAAGTAAGCATCAAACCTACATTTGCAGCAACAAAGAAAAAAGAGGTGCTTGTGATTTTCTTAGTTGATCTACTCAAAACTGCCTATTTTACATTATTTAGAAATACTGACCATAAAGCTAAAGTGAACCAAGAAAGACTTGGACTAAATTAAATATGCTTTTAAATATGCTTTTCATAGTAGAACTACATCATCTTGTATATTAAAAGGTTTTTCTACATTATAATGTGGTAAGTTACTGTTGGCCATTTTTCAAGACTCATATGAAATACAAATTATGAGGTTGATTTTATATTTTAAATATATTTCTGTAAGGTCCAGCAAAATTTGAAATGGTGAAACCTAAAGTTCACAGACAGGGAGAAATAAACTTAACCAATGGAACCCACTAAGAGATATTTTTACCATCTTCTATCTTCACAGTAGATATTAAAAAAATATGCTTATGGACAGCAATAGTAGACAAGAAAATAGACCCAAAAAATATAAACTAATCATAGCATTTGTCTTTTATTATACAATTTTGCTCCCAAATATGTGTGACATATTGCTTGCAAGACTCCAGTGGCTGTGACCCTTGGGGTTTAATGGACTAGCTCTAGTCAGCTCTGTGTATATTATATTTTGTGACATGCATGTTTTTCATACAAACATCCTGCAAGTTGTGCCAATTACTGTCCAACAACTGCCATAGTAGCAGTCTAGTAAATCACCAAAAGAAGCATCTGTCTCAAGAGAATGTCTTCCAGCTGTTCATGTAACATATTTTTGTGTTTGGGACTGACAGAAAATCTGAGCTTGAGGGAACATTATGGATCTGTCAAAAATGCTAATGGTGTAGATACAGCACTGATTTTATAGTGATTAGATATTGCAGCTCTTAAAGAAATGATTTTGATATCACAGGAAAAAAATAAAAAGAAAAAAATATCTCGGTATTTAAAGTAAAAACGTGGCCAGATAGTTCAATATTAGTAATTGAGTAAAAATTTGTTTTTTCACAATCTCTGAAACATAGATCTTTATGATTGTGGTCTTCATGTGTGTATTACTTCTTATGAGGTAGATGTTCCAAACTACATGGTAGTATGGGAAAGGTTAAGAGAAGAAAAATAATAAGTCTGACCTTGTCCTCTGGTCCAAAGTTCTTGAAATCAGATTAAATGAAAAAGTAAAAAAATTATGACGCTTGCTCTATACTAGATATGCCTGATATACAATAAGCAACAAAATTTATTAATGTGCAATATAATGAAGATCTAGCACAGATGAATCTATTGGGGCCATAGGATCAGCTTTTCAACTTAAGAGATCACCTTTAATCCCAAAGATTCAGGTTTTAATAGAACCAGTCACATATGTTTAATGTTGTGAAGTATTATATTAACTACAAGTTACTACTGTTAACTACTGTATTACGTACAAGTTTCTCAAAACTAGGTTCTTTCCTTACTTTGTGCTGACTCTTGCAATTATCAGCTTATTTCTTAGTATTTTTTATATTGTTGCAAATTTTTACCAGGATTTTAAACAAGTTCTTCCTGAAACAAACAAAATAATATAGAGGAAGGAAGGCAAATGCAATACACCTTTGATAGCAACAGTTTTATTTATATTTCCTGACAAGTATATGCCAGCAATATATTTATTTGCTGCAATTATAATGACTACCTGAATATTTTTGACTCTTCTCTATCATGCCAATGACTGCACGATTTTGCATTTGTGTTCTGCTCTAGAAAAGTCAAAAGGTTTCAGAACAAGCATCGAAAACCTGTGTGAAAACACTCTGTGCCATAGTTGGGCAGGTCGCAGATCCCAAGGAGTTACAAAGAAAGTCAGACTACAAAGCAACAGCTGCTAGTGTAAGCAGGAAAAGGAGATCATCCATCTCCTAGGACATCTCATTTCCACAGCCTCATTTTAAGAAAAGTTATCAGGAAGGGACTGACTACAGCAACCATATGAAAAGCAATAGACTTCACTTTCCTAAGCCACAGTTAACAGCAAAAATAATATTTCAAATATCCATTTTGCAGATCTGACTGGGTAGGAGTTTGTAAAAGCTAGAAAATAAGACAGTAAATGGAATTTAATCCACAGGGAAAAAAAAAATTCTTTCATTAAAAATGGTGGGCCCTGTGTTTGTTTTAAGGGAAACAGTAAGTAAGATTTTAGCCCATCTACCTGGACTAGTCATAATTTGACCAAAAAGAAAAAACTAATTTTTGCTGAGGAATGCAGACAATATTGATAACTTCAGATAATATTCTTTCTGACTAAAAAAAAGGGAGTTTTCTGTCCACTCCCTTCCTACTAAATATACACACATGCATAAATCCTTCTCCTAGGCTTAACAACTAAAGTGTCTCCTGTTTGTTTTCTAATGTGTAAAATGCCAAGCAAGCACCTTCCTTTACCTTGGAAAGCATATGTACTTCCAGGAGCACGCTTTACAATCCTGCCAAATGGTGCATGCAGTAATGTACTCGAGCATGATTTTATTCAGACAGACATTTTGAGAAACTCAAGGGTTTGCTCAGCTAAAGGAAACAGAGAGAACTTTGGACAGTTCTTTGTGTCCTGCACTCTCAGTGAAGAAATCTTTTTCTGCTTACCATAGCACCCTTTTTTCTTGAAAGGATGCTATACTGGGAACAAGGATGCAAAGAACCTGCTACAAACATATTAGAAAAAAGCATAAGGTATATTCAGAACAAAAAATATATTAGAAAAAAAACATCCTAAATGAAATACCCTGCACTTTGGAAGATGCATATAAAATACTTTAAAAGAATACTAAACTCAGTGGTAGTAAGACAAAATACAAAAGGTGCCAGCTATAGTCTGTGAAGCTGAAAGCAGAAATGCTGCTATAAAACAAAATGAGCAGAGTCTCAGGCACTTTGCTCACTCTGTGGAGACAACACCCCCCAGCTCAAGAAGGCAAGTTTGGTGTATACCAGATACCTTGAGAGGCACAGGATAGTTCTTGCACCTAGAGATCAGTTTTATCAGGGAGAAGAAAGGAAGACAGATATAAGCACAAAGTCTCGGTTTAACCATTTTAAGTGCAGAAAAAGGCACTGGAGAGAAGTCAGGAAGCCTTGTATTGCTTTAACGGGCAGGGGGAGAGTAAAGCAGACCTTCTTTTGGATCTTATGCTCCCCTTCTCTTAGCAGAGGCTTCCTGAGAGCCCTGTGCTTAAGGTTGTGAAGCCACAGTCTAAAATATCAGGCATGCAAAATAATGACTGCAAAGGAGGGCAAAAATGGAGCTTGCTTTATTTGCTGTTCTTTTCTCATCATAAGGTGTAAATATCTTCTATTTCTATGGATTTGCTCATGAAAAACCTCACAGATACAGCTGGATCCGTTTGAGGTGGATCCTTGCTTTTTGGAACAAAGTCAGGTGGAAAATTCTAGGCAGAAACTTTTCTTTGAGAGTGAGGGTTGCTTTAGGGACAAGACTGTTTCTTTATTCTAATATATTCCTTTTTTTGGTGCCAGTGACTCTTTCGATTCTTTATCAAAGTCAGAGACAGAACATCCTTATAACTGACTGTTACTTAATCCCCTAAAGGAGAGGCCTTTAATATTTAAATCATATTAATGTACTACATTATTTTTTTACCATCTGTACAATAGTTATTCTCAATTAAAACTGGAGATTATGAGGGGTTGTTTTTATTATAAGGGTACCCTAATATAATATTCTATTTTTAACTGCTCAGAAAAAAAAACCTTCACACTGAAGCAATTTCTATTTATAAGTAGCTCTATGAATCTAAAGAGAGATCTTCTAATGATATTCCTTTTGCAGTGTGTTTTGTTCTTCCTATCACTTCAGCAATATATATTAAAAATAATTTAAAAAGACATATGTCACCAGCTGAGTGTCATTGCCAAATATCTACTAGGCAAAGGTTAAAGACAGCTTGCCAGGCTATCTGAAAAGGTTTTGGGGGCTTATAACGCTATTATAATGCTATTTGATACTGAATGTGTATTTGTAACACATTTGGTAACATATGGTATGCTAGAAAAACCACTTGGGAATCCCTGGGTACAGCAAGAAATGCATATTTTTGCTAAGAAATTCTGGGATATGGATATTGAGGTTGTCAGTTTTCTGTATGTTGTTATTTCAAATGGGAAGGCCAAAATGTAGCCTGGGAGAGCTATTGCCATTTTCATATGTGCCTGTCCTTGTATTTACATGATCCAAATACAACTCGTTTTCCAGTGAAAAGCTCTTCATGTTTTTTTCCTATAACTTTTTTCCTAAGTTACTCTTATGTCCAATAAAATATCATGAAAATATTTTGATTCGTAGCTGTGTGTGGGAAAAAAAAAAGTCATAAGTACCTGAATTATATACTGGAATAAAAGCCCCCCACATTATGGGGTGTGGCTGCATGTGATTACAGTTATAAGGATCAGGCAGATAACCCAAAATAACTGTAGTCTCTTTAGCACCATCCTTTGGGGAAAGTATATGTAATTTGGCTTTCTAATTACCCAGAACAACACTGTAAATATCCTGCTATAAACTGTTCCTTGACCAATCAAATTACTTGCCTGATTTTGTTTTGTTTTGTTTTGTTTTGTTTTCCCTTTTCTTTTAATTCTTTAAACTATTGAGGTGTATCAAGGTTTACATTCATTGGCTGTAACTTTATCTGTTGTGTTAGGACTGTCTGCAATATGAGTGACTGCTTTCTGCAATATGAGTGTGAATTTTGCATTTGCCTCTTTCTTAAAGTCTTTTCTTCTGATTTTAATTTTACCTATGTCTGTATATTAGGTCTTTTCTCTTCATGGATTAAGTTCCTAAATCTTTATTTTTTGAGTTCTCAGTCCTAAGAATCATCTCTATCAGTATTCTTGTCCTCTAAACTAACCTCCAATTTGCATTTCCCACCCATGTTCTTCAATACAGGCCAGTTTTCTCCTTGACTGTACTTGGATGTCTATTGACTTGTATCTCTATTGACCAGACCCTTTCTTAGGGTTCAAATTCTTCTTATTTCTTCTGTCTTCTTTAGATTGAAACTGACCACCAACATCTTCCTCTGCTATTCCCTGATCTGTACTTTGCTCCTCAATAAGCACTTAGTCATGAACTATTTGAGTACTTTTTTCTGTGTCAGCTCTGCATCCATCTGTAACTCCAGTGACACTTCCTTGTCAGCAATATCAATTACAGAAACATCTTTAATTTGTTCTTCTTTATCTGTCCCAAAGTTGCAAGACTCAGCCAGTTCTGACAAGGGCTTAACAAATTCTGGGTATTATAAATTGAAGTGAATAAAAACACTAACTACATCTAAAGATTCCCTGGCAGAGAATCTTCCAGCAACAGCTTCCAAATAGGAAATGTTCTAAAGTGCTCCTTCGCTGGGATGATTTATATGATTATTTTTATTTGGAAAATAGTACATTAATTTGATAAAGAAAGTCAGAATGGTACACATATGCACAAAATTTCCATCTTGCAATGCAAACACAGTATTAATGAATCTGTTTATATATACTCTGGTTAAGATGTATCTGCCTCAGAGCTGACTAATAGGAATCATAGCAGATCCAAAAAACCTTTATGCTCAGATTGGAAAGCAATTCAATGAGGACTTGAAATAACAATTTTTAAAAAAAAATTCAATTATATTATCATCTTATAGTTTTACTGTAGCTATATATTATAGTATCTGTTTGTATTAATTTTTTTCATTATTTTGTAGAGCATAGATGATATTAACATCTAGGCAGGAAGTAATGATCATTGCTTCTTTTATGTTGTTACTGTTGTTACTATTACTGAATATGATTATATCCCTTGATTTGAAATAATTTAAGTTAAATTATAAATTTCTGAATAATTTACTTGCTACATAAGCCAGATAGCATGCAATGTGGGAATACATGGGAGGCAAGATCTATATTATTGTTCCATGCCAGTCTCTACAATGAGACATTATTCCATAAAAAACTATCAATAAAAGTACCATGTATCTAATTTATTTGTTAATAAATTCTTCACAAGTCAGGAAAATCCATTAAAAAAGAAAGGACACGTTATTATTTGAGACCACCTTTAAAAAGTCTTAAAAGCTTTTAAGTTTTGAATTTATTTCCTTTCTCCTATATACCTTCACATTACAGAATTACAGACTAGTTACATTCCTTGCTTAAGTGTGGAAGCATCAGAAATTATAATTAAATATTTTCAGAAAAAAAAATAAAATTGAGGGAACATCCAAAAGTGCTTCAAACCCAAAAGCCCCAACTTCAATGTCAATATAAGACATAAACAAGCAGTTTCGTTATTAAATGACAGATTATATGTCAATGACAACATTTTGCCCTCTTATATTGGAAAGAACTAGGAATTGATAACTGATAAGACAATTTTTCAATAATGTGGTTGTTGATAATAGTTCTAGAAGAACCACAGGAACAATAAATGACCGTTCTTCTGCCCTCTGTCATATAGATTAAGAAAAAAAATTCTAGAGCTAGTGTTTTGCTTCTCAAAATGTATTTACCCTAAAATAATTTTAAATGTTAGGATGAATCAACATCAAAAAAAAAAAAAAGATATATCAACTAGACATTAATTTCAATGAGTGAGAAAGGACTTGGGCCCCTAGCTTTATTTATGTCATATATTAGTTTTAGTAGACAGTGGTGGCCCTCACAGATACAGGTAAGATTTTCAGAAGGGCAGTAGATGAGGAAGAAAGTAACCAGGATTTTATATATATCTATCTGATATACACATATGTGAGTATTTATACATCAATATCTAATAGAATATGACTGAAAAACGCGTAAGTAGATGCAATAGTGCAGTGTTAATTTAGATTCTGCAAACCAGTGCCATATTTATTTAACAATTACACTGACACAGCTGTAGTACCTCAGTTCTGGATACAGCAAACATCTCTGTGATTCTGTAAAGACCCATCCATGTATTCAAGTCAAAAACATCAGAAAAAAGTATTTGCAAAGCCAGGGTTGAATTCTGCAGTGAGTACCTGGATCTCAGTTGCTGTCAGCTGTTCTTGGCTCTGACAAGCATTTCTGTGCCTTTGGCTAGAAAATCTGTCAGGAGAAACTGATGGAGTATTTCTTAGAAACACTGACATATGAAAATCAGGATTTTCTACTTCTCTTTCTTTTTTTACTTTTTTTTTTTTTTTTGGTCCCAAATTATAAAAAC
>VZRX01020991.1:104086-134424 GCA_013398075.1 Notiomystis cincta | reverse complement strand
CCCGGCGGGGCCTGGCTCTGCTTTGGCCTTGGCCCTGGCAGACACATGAGAGAACTGCAGGAAACCCACCGACCCCCACCTCTGGGATGGGAGGGGGGTTCAGTGTCCTTTTTTGCCCTGTGTCTGGAGGAAGGAGAACTCTCTTTGTTAAATAAGTAGTTTTCTTCACTTTCATTTGAGAAATTATTTTCTGAACCCGTGGGGGAGGGGCTGCCGGGACCTGCTTGCCTGGCAGACAGGAGGGAGAGATGCCCTTTTTGGATTGTTTCCCCCTGGATTTGTCTCCAAACCAGCACAAAACCCCTAGAGCTTTTTATGAACCTGAGGCTTCTTGGTAATCACTGTGAATTTGTGCTGAATCCATGAAGAGCTAGTTTAAATTTTCCTGCCTTGTCGCTGCATTGATCATGAGCACTAATTACATCACCTGAACCCAGCATTGACCTGAGACACCAAGATCCAGCTGACAGATATCTGTTGCTGCATTCTTAATGCTATTAGAATATAGTATTTCTGTGCTAAAAATCAAGCCCAAATCTATGTAGCAATCTTCCCCTTCAAAATGCTCATGTTTAAGAGCCTTGAACAATGTGGAGAGAAGTTGGACTTTCCTCTGAGCAAAAATCACATCACAATACATTTCTCCCCTGCTTGTGAGACATCCACAGCTGTACCTCACTGAACAGAAGTCATGCAGTAACACACTGATATCTTTGAATTTAGGCAAGTATGTTTGGCTGTCATTACCTTTCTTCATCTGCCATAGCACCGGAAAATAGCTCCTGCATTTGGGTGCCGTTTAATCTCATTCAGCTTCTCCTGGAAGTGCTGGCAGGAGCTCTTGATCACTTCTATTTCATGAAGGATACACTACACAGAAAACCAAGAAGACACTCCACTTTACCATGTTTGTTTGAGCACTTCTGTGCTGAGTGCATTTAAAGCTGATAGCCTGAATGGAATGTGTCTTCCTCTTATGCTCACAAGAACATATCTTTGAGCAGCTGCTGTGAAAATTTAGATGGCACCTCAAGGGAGTTTGCTCTGGGTGCATTATTCACCCCAATCACCCTAAAGCATGTAGGTTTAAGTCCTGGCACTATTTGGGCCAACAAGAATGTAATTTTTGCTCTTGAAGGGGAAAAAGGCTTTGATAAGGATCTGACACAATGATTTCTGACATTACTGCAATGTTGTCAGACATACTTGAGTAGGATGAGTTGCTACAAATTAAAGATAGGTTAAATTTCTGTCCACTGGAAGCTGAAAGCTGTTTTTAAAATGAGAAAGAGGGAGGGAGGAAAGAGAGGAAAGATAAATAAGGACTATGAATAGGAAAAGCATCTTTCATGATGGGTTCTGCTAAGTGTTACATTGATAATTCCTCATCTATCACCAGTTAGAAGCCTACAATTGCATTTATCTAGCCAAGGGCAGACATTTACCACAACAGATATACATGCAAGTATTGCAACACACCATTTGCTTTGTTCCAGAAGTTGACATCTGTAATAGGTCAGAGGATCCATGTCATAAATGTGACAATTACTCTTCGTTGCAAGAACGTAGCTAATATAATTTGTCATCTACATCTACCCTGACATCTACATTTATCCCAGGAATTTCTCAGATAAGGGGATATGAATGAACAGGAATGGACAGGAAAAAGTATATGCAAATTTTCTATTGACTACTTTGCAGCACAGGACTAATACAATGGCAGCCCTCTAGTGATATTGAAATAAATCCTGTAACTGGTGTTCAGCACTGAGCTTCTAGAAACATTAAAGAGTTTTTTCCTAAAGGCTTATCTTTGACTTTTCACACCTTATTCAGGGTAGTAATGCAAACAGTATCACACAAGTTATTTTGGAGACAGTACCATCTTCTTTCTCAAAACATGATTCCCTATCAAGCTGAAACTGCTCTGAGTGCAAGAAAGTGTTTGCTGTTCCCATCTTAGCACATTTTGGTTTCTTGTAAGCCATGGAAAGACAGTACAGAAACCCACACTTCACAAGTGACTATTCTAACTGATAGAAAAAAAGAGGCATGTTTGCAAAGCATAGAAATGCCCAGTTTCTTTGGATTCCTGCAATCACGTCCTTTGATGATCTCTTCCTGTTTGTGTGTTTGAATGTATCCCTCAGCCCAACAAGGCCTGAAACAGGATTAAGCCTTCCCTACTAGGAAGACTAGGAGATCAGTTTTAGCTAGAGGGCAAAAGATCCTATCCATGCATTTGAGAATTCTCATTTTTAATTTCCATTTCAGTGCAACTGTTATACCAGGCACAATGCTGATGTGTGTGACCCTGGGATAAACCATCCCCTTAGCAGTAAATTAAAAAATATAGCCCTAACAGTCAGGAGATTGCATCAGAAGGGGCCAATTAGAATCTGATGGCTCATGTTCCACTGCTGCCAATCAGTACCCCCAGATTTCTGCCTGGCCACTGTCCAGCCACACTGTCCTCAGCCTGTAGTGCTCCAGGGAGGTTGTTGTGACCAAAGTGCAGGACCTGGCACTTGGACTTGTTGAACTTCATGTTCAACAAGATGGACTCGGCCCATCTATCCAGCCTGTCCAGGTATCTTTGCAGAGTCTTCCTATCCTCCAACAGATCAACACATGCTCCCACGTTGGTGTCATCTGCAAATTTACTGATGGAGGACTCAATCCCATCATCCAGATTATCAGTGAAGATCTTAAACAGGACTGGGCCCAACACAGAGATCCCTGGGGGACATCACTAGTGACTGGCCTACAACTGGATGCAGCACCATTCACTCCCACTCTCTGGGCCTGGCCATCCAGCCAGTTCTTAACCCAGTAAAGAGTGCACCTGTCCAAATGATGGGCTGCCATCTTTTCCAGGAGTATGGTGTGGGAAACAGTGCTGAAGGCTTTGCTGAAATCCAGGTAGACAATACCTACAGCCTTTTGCGCATCCACCAGTCAGGTTACTTGGTCATAAAAGGAGATCAAGTTGGTCAAGCATGACCTGCCTCTCCTATACACATGCTGGCTGGGTCTGATGCCCCCACCATCCTATAGGAGCTGTATGATGGCACTCAAGATGATCTGTTCCATAATTTTGCTGGGCACTGAGGTCAGGCTGACTGGCCTGTAGTTCCCCAGATCCTCCTTCCAGCACCTCTTGTGCATGGGCATCACATTGGCCAGCTTCCAGTCATGTGGGACCTCCCCAGTGAGCCAGGACTGACGGTAAATGATGGAGAGCAGCTCTGCAAGCTCATCTGCCAGCTCCCTCATCACCCTAGGATGGATCTCATCTGGTCACATAGATTTGTGAGTATCTAAGTGGCTCAGCAGGTCTCTGACTGCTTCCTCCTGGATAACAGGGAGGCTATTCTGCTCCCTGACACCTTCTACCAGCCCAGGAGGCCAGCTATCCTGAGGACAACCTGTTTTTCTGTCAAAAATTGAGGTAAAGAAGGTGTTCAGTATCTCTGCCTTTTCCTCATTTTTAGTTACTAAATCCCCTCCTACATCTAATAAAGAATGGAGGTTGTCCTTGCTCTTCCTTTTGCCATTAATGTATTTATAAAAATATTTTTTATTGCCCGTTACAGAAGAGGCCTGATTGAATTCTAACTGGGCTTTTCCCTCTCTAATTTTTTTCTGACATGACCAAGCAACTCCTTAAACATTTCCCTCCTTCCAAAGGTGATACACCCTCTCTTTTTTTTCTTAATTCCTTTAAAAGCTCCTTGCTCATCCAGGCAAGTTGTTTTCCTCGTTGGCTCATCTTTCAGCACATAGGGACAGTCTGTTCTTGTGCCTTCAAGATTTCTGTTTTAAAGCATGCCCATCCTTCCTTGACTCCTTTGTTTTTAAGGTTGCTTCCCAAGGTACCCTCCGAATAAGTCTCTTGAATAGACCAAAGTCTGACCTCCAGAAGTCTGGTGTGGAAGTTTTATTGATGCCCCTCCTTGTTTCATCAAATATTGAAAACTCTATAATTTCATGGTCACTGCCTCAGACAGGCTCCAACCACCACACCTCCCACCAGCCCTTCTCTGTTTGCAAATAGCAGGTCTAGCATACTCAATATGGCTCTGCAACTACATTTTTAATTTTTCAACTGGGATAATCAAACAAAGGAGAATCAAGCAGACAAGGACTCATATTCATTATTTTTAAGGTATCCTGTCATTATTAATAAAAACAAGACTGAAACAGACAGAGATACAGGCATTATGTTGGGGCTAAGAAAAAGGAGGGTGTTCGCTGCTCACTCTAATGTGCTTTCATTGCTGCTCCTACAGGAAGGAAAGCAGACATCTGCAACTCTTACAGCAAGCTATTGGTCAGGAGGCTGCAGAACTGGAATTTCAACTGAACTATTAAGCTTATTAGGTCAGAGAGAGCATCCCTATGATATGTTGTACAACCATTGCTTTGGGTCATGTGGGAAGAATTGAATGTCCTATATTCGGTGTTCAAAGTGCTAACTCTAGAGGTACATCTGAAAACGCTTTCAGAACCAAGAGAAGAATTTTCAAGTACAAGACTTACAGTTTACATACTTGACATTCTTTCTTCTTGGTTACATTAGTTGAACTCAACTACCCAGGAAAAGTGACAATAATTATAAATATTTATCCTACCCTGTTCTTGATTTCCAGAAAAAGGTGACAGTCAGCCTACATAATTATTGGGAAATGGGTACTAGCCTAGTTCTTTTCTGGATCACCTCTCAATTTGATAGGGTAAAGAAATAATGATTAGGGGACTTGTCTTTTGATTCTTTCCCGATAAGCTTGGGTTAGAGGGTCTCAGAATTGCAGAATAGCTGGGGCTTCCTAATATTGAGGTAGTTGAGGTAGAACTCCTTGTGTTTTACTCCATGACCTTTCCTCCTTGTGCTGTTGCTGAGCTCTACTGAAAAGAGGCTGGCATGATCCTCTTGACACTGTCCTATGAGATATTTGTATGTCTTGATTAGACGCCCTCTCAGTCTTCTCTAGGCTAAACAGGTCTAGCTCCCAGTCTCTCATTGTAAGACAGATGCTCCACACAAGATTGCTTTGGTCACAGATTGAAGTCTGTTTGCAAATGATCCTTTAGGCAATTAGATCTGTTGAAATAAAACGTCCTTTAGGGTTTTCTCCTTTTTATGACAGCATCTCAGTAGCCAAATATTGCATGTCTTCTTCAGACTAAACAGAAGCACGCATGCTTCATATACTCTTGTGTATCTTGTTTTATTCCTTTTATTATATTTTTATTATTGCAATATGTTTCTCTTCTATTTTCTTTGCACCAGCTGGACCAATTACTAGCAGAACAATCCCATCTGTTTTCTGAGCTCAAACTCTTTGACTGGAAGGAAGAAAGAAAAGCCCAGAATAAACAAATGTTTCCAGATGCTGCTGACACTGTGCATCCTTGAAACGGGTGCTCAAAAATGATGCACAAAAGAGCTCCTAGCAAAAACATGACAGCAACAGGCTTTCTCTCTGCCCCACAGCAATGGACATCTTCAATGCAGTTTCCTACCAGGATAGTACTTGGACTAAAACCAAAATGAGATAAGAAATACAGGATTTTCTACATGATAAGCCTGGAATCAGAATCCTGGTTCAGTTTTCTGGGAAGCATATATAGCCTTGGATTCATGCAGAAAAGACTCTCAAGTTTGGATCACAGCAAAGAAATGCAACTGGTTCATTTTCAAACCAGTGCAGTTTTTAATTTAGGGCTCCCCAGACTGTGAGATGTCCTACTGTCTTGTTTGTTTAATGTTCTAAAGGGATCTTAGGTATCATTTAGGCTTTGGTGTTGCAAATCACAGGTCCGCTAAGGTGCAAACAGAAGTAGCATTTGCATGTGTTTAAGGAGAAAATGCCCTCAAACATGCTGAGCAGCCTTGAGGCTCCATGCACCTCAATGTTTCCGCAGATGTTCAGGGCAATAAAATTATTAGAAGAGAGAGGTACATAACATAGGAACTAACAAGATCCTCCAGAGCCTGCTGGGCTATGGATTTTAGTGGTTGAAATTTGCCCCTTTCTTGAGACCTCACGTGGGATTTGTGCACCACTTCCACACTATCAAGTTTTTAAGAGTTTATATGTCAAGATTTGTGATTGCAATGGTATCTTTAAGCAGCATGAAAACAGGACCAAAACATCTTCCATGGAAATTTTTTTGTGAAATAAGCAATAAATATGGCAATATTTTCTCTCTCCATGGGCTTACAAATTGCACTTGCAAATGCATATCAGATTGTGGAGAAAAGCAAGAACATGGTGAAGGATAAAAAGCAATGTCAGTTCTAAAGATCTCTTGGATGGCTAAGAAGCTTCCTTGTGTCAGCAATACCAGTGATTCTTCCCATGACACAAGAAGATTTTTTCCAGAGTCACTGCAACCCAATGCATAAAGGTGTTGCATGTAGGTAAAGCCTTACAAAATAAGGGCTTTGTTACCCTTGTAAGATCATGGCTCAGTCCTGCTACTTTGGCTAAGTAGAAGAAGACTATGGGAAAGTGACTCAGCTGAATTAGAGGTAGAAAACCAAGTTATATAACCATCACATGTTTATATCATGATGTATGATGGTTGGTTGGATTATGTTTGTTATGTTTTGAAACTACATCACTGATAACAGCCTAACTGCTTAAAAAGGCCTGTATTTTGCAATAAAGCACTCTCCTTTGCATCTGCCTGGGGACTCTGAGCTACTCAGCTTTGTAACATAAAAGCACTGTAGGTATGTGACGTTGCAATTATTGTTGGCCTGTCTTATGCCTATGTGTAGAGAAGATGGTACTGGCAGATAGCAGCTGTTCCTCATTAAAAAGCTCATGCAGGACCTCCTGTGCCATTTGAATTCTACCATTTATATTGATGAAGTCTGAATCTGACTCTTGTTAACAAAACTCTCCTGTTTGAATTATCTTTAGATTGGTATGTGCAGTCCAGCTCCTCCTCTCAATTCAATTATAAAATAATTTCATGCAAGATACGAATGGCATAGAGTTCCCCCCATAGGCAACACTTAGACACTCACAAATATTATTAATGTGAATTTGTTTGGATGTATAGCTAGAAAACCTTTCAAAGCTTCAACACTGTTTTAATTGTTAAGCCACAATCTTATGGCATTAAAAAAACATACTAAGCAATGGGAAAATTATTTCTTTCTGAATAATGCTAGAGTACAAGTCACTTCATAACTCCTCCAAGCATTTTACAAGGATGACAGGACTATGCCTCATAATGTTGTTGTTGAAGATTGGAGAAAAAAGAAAACAAGCAGTAATTTTGGGATCAGGAGTCTGGGGGTAGTGCTGGTGAATGTGACAGCCAGCTGTGTACCTGCTTAAACTCACAGTGTTACCAACATTGTAAAACCATAATTTATTTCCCTTTGGGGCAGTCATATGCAAATATGATGACAATCTTAATGACAACTCAAAAGAATTGATTAAATAATAATATATCTGATTGAGTATCACAATTGCTCAAGCTAGCTAAAATACAAATTAGCTTGCAGGCTCATGCAGGCTCATCTTGGAAGGGTGGAGAAGCTACATTACTTGTGAAAAGCATTGCCATTAATCAGTTTGCAAATTTGAAATCTGAAGAAAATTGACCTTGTGACACTGTAGGACTATTGACAAAAAAAAAAAAAAAACCAAAAATATAAAGAAGGAAAGAAATTGAAATATTTCAATAAAATTATGCTTTCTTCCTCATTTTACCTCTCCAAAATGAAAGTAGAACCATTGGCTCTTTCTACAGGACTGATGATGTTCCACAAAGGTCCATGCAATATGTATCAGACCAGGTATGGAAAAGTATAAGACAGCATAAGATTACAGCAATGTTCTTCTCCTTGCTCTCTGGTGCTCTTTCAGTAACTTTTGCCTCTACTAGCACCTGAAACTAGCACTTGAAATTCTTATAACTCTGTCTTAAAGAGAAAGCTTAGCATTTTCTTTGTTCTGGTTACAGTATCTGGAGTGCAAGTGCAACATGCATCCTCAGCAAAGCAGGAGGGAGGAAAGGAAGGAGACAGGAAGGCGGAGGTAAATAAAAAAAATATTCCTTCACAAAGATAGAAAATTGAAAACCTAATGATTGCTTTTACCTACTCTAGTTCAGTAGGAATTTGTGTCACTTGGATTTTACTTCTTTTGTCATGGTCTTTTGCCTTCACTGGTTTTCCCTGATGCCCCCATACATCTTTAAACCCTGAAGCTAAAGGAGGCCACTTTGTGCCTCAGCTTCAATATTGATTTTGCTAAAGAGTATAAAATCTAGTCAGATAATAAGGAAATTAATCTAAGGTAGTTGTCTTATCAGGCATCAATTCAATCAGCCCTTGAGAGCATCACATGAATAAGCATCAAAACCTCTCTGGCATGTTAATGCATCAGTTGCCTTACTGTCAATGCTGCCATGTCATTCCAAGAAAAGTACTATCTTGGGAATTCAGCTCCTTCCAACTTCAAGTCCAAAGACAATTTGATGCAGGCTTAGAAGAAGGCAAGGTTTAGGAGAGGGGACATGACAGCCAAAAAAATATGTGCACAGCTGCTTTAAACATATCTTTGACCTCCTGCTAGATGCACAGTCTAGCCCTGCCCAATCTGGGCATAATGCCTCCTTCTTGCATCTCAGTGCATGATGATGCAGTGCCCCAGGCCAAGCCCAGGGTTTCCCCTGTGCAGGACTGGAATTTATATTTGAAAAAACCCAAAAAGACTACAATTTTTGCCTCAAGCAATACAAATAAACAGGTTTGGAGCTGCTAGATGTGAATGGCTTTCTGCTCTAGGGCTATCAGGGAGCCTGGTGTGGCAGGTTGCCCTCCCCCTCTCTCTACTGCAGATGGCTGGTGCAGATGGAAGAGATAACCCAGGCTGGGTCAAAGGCCCAGCAAGGGGTCATCTCCTGGCACCAAAAAGTCTGGAGCCCCAACCAAGAATCAACATCTTGGTATGGAGAGCAGATGTGGGAAAAGATAAAAGAAAAATCAGTATCATTGACCAAAGAAACTGTTCTTTACAACTATAAAAGTACACCAAATTATCACAGAGGTAGAAGTCTCTTACACACTCCCTGGAAACGTGTGGGGCAGCTTCTGCCCGAAGCATGGGTGCATCTTCATGGTTACTTTTCTGGGAATTGAGAACAAAGGATTTCGATGTGTGCCCCATCAGCAGTTGGATGGTAAGATACACTGAATCCTAATCTATACTCTTTCTTTGCTAGCTGTAATATAGGTAGGTTAATAGTGCAATGTGTCTCATCTACTTGTATTTCTTTTTGGTTTAATTCCTGCGTAGTAAACTGTCTGTTTGAAGTCTTATGTCTGTTAATTTTGTGTCTTTAAAATAAATAATTAATTTTGTAATAGACGTAATTGGCCATTATTAAAGAACTTGCAAACGAGAATGAATTTTGTAGTGCTGGCCGCCTCAGTAAAGCTACTGCCTGCTACCCGAGGCCTGGGCAAAGGCAGGGATTTATCTAAGTTTCCATCTCCATTCATAACACTTGGTGACAAGAACCCCACATCTTATTCCAGGCTGTATATATGTTTTTTTTCTGTGACCAGGGTCTTTTTCTTTGCCCTGGGGGACCCTTATCTCTGGCACAGCTTCCATCTTATCTAACAAGGTTTTAAATTCTTTGCAACAAAGTTATTCTCTTCTAATAATGTTTGTAGAGTGCCTGGCATAATAGGGACCCAGTATCAGTCAGGATCTTTACTTTCGGCTGTGATAATAATTTTATGAGCAGACTTTTATTAAGATCTATTGATACTTAAGAAACAGCTGTGCTGTCACTTTATAAGGCTGCTGACTGTTTTAACTCTCTGCTCCAGAAATAAAGTTTTAGTCTTCCCTGTAGAAATGAATATGGGTAAAAGAGGCTGAAGCATTAACAAAGGCAATTTTGCTATCAAATGGGAAAATTCAGAATCATACCATCTGAAACTGCAAGGAATTAAAGGACAGTTAAACAACACTGATCTCTCCTCTCTAGAGAGGTGCATTTGAATTCATCCATCTTCATTTCATTGTTTTTCATTGTCTTTCAGTGGACGAAGCACTCTCTCAACTAGCCCAGATCACATTTAGTAAGAGTGACACAGATATGGTCCACGGCTATTGAACATTGATATGGGGAACATTTATTACCAGGATAAGTAACAAAACACAGGGAGCCTTTTCCTGATTTCTTTCTCCTCCCACCCCTTAAATTACAAAAATCTGTAAGGACAGTCACAGAAATAGTTAGAAGGCAAGATCAAAAGCTGGAAGCTAAGTTGTCTGTTCCATCCCCCACCCCTTATCCTAAGGGAGTATGAGGGCTCTCTGGGACCTCACCTGAAGATTTGCCACAGATATGCCTTGTGTGTCACTGTCAATCTCTGGCCTTGTCACCTCCAAAAGGCTTCTGCAAATACAGACAGCTGAAACATTTGAGTTCCTCTGTATTCTCGGATTACCCAGATGCCTCCAGGAATGACTGTAGTCAGTATTTATCAGAGGGATTTTAAATAATGCAGGAATCTGTCAGGGGTGACAGGCTGCTAGGGGTCATGAAAAGGAGAACAATAGTCCCAGGTGGTAAAAAACCCTGTGGTGCTCACCCCAATATCAATGGTACACTACCATTTTCATTACCCTGTACACATTTTTGGGAAATTACTTTAGGTCAGTTCCCAGTCTGTGAAGGTACAGTAACATGCACCTTCCCCTGCAAGTACAGTTTTCATTACAACAGATGAGTCAAGCTATTGTAAACCTATGGTGAAACAAGGGGGGTAGTGAGGGTGGGGCATGTGTAGGTGGGAGGCGTGTGTCTGTAGTCAAGTATTGTCTTGCTGATAAATTAGCTTTTTAAAGGTTGCCTGGACTTTACAGAGCTTTTTCTAAGCTACTGGCAGAGAAAGAAATTATGGAGAGTAGTAAATAGTTATAATCACTTGGGGGGAAAAAACCTGAAAAACCTAATTACTTGAAAGCTAGAGTCAATTGTATTTGTGACACCTTAGTAATATCCTGCACAAGGGCTCCACTATCCTTACAATCTACAAGGACTAGCAATAATGATCTTGTTACATCAGGAGAATTGTTCCATTCTAGGGTTTCTCTAACTGGAGCAAAGCATGTTGGAAACACAGTAGCCTGGATTCCTCACATCCTTGTCCCATTTAACAAATAGAGAAGTGGAAGCAAGGGCAACCGAGTCATCCCAAACCAGGCCAGAAAATGTGACA
The DNA here is from genome assembly GCA_013398075.1 of Notiomystis cincta. Lineage (NCBI taxonomy): Eukaryota > Metazoa > Chordata > Aves > Passeriformes > Notiomystidae > Notiomystis > Notiomystis cincta. Next base: position 123,155 of record VZRX01020991.1, on the reverse strand, counting down.
AGCACCCTTCTCAGAATTGGGTTTCCTGCTGAGCTAATCCACAGAGGAGTTTGTGTGTGTGTTTGTGTCTGTGTGTTTCTGTGTGTGTATATCTGTTTGTGTGTGTGTCTAGCTGAGGGTAGAAGGTAGCTGGAGTGAGATGTCCAGGAAAACTTGGAGCAGCTAGTGCCAAAGAAATCTCATTCTGGGAGCTAAAAGTCTTGTGATGTCATGAGGTGATATCCAGCTGTTGCCTGGTGAGCCCATCTTGGCACTGGTTAGCAATTGCTGCCGAAGCATGCACCAGCTGGGCTGACTACCATCCAGATGGGAGGTGAAGAAAAGGATTTGTGAGCAGCATAGAGGAAACGTTGTAGCTGTGGATGGGACAGAGGAATCTGAAAACAAGGGGCAGACATGGGAAGAAAAGCAGAAAGATAACAACAGTTCAGCAGTTGTAATGGACATAAGAGTCCTGAAACACAACAAAGAGGAATGAAGTTGTTCTTTTATGCGTAGATTCATCAGATTAAAGGTAGCCTAAAGATATCATTCCATAGAGTTCCTTCAATGAAATATATAACCTGATGTAGACCTTGCTCAGAAATCCAGGTAAACAAATTCACTTTTTCATCTTTCCAAGGACATTTAGGAGCATGTCAGGATCACAGATGAGCAAAGGGGCTTGAGGACCACGGTCAGATTAAGTGAAAGCTCAAAAGAATAATCAGTTTAAGGGTATCCTAAACCTTGATATAGCATCCAGTGATTAAGACCATAGGAAAGGGATTACAGGCCCAGACCACCTGTGACATGACGAGAAACCAGGAGATGTTTGTCTCTGACAAGAGAGACTAGGAAACGTGGTGGGTTTTTTTAGGGAGAGCCTGACTAGTTTTTTGCAGGCTGCTCTCCTCAAGTTCCCAACAGATACAATAGTTGGATAAGGAAAATTTGAGTGTATGTTTCTACCTGTCTCATTTAATACCGTGGCTTTGCCTGACTTCTGAATGGTATGTTTGGCACCAGCAACAGCTCAAAATCACAGAATGGGAGAGGTTGGAAGAGACCACCAGAGCAGTCATCGGTTCAAACCTCCCTGCTCAAGCAGGGTCATCCTAGAACATATTGCACAGAATTGCATCCAGACAGTTCTTGAGTATTTCCAGAGAGGAAGACTCCACATCCTCTCATGCCAATCTGTTCCAGTGTATGATCACCTGCACAGAAAGGAAGTTCTTCCTCATATTCAGGTGGAACTTTCGTTTCAGTTTTTGACTGTTGCCTCTGGTCTTATTGTTTGGCACCACTGAAAAGAGCCTGGCTCCCTCCTCTTGACACTCTCCCTTCCAGCACTTTTATACATTGATGAAGTCCCTTCTCAGTCATTGTTTCATGGCTGAAGAGTCCCAGCCTTTGCTGCCCTCTGCTGAACCTACTCCAGGAACTCTATGCCACTCTTGTCCTGAGGAGCCCAGAACAGGATACAGCACTCCAGATGCTGCCTCGCCAGGGCTGAGTAGAGGGTCAGGATCACCTCCCTCCACCTGCTGGCAATGCTCTTCCTAATGCACGTGAGGATACCACTGGCCTTCTTGGTCACAAGGGCTCAGTGCTGGCTCATGGACAGCTTCTTGTCCACCAGGACCCACGTCCTCCTCTGCAGAGCTGCTTTTTTTTTCAGCCTGTACTGATGCAGGACTTTGCACTTGTCTTTGTTAAACTTCAGAGAGTTCTTCTCTGCCCTCCTCTCCAATCTGTTAAGATCTTTCTGAATGTCAGCACAACACTCTTGGGTATTGGCCACTCCTCCCAGCTTTGTGTTGTCAGTGAACTTGATGCTGAGGAGGCATCTGCCCCTACCCTCAAGTCACTGATGAACAAGTTAAACAATACTAGACCCAATATTGACCCTTGGCTGACACACTAGTGACAGGCCTTCAGCTAGACCCTCTTCTACTGATTACATCCCTCTAGCATGTGCCATTCACCCAGTTCTCAACTCGCCTTGCCGTCCACTTATCCAGTCCACACTTCCTGACTTTGCCTAGGAGGATATTGTGAGAGGCAGTGTCAAAAGCCTTGTTGAAGTTGAGGTAGACAATACACACTGCTCTCTCCTCATCCATCCAGGTAGTTGTCCCATCATGGAAGGCCATCAGGTTGGTCAAGAATGATTTGCCTTTAGTGAATGCATGCTGACTACTCCTGATCCCCTTCTTGTCATCCATGTGGATAGAGATGGCCTCTAGAATGAGGCACTCCATCACCTTTCCAGGGATTGAGTTAGGCTGACTGGCTGGTAGTTCCCTGGGTCCTCCTTGCCCCTTTTGTAGACTGAGGTGACATTTACTCTCTTCCAGTGCTCAGGCACCTCTCCTGATCTCCACAACATTTCAAAGATGACCATTAAAGGCCCTGCTGTGGTGTCCACCAGCTCTCTCAGCATGGTGCATCCCATCAGGACCCGTGGACGTGCAGATATCAAAGCTGTCTATGTGTCCTCTAAACCAATCCTCTTTGAATGAGGGAAAGTGTTTCTTCCAACGTTCCTTTACCCTGGTCCTCTGGGTCAAAGATTCCCGAGGATTGGCCATATCAGTGAAGACTGATGCAATGAGAGTATCCAGTTACTCTGCCTTCTCTGCATCCTTTTTTTAACAGGGTTCCCCTCTTCATTTAGTAATGGGCCCACATTTCCCTGGTTTTTCTTTTGTTGTATTTCAAATACTGATGTATTTGAAGAAGCCCTTGTTGTTGTCCATGACATCTTTGGCCACATTTAGCCTGGGAGAAGAGGCTGACCCCCACATGCCTACAACTTCTAACAATGCTTTCCCTGATTGTTAGTATAAGGTCAAGCAGCACATCGTTCCTCCTGAGGTTCTTCAATACTTATGTCAGGAAGTTGTTACCAGTGCTTGTCAGGAATGTCCTAGACTGTGCTCCTCTGTGTTTCTTCTCCAGAAGATGTCAGGGTAGTTAAAGTCCCCCACAAAACTCATTAAATAGAAAATAAAAGCGGGGGGGCAGGGGGTACGGAAATTTTCCCAATAAGCAGGAAGTCTAGGAACTTTCTCAGTTGTGTCACTATATTTTATTGGGAATATGTGGCATACAGTTTTATATGTTCTTGGGCATAAAGTCCATCTCCTTGTAAAAGCTTTAGAAACACCTGCTTACAGTCCTCTGAAGCTGTTTTCTTCACAGCATTCATTAACAGAGCATCAGTTTTCAGGGAAAGAAAAGCTTTTTCTGCAATCTCCTATGAAATGTTCTAGATGTCTGACTTGTTTCTGTGTATCTGTCTGTTCAAATCTGCCTGTACTGTTCAAAAGAAGGTTATGCATCTATTGGTGTTTTAAGGTATAAACTTGATATCTGATTATTTTTATAGCTTGAGTTCTTAATAATACCATTCCAAAATAAACATTTCAAGGATAAATATTAATTACTTTCAATGTTACTTCATATTTGACATAGCTGCAGATAGTGCGTGTTTTAAGTAAGTGGAAACAGGTGTGCAACAATAGATTTAATTAAATTAAACAAGCAAGTAGGGAATGAAATACATATGGCTATTTTCAATGAGATACTGTAAACACTAATTAAGCAGCTGGAATTCAATAACTAACAAAACTATTCCCTCTTCCTAATTTTATGAGATGGAAGAAGTCCTGATGTTCTCAATCATGACATTGTTATTTATACATTGCTAAGGTATAAAGAAAAGGTGCCCATAACCAGGCTAGCCATGACATAGATGAGGCCAATTGAGTTATCATATCTGTGCCCTTCTGAATCCTGTAGAGATCCAAGAAGAATGATGTAGCATTGCTTTCACACTGCCCATTAAGTCCCTAAAGAGTCAGTGATTATCTAAGTGAATGGTTTTCAGAACTAATTAGCAAAAATAGTCCTCCATTCCCCTTCTGGCTAAAATTAAGTCCTTTTAGGTAAAATAAGGGATGGCTAGTATCTTTCCAGCGCTGATTCACCATGTAAGACTACTGTAAATTTTGTGTGCAATGGATAAAAAATACTTAGAAAGGTTGAGAAATGGATTTGCAAAATTTTACAAATGTCTGAGTATTTATTTCTGGTCTTAGACAGTCCTCATTAGCATTTATTTTAATCAATACATATGCTCCCTGCAGAAATACAGAAAAGCATTTAGCTTTTAACACTAAAATAATTTTGATGGCTTTTTCTACTATTGCTGGCAAAAGTCAACCCAGCTAAGTTAGAGCAAGAAGCTACTTTCCAGTCTGTTTTGTGCATTCCTGTATGCTGGTCATAGGAACTACTCATGTTGTCCCACAAGAGGCAATAAATGACTCAAGTCAGATGCACAGAGTCAAATTCACAACAGACAACTTACCTCATGCAGTTGATTTCCCAGACCTCCCTAGGCTGATTAAGGAAAGGGATTCCCTACACCAAATGGAGCAATGCCTGTGCTGGCTGAGGAGGGGGAAAAAGTCTTGCTGCTCAGAAAATGGTGGTCAGCCCTGCCTGCTTAGCATTTGTGTTCACAAAGCCTGGCTCTGAGGTAAGTTGTAGATCACTAGAAATAATAATATATTAAAAAAAAATAAATGGAGAGAGACATTCCTTTTTTTGCACCTAGGTGCCCCAGAAAATGGGGTCAAATCTCCATTCTATGCATACCATCTCCAGCAAATCCCAAACCAAGTCTGTGTATATTTTACAGACAGGATTTTGGAGTGTCACAGAGTCTGGATAAATGCAAGCTGTCTAAATGGATGGAGCTGTTTCACTTTACACAAATAATTGAATATTAAGTAGAACACACACTAGCATACATCCACCCTTCCCCCCTGCATCTTTCTAACACCATCTCCTCTTTCAGCTCTAATGGGGAAGACATAAAAGTACTATTCCAGAGTAGGGCAGCAGAGGGAGCAGGGAAGGGAATAGGCTCTTCTCCTCCCTCCTGTCTTTACAGAAATGCACCTGCAGCATTTATTAGGTGGTTTTAAGTGGATCCAGATGTTTAACTGAAAGGCTGGATTTACTTTCACCAGAGCACCTTCAGCAGAGACCCACACTGCTGCTTTCACAATGTCTTTATCCTCCTTCCACATATATAACAGCATTTGTGACAGTGGTTGTAGAACGTGGGCACCCTGTCATTACTCTTCCACAAGATCCGCACTGAGGTTCACTTGTGGCTGGAAATTTATGGTGTTTGGTTTTAACAGAAATCATACTTTTGATGAATAAGACTTCATGTAGTGAAAAGAGGGTTCAGTTCAATTTGTTACCAGAAGATAAATGGCCTACACCTAGTGAGCTAACACAATATTTGTTCTCCAAAACTACTGGCCTATGGAAACTACACAATGCCCATTGTGTACGAATAAGAACTGGAAGTTCACCAGCCTCAGTATCCTGCCAACTCAGCCAGATCACCTGGAACACTGGGGTCTACGACCAACAGGGACCACCAGATAGACCCCCAGGACAGAAGAATGCATGCGTAAAGGGGAGAGGAAATATGTTAATGATTTCAGGAAAATGATTATCATATGTATGTTTAGTCCAGGACAATCAATGAATATGTATGCAAAATACAGTATAAAACCAGAAATTTTCCTGTACCCAGCATGCATGGCTTTTGGGAAGAACTATCCCCCTGTGCATCTAGCTGTATAAAGAATGCCTGCTTCTTAACACTACATTGGTATTAAGGAGTTTTTTATTTTACTGATTTTTTGGTAAAGAACTTGCTTTCAAAACAAACTTGTTGAAAGATCTGTCTGTCTTTTTTTCCATGTTTTATATTAATAATTTCGTGGCCTTGGCAAAGAAAAGTAAGTCCTTTGTGGTTTCACTGGACCATTAAAAAAGAAAGGCAGCTCTCATCTGCCTCTTCAGAATTTCCTGATATCAGCAGTTATTGCTCTGCTGTTTCATCATTGGTTAGATATTCAAATAACCTAACCAAAGAATAAGCATTTAATTAAACAACAGGCAAAGAGGTATTTTATGGTTGGGCACTGCTTGAATTGAAGCACTCTTTATTAATGTAACTGAAATAGATACCAACAGCTGCATATCAGGTTCACAAACATTCTTCTCTATGACATTACCCTGGCATTGTGCTCTCCTCCACATAACCCCAACTGTCATTTTTCACTATGACACTACTTCAGAAAAGACATTTCCTGAATGCCTTGTGGGTCAGAATAGTACTGCTGAAGTTGAAAATGTATGTGACTGCCTTAAGAGAAAGAAAAGTTACCCAGTTTATCCTGGTGATGTCCAAACTCTATGTGCACAATAGAAAAAGGAACACATTAGCTGGTTAATCAAGCATGTTTTCTGTATATCATGGCAATGTTTTTTATTCTAACAACCGTGTCATTAAGAACATCTTTCTGGTAAGGCACAAAATTTGCCTTTCTGAACCAACTGAGAATTTAATTTCCTGAGGTCCAGACTCCATTGAAGTCACTGTTCTGGGACAGTTTTCAGGTTTTATGCTGTGTTAGGGAATTAACTTTGTGTCATCTTGGCCCTATTAAACCAGTGGAAGTTTTGTCTTAAATTGCAGGAGATTTAGTATGTTGTGCACTGTATAATAATTGAAATGGAAATTACAGGAACACAATTTTATGTCTGCCATTTTAATGAGCTTAACAGCTTCCTAGGAGCAAGATTCTGCAGATAAGGAATCTATGCAAGTATTTACACATATCCCACATGAAGCAGAGCTTGTATGTCTCGAATGAATAAAATGTAATGTATGCATGTAGCCATGCTGAGGGCTCAACAGCTTGCTGTCCAACCTCCAGTGGGTTCAGTTCTATTGAAATTATAGAAAAAAATGATAAAATGCTTAAGACTAACACACCTTTTTGCTATTACAATTGCAAGCTTGAAATGCAGGCAGTGAAATTAGGGGCATTTTAGACTTGCTTTCAAATTCCACCCAATGCAGGGGTTCTTCTCTCCATTAGAAATACTTTGCGTTATCTACTTTGTACCATCACCTGTAATGGAAGAGATGGTCTCAGACAGAGGACACCATCCTGCTCTGAGTATCAGGCAGTAATCTGCTTAGCAAAAGGAACCAAGAAAGGACCACTTGCACACTTTGTTCCTCCTTCCCTCAATTTTCATGTATGGGCTGGAGCATCAGGCTGAAAGTCTAGGGATGTAGGATGAAGACAATGGCAAAAGCCCTGCATGACTGCCACCACTGCTGCATCACCAGTGCTGTCCTCTGGGCTAGATAAAATTTCTCAGGATCCAGTACAGGTTGCAATATCCCCTTGTTTCCCACTCAGCTCTTCACACAGCTTCTGAGGAGCTACTCTCCCCAGAAATCAGGACTACATGGGGGCTATCATGGCTCCAACTGGCTAACCAGCTGACCAGGTAGGGTCTTACAGTAGTCCATGGTGATACCCAGCATGAAGTAACAAGGCCATGATATGTAGAAGACTGCTCCCTTGAAATCTCATCCTCTATATTCTCTAGCCAGCAACAATTAAACTATTACAGTTTTTCATCTACTGAATTTTTCAGACCTTAAATCTTCTTCTCAAGCTGTAATGAAAAAAACAAACACCTCAGGGGATGGAAAGGTATGTTCTTGTCTCTTCCTACAGAGGGGAAGGGCTGAAAAATGCAAAGATGCAGCTGCATCTTTCCACTGACTGACCAGTGCTGAACAAGTCAGACATATATGCTTAGTACCTGATCATCACCCACAAACTGGAAGTCTGTCAGCACAGCAATGGAGTCTTATTGCATGGCAGGACAGTAACTACCAAAATGTTTGTGGTGCTGCTGTAATGTGAAGAACAGAGAGTGAGTAAGGATTTTCCAAGATGCTTGCAGTAAACTGGAAACTCAGGGAAGTTGAGCGGAGGCAATATTCACCTTCCCTGAGTTTCTTTGAAAACTCTCTCACGTGGATCACTCTGCTCTTTGCTTCTTTGTTTCATGTCCTGTATTGATAGGCATTTGGTGTGGTTTCAATCAAGCCTAGTTTATTCCTCTTTTAATAAATGGTTTATTGGATAACACATGCAGAAATATTCTTTGCCAGGGAAGTTTCACAGACCCTGTCAAACATCTACAACTCTTGCCATCCTGCTGCAAGGCACAGTAAGGCTGAGAGACAGCCCAAGTTTATCAATGAATCTGTCTCTAATCTGAGAAATGGTTATATATTGTAGGCACTGATGTTTCTTACACTCATATGTGTAATTTGCAGTCAGAGAAGTTGTTTTCTTTCCAAGTTCTCAGTCTAATAAAATAAAGCAGATTGTGTGGAGGGTGTTAAAAAGGAGAGTGAACACAGCAGTGTTTCAGAAGCTGTCTAATATTTTAAGCTCCAAGTGCAGGAGGACTGTGATGTTATTTAAAAATATCCTTGGATGTAGAGTTGGAAATTATGTAATCTTGACAAATACACAGTATCCTAGCAGGAAAACTTTGCATCCTTACCACAAGAACATACTGGTTCAGCACATAATTAACCAGAGAAAGAAATTAAGAGTGAGAAACAGCAACTCCTGGAAAAGAAGTAATTCTACAGATCTAATGTCCCTGGAAAGGGAGGGAGGGAAAGAGACTTCTCTAGGAGGTAAAGGCCAGCTTTTACTTCATCCCAGCTCTCACCTTTCTCCATGCTACATAAGAGTGATGGATATAAGGAGGAGGACAAATTACATGGGTCAGAGGTCTTCTGCTATTGCTTTTTTCTAAGTCTCCCTGGAATATAGTTTTTCACTACCATCTGCCATTTGCTGGATTTTACATCTGTCTTTCCCTAAAATTAACACTCCCAAAGCCTTCTGACATAAAGATTAATGAAAATTGTGCACTGGGCACCAAACTTGAAAATCTTTCTCCGTCATGAAAAGCCACATCTTTTTCTTTCCATGTTTTCTCCTGGATTGCTTCTCCTGAAATAAGAAGGAAGACTTGGTATAAACTACATACATCAGAAAATGTTAAATTTTTAATCTGTAAAGCACAGGTTAACCTATAATAATTTTCATGTCCATTTAGTGTGATAGTTTTTCTCCTTGGCTTTGCACAGGGAATCTGTGCATGACCCTGATTCTTGACATAGAAATTTCCTTTGCCACTATAAATGGGGCTGTTGTCTTCCAGACTTTTAGATTTCCTTTGTAATGCCCCTAACCTTTGTAGGAGCAGCAGGACTGTGCTGCATGAGAGTCATCTATCAGGGTAGATACAAACCCCATACTCTTCTGAGCCTTAGCATGCCTTAAAGGTTTTACTCAGCAGTACGATAAACATAAATAATTTGCCTCTTGGACCTGGGACAAATGTGCTGTTTTTCAGAATGTGGCAACGATTTTCATAAAGCCTTCTTTTTTCAAAAATAGGTCTTTATGTTTGTGTCTGTGACAAATGCACCTGATGTCCCTATATGCATATACAATTACATATAGAAGGAAACTTATATGTTTATAATTGTAAGTCTGAAAAGTGAGGTGCATTGAGTACAGGTTTCTATCTTCTGCACTTTTAACCTCCAGAACTTCAAGGGAAACTACGAAAGACAAGTGCTGACTGTACAGGAGGCAATCTGATTAAAAATCCAGCATAGCCCACTGACCTATTGATCAAAATGTTGTTGCTGCAAAATAAATTATTTAATCAACTGTAGTCTGTTTTATACTTATGACAACATTTAACAAGGGACTAAATTAATAAACTGTTTCTTACAAGGTACAATTCCCTAATTTTCCACCTATAAATTTACTTTGGGCATGAACACGCATGTAGCATCTTAGGAGTTAGCATAAACCTGGAACAAACTTAATGCACTGCTCAGTACATTTTCACAGATTATAAGAGCACAGGCTGAAGGTGGGCTCAAGCACATGAGGAGAGTGTGAGCCCTGAGTTTTCTTACCTGGAGTCTTATATTGGATGTAACAACATGCCACTGCATAGAGAAGTGACTTGAGGCTGAATCATTAACAGTTTTTGGATACCTAAGATCTGTTAAAATATAATAGCACTTCACTTTCACCTTATTGGCACCTCTTATTTCATCTGAAAGTAGTGCCAGAGTTGAAAGTAAAATCTTACCTTAATGTAAACTAAATGTGCAAACCCCCACAGAACCACAGTGGTACATATGTCTTGGATTATACACAAGGTTACTAGTATACTAGATTTATAAGATTTTCATATCCTTTTGCAGTTGATATGGAACATAAAGAGGTGCCAACTATGTCATCTTTAAGGCAACAGGCCTTCCTGGTACTGATAATCATGCTTGCCTTTACCTCTTTAGAGACAGGGTTTTGTATGGGAAGGTACTGTGATATGACTTCCCTGGTGATCTCAACTGCTCTTGGTTTTCTCGTTTCCAGCAGACTCATTCTAGGCTCTGCAGGCAGCATCAGATGCTCTGTTCCACATTCATGACCAATAACAAATGCACAGTATGTTAATAGTTACATATACATACATATATGCATATATGTACATATGGACATGTGTGTGCATATGTCTGTGTGTTGTATTTACCCAAAATTTTGTTAGATCTCCTATCTGTCAAAGCTGCATTGCTTATTTTCTAAAAAACTAACCTGGAAACTTTTAGACATGTTCTTATCTTTAATTACATGAGTCGTTCTCCAAGAACTACGTTTCCCAAGATGGGAACACTTGGGTACACGTGAAGAGGACTAAAGTGCAAACTCAGACTATTTTCCAGGTTGTGTTTGTGAAAAAACTGAACAGAAAAGATTAGAAAGCTGCCAGGAGTCCCAACTCTCTTAAAAGCAGAACAACAACTAAACATTTATAAGGCCCCATCTGACAGTAAATCCTCCATCACACTGATAATGCAACAGACATCCTGTAGAGACTGGACACTGCTGCAGTTAAATGCTTCATGGCATCATGGTAGCTAACAAATCTAAAAGGTGACCAAGGTTGGATGTGTAATCTTGCTGAGATAGCTGATAGGATGCTTTCCTTTTGAGTAAAGCTATCTTGTAATATTCCCAAAGCAATCTTGGAATCTGGTGGCTAGAACAGGAAATTATTTTCTCGTCCTCAGGGAATTCTTTAGTGCTATAAATGACTGACTGACTTTTTCAATCAGGACAATAAAAAGGCAATCTTCAGCTGAGTTTCAAAACATATTTCTGATTTGCATTTTGTTTCATTCACCTCATTATGATTTTCTGACTTCATAGAAAAATATAAAATAATTGTGTTTCTAAGTAAAAGACATTTCAAAGTGAAAATTAGAAGATTTTAAATTTAAAATTCTCTGCAACAGAGAGGTCTGGACAAGGTAGGAGATAGGCCACTCATAAAAAGCAAGGTTGGGGTTTGCGTGGTTTTGAAGAGTTTGGAGGTTTGGGTTTTTTGTTTGTTTTTCTTCTTTTAATTTAGAAATATTACTCTTCATTCTTAGGAACCTCTGCTCCATTTTTTCAGGAATAATTTAAGCATTTATGAACTTGCTTTCAAAGGCAGGCCACTGAGACACATAAGCACAGGTGAATTACACTTTGCAAGGTAATGAATGTCTCTCCTGGGCATCGATGAAAACAGCTCATGGTTCTTTCAGGCAGTGCCTTTAGAGCATTTATCATGCTTGGCATTTTGTAGAACCACATATGATACATAAAGGATCCAAGGGTGTAGCACATTTTTCAGGGCTGGTAATTAGCACTTTGCCCCTTTGGGCTTTCTGTAAAATATACTGTTTATGAAAGAAAGTATGCCATGCACACTGGCACTTTCAAATTGCACTGAGTGGGGAAAAAGATGAAAAGATAACAGCAACTGTGAGCCATCATGGTTTTTGGAGACCAAGGCATTTTTGTTGCAAATGAATACTAAGAGAGGGGCAGTTCACGGTCCAACCACAGGTATTTCTCCAGTATTTCTTTTCTAATTGTCAGTCATGTTTTTGTTTCTTTCCCTCAGCTGAAATAACAGTTCCATCCAAAGGCATGCGCTAAAATAGGACAGACTGGTCTCTGCTGGCAAACAGCTGGCAGCCATGGAGGACTCCCTGCCTGGCCCCATAAAACACCATGCTTGTATAACCCGTTCTGGCTACATATACTGAAAAAAAAATGCAGTCATCATCGAACCTCAATGTTAGAGACAGTGTCCATCAGTTTCTATCCTTATGGTGCTGCTCCTGGGTGTGTGCTCTGCCTTCTTGCTCCACTTTTATCCTCAATTCTCCCCTGGGTCCCTGACGACATCAGGCTTACTACCTCCCCTTGTGATTTTCTTTGCAGCTCTAGACACAGCAGCTGCAGCTCACCTTTTGGCTCTCTGTACCAAAGCTTTCACATCCTCCCTTGCTTCTTTGAGAGCATCAGCATCTGTAGCTCTTGGTCATCTAGCAGGAATGATGCCTCAACCCTGAGGCACTGCTGGTCTCCCTCGCATCTTATTGCCTTTCCTTCGGCTTGTGGAAGAGGAAGGAATTAGAATCTGCTGGTGGGGCAGGGTGTGGTGGTACTGTTCCCTAGCTTCCAGGAGGACATCTGAGTGTGGCATTGCCACAGTGAAGGCTCCCACTTATCCACAGATAAGACGGGCAAAAGAATCAGCTGCAGCTCCAGTCCAGAAAGATCCTCCAGTGAGCCCCGACAACAAACTGCACCTTCCCTACTACCTCACCCTGCTCAGTAAGTACTTCAGCCACATGTTTTCCTCCCAGCTGGTTGGCTTCTTGATTTTCTTTTCCTTTTTTCTTTTTTTTTTTTTTAAGGGTGTGTGTGGATTTGTTTGTTTTGGTTTTTTTTTAGCAGCCACCATCAGCAAGTTACTTTATTGCCTCTGGGGAGGAGCAGGAAAGGACGGGGTCCCCACTGCATAGGGAATAGGTTGAGGATGGTCCCATGAGGGGAAAGTTGAGATATGACCTAACTGAGTCTGGGACTTCTGGAAAGGGCAATGGGGAAGAGATGGTTTTAGAGAAAACTAAAACACTAACTTTAACTGCTGGGACAGTTCACAACTAGATAATGCAAGTCAGCAAAGTGGGAACTGGTATAAGGACTTCTTATCTCACTACTACAAGGGGTACAAGGGGTTAATTTGTACCTCAAGGAAAAAATTAGGGAATTTGTATTTTTCATGATCTCCAAAGAAAAAACCTTTGTGACCAGAACCTTTGCAAACGTATCTCGCATTTTTTCAATCAAACAAATAAATATTTTTGTTTATTTTACAAGCTACTAGTGGGAATCAGTCCACCGCTCAGCCAGGGTTTTTGAAATAGCACCCAGAAGCACGTTGTTTGTGAGAAGAAACTGCTCCCAGACAATTCTGTGGTACTTCTGTATCCATACTATTATTAATAGCAAAAGTTTTGGGTAGAGGGAGGCGCTCAGATCAGGCTTTCAAATATCTAAGTACTTGCTAAGAAGATTTAAATATGCTTTATAAACGTAAAATCAGAGTAATTTGCCTGTGGAGAGCAGCCTAGTGCCTAAATAACCAAAGAAAAAACTCTGTGCATTAGTCTGAAGCCGTCTTCAGCAGGCATCACTCCAATAATGTTAAACATATCGTAAAATGTGTAATTAAAGGTTTGAGTGCAGAGCAGCAATACTGAGAATTTCTACTCATAGGATATCCATTTTCTACTCTGACCACTGTAATCTTCCTTTTTTCATATGACTTGCCAGGAAGCAGTTGTAATGGGGCTGGGAGAGGATGGGGTATGGGTGAAGGTGAATATTTTCTGATAAAGATACCAGGGCTGCCTGCTGAGTACAGATGGAAGAAGCCAAATGCAGCCAGATGTTGTACCATTCTCCTTGACTCCTGACCTGTTTCACATGATTTCTGTGTAGGGTAGGTGTGTGCAAGATGGCTTCATCCAATATCTTATTCCTTCTTTATGCATCTATAAATGACTTCAGGCAAACAAGGGGCCTGCTCACATTATAGAGCCTTCCACAGAGGGCATGCTACAGAAGGAATGACAGGTCTCTGTCTCCCACAAGGATGCAGGGAAAAAAGAGCAGGTAAGGAAGGATGCTGGGAGCCTTCCTGTTCCTGCTTGCTTATGGGCTCATTGCAACCAGACGGAAAGGGCAAACCAATTTAAAATAATTTAATAATCAAACCCCACCAGGAAACTGTAAGTGCGTGCTTGGTGGGAGAAGGGGCACCAGTCTTAAGGAGCAAACCCTCATGCTAGAGCATAACAGCAAAATGCTACTTTTTGTCCAGGCTGGACTGCAACTAATGAAGTCCAGCCTGTGCCTTGTGTCTGCATTTGGCAGCAGCCTGTAAGATTCTCCTACTTATTTCCATTTCCAACTATTGAGTAAACCAGCAGCAGCAAGGATAGGCCCTGCCTATGAGAATGCAGACTAACAAGGGTGCATGCTGTACCACCCCAGGATCTTAGTTGCCTCTGTTTCTGCCTCTGCTTCTCTCTGTGTTCTTAGGAATTGCTCCGGCTTCAGAAGGTAAGCACATAGGGCCAAACAGGCTTCTGAGGCAACATTACTACCAATAATCAAAATGAACTCATTAAATTCAGATTGACTGCTGTCACCCAACATGGATGCTCTCAAAAGTACTTTTATTTATGTAGCATCCTTGTCAACATGCCAGTGGTTTGTTTAATAATTATGCATGCCTTGGAAATTAGTACTATTTTCTTCAGGATTTTGTCAGTTGTAGAAACAAAACAGTCTCCTGAACAAGAAAAAAAAAATCACATACAATACCATGTGCACCACATGGTCTGCTGAAGTCTTCAGAGGCACAGGTTGTGGATATCTTATAAAGGGCCAGTTCAGAAATTCTAAGTATTCAAATAATATACAAAGAAATCACAATCCTTAATGGTGAGAATTGACATTGATGCCCACATAACCCCTGTAAACTTTTATAAGAATTGCATATCAGAACTTCATTTCTTCATCTTATAAATAAATATGATCACATATGGGTGACTCATTTAAGAACTGCATTGTCCTTTCAAACTACATACAACTATCCCTAGGTACCTAATACCCATGTGGTTACATAGCCCCTACAACCCTTCAAACCCTAAGAGAAGACAAGAAATGGACATTTTTTCCCCCCAAGCCATTTCCATGCCTAATTCAAGATCAAATAAAAAATTAGCCCAGCCCTTTAGTTTTCTTCTCAAACCTTTAGTTTTCTATCTTACAAGGTCGGTTTTTCTCATGAGATTTCATTTTAAGTTGGTTTAAATGTCACATTATCAGATGGCCTTGAAAGATTTACATCATTTTATAAATATGTGAGAGTAGCTGCAATGAGTATTCTCTAAACTCTAGGCTGATCACTTGTGACAAACATCTACATTAAAACAACTGTGAATTAAAACAGCAAACCAAAACAAGATAAAGGTTTCTTTATCTGTCTCTAGCAAAATATTTTTACCTAATTGAAGCCTGGAAGTGGTTGCATTGGTGAGTTTTGTTATGGAAACCAAAAATTTAAGCAAAGAAAGTAATCACATTACTTGCAAGTATTTGTGTGTTTCAGGACTGAGTGAGTGAGCGTTAGGATAGCTTTATTTGAGCACTTTAATCAAGCAGGTACAGCAACTAAGAATTTTGGAAAAAAATTCAGTATGTGCTTTAAACTATCTAAAAATCCAAAGCTGATATCCAGAACATGAAAAGTTTTCTCATCTGAACCATCATGTCTTACACGTCTGTATGACAGTGATTCAGCATGAGACTTCATTCACATGAGGCTGAAGTAGCTTTTAGTAATACCTGTACTTTTCACTTTTTTATCATCCATTGCCCTCCTCTGTCTGTAAGTAGAGCCAATCCAATCTCATGCCAAAAGTTTCAACAAGGAGCAATGCAAAACTATGTAGGCAAAGCTAGAACTTGCCTCAACTTCTAGGAAAGCATTTCAGGTGTCTCTATCAGCTCTCTCTTTTCCTAGAAATAAGAGATTTGAGGTGACTCATTTAGGCACGTATCTCTGCAAAGGGTGATACAGCCTAGCTGCACTGTACCAAAGTCTCTGGCTAAATGACAACTGAACACTAAATCATATAGGAAAACCTACAGTATCTCAGGATATATCTTCTACTGTGTTTGAATTAGGCCTTCAATGTAACCATTACAGATGCACAAAGGATGAATGTGGATCATTATGTCAAGAGACATAACAGAGTGCAGGAAAAAGCCACTTTACTTCCACTTTCCTTCATCACATGAATAGCAAGTATTTGCTACCAAAATGACTGGTGGCAGCAGAGAGTGCAAACTGTGCTAATGTGAAGGCTGCTAGGAAAAGTGCTGCATCTTAAGGCATGAAAATCTGAGACCATGTTTCAATTTGTAAAGCCATATTAATGGCTTCATACAGTCCCCATAGTAGGCTACCTCCCACGTAAAACATTACTGGCAATCTGTTTCCTTAGTGGAAGGAACTGATTTTAGTGGTTTGGGAAAGCACTATTACAATGCTCACATACAGTAACTTTCCTTTGAAGGAGAGCTCTGTGTGTAATCCATGGTGACAGGATGTAACAGCACTCATAGGTTCACACGTTGTACATAATGTACATACACCCAAGATACCAAAATCCATTACATATTTTGGTAATTTTTATCTTTCTATTCTTTTGTCATGCAGACTGTCACAAAGTGCAGTGCAGAAACACTTCTGTAAGCAAGGCAATGCTGGCTTCAGGGCAGACTTACAAAAGAAAAGAAAAGGAAGGGGAGTGTCAGAAGTTCACCTTTAAAACAGAATTTTAAAGCACTAAAGATGCCAAGGGCTTGGCATGTGTGAAAATGAAAATATGAACACAGATCTATGAGATGCATTTTAGAATAATATTTATCAAACTACCATATTAAAAAAAATAATAAAGCAATTATCTCAATAATCTATATATACCAATCCTATAATAAGTCTCTTCATAAAGCTTAATTTTTATTAGGTGAAATAATTCAGTGAAACAATTTGTTGAAATTTAGCAAAATTTAACTATATTTTATAAGTCATTATCAGTAAATATCATTTACTACCAATTTTTTTGGTCTAAACCGGACCAAAAAACAACAGAAGCTGCTGAGGCAGATCTCAGTCCCCTTCCAGCTGAAAGCCAAAGAAAAACTAATGAGAGAAAAACTTTCTAACTGGCAGAGACACCCAGGCGGGGGAGTGGTATTCAAACATTCTGGCTGCAAGGTCAAGTGAGCCGCTTTGAAGAGTCCTTTCGGCTGCAGTTTAAAGGTACAAAAAACATTCAAGCAGGCAATGGTGAATATAGGATTGTCACAGAATCACCCCAAGACAGGTGCCTTCAAAGGTTTCTTTCTGTAGAGTCTTCCCAAGTGAGGGATTTTTCTTACAGTGAAGGCATATGAGCCTTCGATCAGTATAACCTTAGTAGACGTGAGGCTGGACTGGGACAGTTCTACAGTGAACATCTGGAAGTCAAATCCCTTATCTAGGCCTGATTCAGTAAGGTTTTAATAATTCATAGAATATTACAAATTTTTGTAAATTTTAAATAATGAAACATAAGCAAATTAATCCCATATGTACAGTATCAGTCAGCGTCAACTTTTGATTTTGACATGAGTTGAGTCAAATTTGCTGCTGCCAGGTAGTGCTACTCCATTTATTTTTAAGTCACTGGCATTTAAGATATGTTTCCATCCACCGAAGAACTACATCACTGCAACCTCTCCTACCTTCTTTTGCAAATATTTTTGCAATTAGATTTTGTCCAAGGGTTAATTGTTCTTTACATAGCTGCAAGTTTAGTCATGGAAATGAGATTGACTTCCCTACCATTCTGTTTCTTGTCTGTTTTGTCAGCAAACAACCACTGCAATTTACAGAGAATTAATAAGGTAATTTCTTTTCCTCCAGCAAGATAAAACCAAACTCCCATAGTTTAGTTTCCTATTTTCCCATCCTCCTTTTCACTGTTATTTTCCAGCTGCCTTTTTTCTTACCTTTCTCTTTTTTCTGCCTTTCCATTTCTACCTCCCCTTCCTTTATTTTTTTCCCAATTACTTCTGTCTTTCATCTGTTATTCACAATGTCTCCAGGTTTTTTCTTTTCCTCATTGACTTTCTCCTCCTTACAAGGAAATCACTGTGTGCTCTTATTCCCTGAAAATGGAGAACAGAGGTTGTGAACAAGAAATTACCACAGCTGTTGTTGGATGAAGGCAGATACTGAGATCACTTGGACTGCACCTTCAGGTTGAAGGCTGTTTCCTTTTTAACATTGCTTTTGTCATTCTGATGACTTTCTGTTAAGCAACCATAGAAATGATCAGCAGTGGAAAACGGTCTAATTTTCTTCTTTCTGTGATGACATCTGTGGCAGGCCCAGGATCAAATCTCAGCTTGTGAGGTACTGGGGAAGCTCAAGTAGGAGGATGGGTGAGGATGGGCTTCAACACCCACTGCAGCTATAAGTAAAGGGGGACAAAATAGCCCAAACAGCAATCCAGTGAGACTTACAGAGCATGGACATTTAAACAGCTGTGTGAAATGGGTTCCCATGCTCTTACCAAAGTGATGAATAAGTTTACTTCATGATGGCTTTGGGGTCTGGGGGCACTGGCTGTCTTTCTGAGGCAGCACTTTACACCTGGTTCTTCTAGGGTATGCAAAGTCTCTGGAGCTGGACTTATAAGACTAACTCAAAAGAATTCATAATTAAAGACCAACATAAACACCAAATATAATCCTTAGTTTACAGCTGAGAAAAAATGGAGAAGAAAACCAGAACAAAACATCCTATTCCTTACCATTTACTTTGTGTATGAGATAGCACTTTCTGTATGAGATAGCAATTTCTGTATGCTCAAAGTCAGTATTTTTCTGTAGAGCCAATCCATGCTAGTGTGGGTTGCTTACAGCAATGTAGGTGGAAAAACAGTTTACTGTGTGTAACTAAGGCAGTGAATAAATGCATCGCAGCATGTGTGAGTAAAAAATCAAGTCAGCAGACTGCTGGAAGACAAGAACTCCTCATCAGTTTTTAGGTATCATCAATAGGTCTCTTTTATGTCATGCTGCTTTTTTTTTTTTTTTTTTTTTCA
>VZRX01020991.1:39150-103934 GCA_013398075.1 Notiomystis cincta | reverse complement strand
TTTTTTTTTTTAATGTGGTGTAGTATCTTCATAGGAGGAGAAAAGCCTGTTTCAATGATGTCAACAGAATGTGTTCAGTCACTTGATATCCCAGAGGACAGACTCGACAAGCAAGATTTACAGTGTAACCACTTAGGTAAGTGTTGTTTAGTGATGTCATTGCACTAATGAGGGGTGTTGCCTTCCCATCATAAAGTCCTCTCCAGTGTCCATTTTTCCCCTCCAGCGATACAACTAAGCCCCCATGAAAACAGACAGATCACACATGCTGACAGTTCTAGTGCCAGATGGAAAGACAAAGAGCATTTTTCCTGCATATAAATATCACCTGAAGCTCTAGAGTGAAGTTAATTAAAGAAAGGAAAAAGAGTCATTGATCTTTTCCCTGGTAGAAAAACTAGAGCAGGTTCTTCATTTATACCACAGTAAATTGAAAGCTAGGTTATAGCTCAGCTTTCCCTGAACATATTTTCCATATGCAATTTGAGTAAAAGATTTCAAGCATTCCATTTGCCGCCATTGGCACAGATTTCTAAAAATGTTTTCTCCATCATCAGTGTCCTTTCTTGAAGCTACTTCATACAACTTTTACAATGAGCATACCAGGGTTGTCTTTGCTCTGTCACACTCCTGAATACCAGACTTCATGCTTGATAGACATGCTTTTTGCATATTCATAGTCTTTGCCTCTGCTTCAAGTGCTATGATTTCACTCTTATCTTGCAAAATTACCCTGAAGATTTAGCAACCCAGAAACAAAAATCTATTTGTTCATTGTTACCTTTGTGATGACAATAATGAAACACAAATGCAACTTCACTTTCTTGTAAAAAAAAAGGGGTCTCACAACAAGTTTTATAAAATTTGTAGTGCAAGGAAGGTATCCTAGTTGTCTCTCTTACATGGCATTTCTAGCCACAGACACTGTTTTTACAACTGCTGGTATAGCAAACATAGTTAGTCCATAAAATGGCTTATTAAATACATACAGAATGAGTTTAATTCTACTCTTGGGAAACTGAGGCAGTGAGATGGTAAATGAGGTCAGAGGACTATGAAGAAAGCCTGTGAAGGACAGAAAAAGAACCCACAACTCCAGGGACTTAACCTGGAGGCCATCCGTCCCGGATCTACCTGTAGGCTCACAGACATAACACTTGCCTTAAATAGCATGAGAGACTCTGGAATGAAGTCGTGCTTGCATTAAAGTCTGCAGTCAGGGGTGGAGTAACAGTGTGGGGAGCCCAGCTGAAGGCAAGCAAGCAGCTTTTAAGAATTCATAACACTAGTTTCTGTGATGATACTAATGAGAGGTTCACAAACGAGTGGTTAAAATATTTAAAGGATCATCGTCAAGGTTATTGGCAAAAAAAGCAGGGTTTAATATGAATTCATGAGAATGCAGCTTTAGCAGAGTTAAGTGGCAAGATTTGTTAATTTATTCTATTACTTACTATGTAGACGAAGCATACATAAGTAAATTGGATTAGAAGCAATTTGGAATGATTTACATGAAGACTGGGGATACAAGAGTGTAAGGGGTGCAGAGGATATGGACATAAGAAAAGAGTGCAAAAAGCACTTTAACTAATTTAATATTTTTTTAAGTAATTCACTAGGATTTGGTATAACAGTGAGTTAATTATATACTCGAAATAACAACATTCATACCATAATCTATTCACTTGCGTGAGCACATGAAAAAAGATATATGCATCTCTATCTACTAGTGTAAAGGTACCTATCCGTTCCCCTATAAAAGGGGGAGTCAGGATTCTGATAGATTTCTGTGACGAAAATAAAGAGCAAACTCGACAACACTGAGAACCATTTATTGATAAAAAAGGGGGGATAGGAAATGGAGCAGAGAGGGGAAAAAAGAGAGATAAAGAAATGGAAGATAGGCACAGCGTTACCACAAGAACCCCGGCGGTGTGTTAGCATCAACTTAGAGCGTGTGCTAAGAACCGCGGTGTGTCCGCATAGCTTCCGTGGCGGGCTGGGCGCAATTTCCAAAGAGCAGCAGGCTGCGTGCTCCCAGCCGCGTGTTTTCAGGATCGGGGCACAGCGGCTGCGGGCACCGGTCGCAGCTGGGTGCTGCAGGTGGCGACAGGCTGGTCGCTACGGTCGCTGGGCAGCGCAGAAAACACAGTGGTGGCGGCAGTCGCGATCGGCTGCAGGAGGGCTCGCGCTGCGGACGGCGGCTGCGGCTGCGGGCCCGCCGTGGTGCAGGCTGGCGGCGGCGGCTGTGCCCGGGAAGCAGCACGGGACGGGCTGGCTGCAGCGGCGCCAGCCGCGGGGAGGCAGCGGAGCACGCGGTCGCTGCGGCAGTGAGCCGGCTCACGGACGCGGGGACGGAGAGCGAAGCAGGTACAGGCAGGGAACCAGGACCGCAGGGAAGCAAAGGCGGCGGGGAGGTGGGGGGCAGTGTGGTGAGAAGGGCCCAAGATGACCCTCCTCGCGAACCCCCAATCCCTCAAAAAACCCAACGCAAACCTGGCGTTCTTCGCAGGCTCCTCCCGCAGCCTCATTTTCCGGGAATTCTTCGCAGGCATCCGGGCATTTGCTCCACCGGCAAGTGTGGGGGGTGTGGGTTGTGGGGAGTGGTGTTACTTGCAGTCTGATCACAGTCTGAGGCTTTCTCTGCCCTGACTGCTGCTCGGAGAAGCCTTTCCGAGGATAGGGCTGCCAGTACAGCTCTTACAGAGATCTTTCACCTCATGTATAACATATGTTGAGACATAAATAAAAATCAGGTTGGTCCCTCTCGCTATCAAAAATTCCCCTCACGCTCAGTGCAATACTCATATCAAATCCCTTGGTGTTTCTCAACAGGCATGGGCTGCACCTTAAGAAGTTTGTATGTGTGGGGGTGGTATCTGCCTAGACCTCATTGTCAGCAACAGTATTTCAAGTATTGCAAACTTGAGGGTTTGCAAGATTCAAGAGGCATCCCACTCAGAGGCCCCCTGTGCTCCAGGAGAACTCAAACAGCCTTACTTAGAACCGCTGTTTGTAGCACCACAAGATGATTTTTCAAAAAATGGCTAGTAAAAATAGTAGCATTACAGTCAGGCTATGATTCATTTTTTCAAAAGGTCTCATAACAATGGTACCATTTCAGTTGGGCTACAACTCAGGTAAATGACTTACCAAGGCTAATAAGAATGACTGCTTATCGTTTGTTCCTCGCCCTGGTCAGACTGCTGCTGTTCCTGGTATGGTGTGACTAGTTCCTGTATTTACCATACAAGAGCATCCAGTATGGTCATGGATGCTTCACCACCCAA
Source organism: Notiomystis cincta (assembly GCA_013398075.1). Taxonomy (NCBI): domain Eukaryota; kingdom Metazoa; phylum Chordata; class Aves; order Passeriformes; family Notiomystidae; genus Notiomystis; species Notiomystis cincta. The sequence continues at coordinate 100,644 of VZRX01020991.1, read as the reverse complement.
ATGGCACAGTTAAGGGGCACTTCACCACTCAGCTGATTCAACTAAGGCTTATCAGAAGCCGCTGAGTCTGTAGGGCAGGCCTAAAGGGGAGTTGAGGGAGGGGGATGTACTACCACAACAAGCTAGCTTCAGTATTTTCAGCTTGCACAAGCACCTGGAAATATAGATCTTTGCAGAAAAAGTCATGTTGATCCTCTGAGTCATCTGAGTAAAGGATTGTTTAAAGAAAAACTAAAATTCCAGTGTAATGTTATGTAAATAAAAAGCAAATACCCATTGCTCAGTAGCTCTGGAAGTAAAATTTGTTCTTGAAGGGTACAATATACTGTCTGGCACATTTTACCAGTACCTCAGATTGACCCTATATATGTAAAACTTTCCTTCACAAAACCTGGCCTTGTAACACTTGAAGATACAAGCTACAGTTACCAGTAGATGAAACAGGGGTGGCCATGGGACCTCTGCTGATGCAGCCTTCCCTCTGACATGTAAACACACAAGCTGCCCCTGACTCTCTCTATTTTATGTCTACTGCCAACAACACAGAAGGACTACCTAAGTCACTTGACTCCCATGTAGTATGACACAGAGGCCTCTTTTGTTTGCTTTTTAAATATTGAAGAGATTTTTCTTCCTGGGCATTTTAATTTATATGGAATAAAGCACTATTATCAAAGTGTTTCTTTTCACCATCTGGTTTATTACTTCCCCTAAGTTTCAATTTCTATTATATTTTTTCACTGCAGAAGATCTTTCAGAGCAGCTGATTAAGAGCTGTGACCTCAAAAAAAATCCAAGAAAAGGTAAAACTCTCACAGCTTCCCAGAAGACTGAACAGGAGCAAAAGAAGCCAAAGAGAAAAGATACACCGGCTTTGCACACTCCACCACCTCTAACAGGTGAGCAGTAAATCTCTTGACTTTGAAATCCCAGTTTATCTCTGGGGACTGAAACTGGTTGAAAGTCCATACAACACTCACTCAGTTATGCCCGCTGGGATGCAGACAGGAACACAGCTTCATTGCATGTGCTCCTGGGAAGACAGGTGAACAGAAAGTCTGACTTTCTCAAAGACAGTCTGTGTTAGTTCAAGGGTTTGCTCTCACTTCTGGGAATTCCAAGGTGGGTAGATTTATGCTCTGAAAAACATGCTCCTGTGGAGCTCATAATCTTGCTGTAAATTATGTTACATTTATGTGTGAAATCATGTATATCTATCGGCAGCTGCTGAGCCATGCTAGATGTCCCAATTGGATATGGTCCAAAATCAAAAAGGATCAAGTCCAGCCCCTGCACTTTCTCATGGAACTTACATCCAGTGCCCAGCGGGAGGCTGGGGATGAGACTGGGAGTAGACCAGTGAAGCACACAAGCCACCTGAAGGATGCTACTCCTGGAAATCACAGGGCTCATGTGTTTATGGGGACTCTGGCAAAGGGGAGCTGTTTCAGGAAGAAAGAAATCATCACAGCAAAAAAGGGGATTCTTGTACAATGCTCCCTGCTGTGGCATAAATATAGATGTTCGAGAGCCAAATGCCACCAACCTGGAGAAGGGAAGAATAAACAGGAGACTGCCTCTGAAACCTAATGATCCAAAAACAGCAGTGGAAATAAATGTTTGTCACTCTCAGCCATCAAGCACTTATTATACTCTCCAGCGAGAGAGCTGTGCTCTTATATCATAGAGTTCTTCTTCGCATGCTGCACATACACAGGGGACTTAGCCAGTAACTACTTGTATGCTTCTCTGTATATCTGCAACAATTCACCAAGTCAAAAATAAGCAGCTGGGATGTTCCAGTATTTGTAATCCAGATATTGAACTTGATTCTGTTCAGTTTTCACATGAACTTCCATCAGCAATTCTCTCTTAGGAAGAGCAGCTCAGAGGCTGGAGAGCTGCATTTTCTTCCTGCACTTGTCATATCATAAAGAAAACATTCTTTCACTAGTTAAAATAGCCACTTCTGTGTGGTCACATTGCTCCCAACTAACTTCTTGAGCACCTGTGTGACTAGGCTACTATGGTAAGATGCCTAAAGTTCTGTAATAGGAGATGACACTCATCTGTCCCATGATTTCTGATGGGCTGCAATTTAGTGCATTATGTACAATCAGAAGCCAGCTGGCCTGATAGCATCATGTTCTAGAGCCTATGGGATATAATTAATTTGAAAGAAATGTAGAGTAGGTACATCATGCAGCAGATCATGCAGTTGTGCCACTGTACTTCAGAGTGGTCTTTGGGAGAGTTACACAGGTGAAAGTTTCTCCAATGTAAACAGGCTAAAGTAGCATTTTCTTTATTTCTTGCTTGCAGGGGTAGTTTCAGACTCATCTGATAATCTGCTGAAAATGTATGGTATCACAGAGAAGTCACAGAGAGAGAGAGTGGGTCCAATCTCTCAAATCACTGAACTGGAGCAGAAAAAGCCCAGGAGAAAAGATACGCCTGCAATACACATCCCACCTTTGATAATAGGTAAGAGATCCTCCTAAGAGGCAGGAAAAAGTGACTAGTGTCAGAGATATATTTAGAAGGCTGAAAGGAGGTTGCTTTCTGCTCAGTGTACTTAGCAGTTCTTGAACTGGACCTGTTTGGTCTAAGTATATAGTAACAGTGGGGGTTCATGGAAAGTCAAATATCCCATGTTGACGCTCTGGGGATAGAAAGGACAGGGAGAAAGGAAAGGCATTTAGTCACTTGATTCTCTCTTGCCAACTGCGATCCTACTTTTATGAAAAGCCAACTACTCTCACATTTTAGAAATTTTTAGATCACCAGTGCTAAAATGCCTCAAATAACCTGGAGCAAAGCTGTACTGATTAATTCCCTCTTCACTCTGCAGTCCCTAACATGCACTGAGGAAGCCAAGTGATCAATTTCTCATTAGCAGCACCTTAAAGATAATTCTGTGCTTCTGGCATAACATGTAATACATACTACATAGCATGCCAATAGAGAAGGGAAGGTGCGGGAAGGGAAGGTGCGGGAAGGGAAGGTGCAGGAAGGGAAGGTGCGGGAAGGGAAGGGAAGGTGTGGGAAGGTGCTGCATTAACTGGTTTTCTAGGCTATGAGTGAGAATGAGAGTTTTACTAGTTATCTCTGATTTGATTAGGAAACCTCAGTCAGCCACATTTCAGGAACTGCATCCCCATATTTACACATGTATTTACATTCTAGCTCAAACCCACAGGCCTGAAGACCATTAATTTAGTTAATGGACTATATATTGATAAATGGGAGTGACAGTGGAGTGTTCCAGAGCTCACTACAGGCTTGGATCAGATTCAAACCATTTACTGTCAAGTGATATGGAAAAAAAAGACCATTAGAAATCTGACTATATTTTGTCTTCTGGTCTAATCCGTTCAGAAAGACAAGGTGTTGGCTGACTGAAGGAGACCTTGCCACTGATGGAGACATCTGCTCATGACTCATTTGTATGGACATGGCACATTAACTGTGCCATTTCACTGGAAGTTTGAAGGCCATTTGGAAGCCTGACCCTTGTAGAGAAGATTTCAGATAGCTAATTTAGTAGCCTACTTCCTTTATATGCACTTGCCAATTGGATTGGGTATTTGCAAGGTGTAAAACTGATTCTGCTTCTCACTTGGACCATGTGCCACCCAATAGATCCATTAATTTTCTTCATTTTATATGATATGATTGACTTCCTTTTATTTGTGACAGAAAATCTTTCTGACCACCCAAAAGGGAGAAGGACTGTCCTAGGAATCCTGGTCAAAACAAAGAGGGATAACACATCTGCCATTTTAGCTGCATTTAGAACAAAGTATTTGTGTGGACAGCTGTTCAAGAGAATACTCTATTAATTAAGCTCTTTTACTAGAATTAAGTGGAGTTTCTTGAATTGGTATGTAAAAGTGGTTTGCAGGGGATCTGAATGGGAAATATTAGATATGGTGACAATCCTCATTAGCAGGTCACAAGAGATGTCAGGTAGCACTGAGTGCTGCTTTACTGCAGCAACACTAATAACAAAGAGAAGGACAGAAAGATTTGTCTATATTTACTTAGCTCACATAGTCCTGCTGGTTCTTCTGTAGGTCTCCAAGTCTATAATTCAGGTTCTGTTTTGCACAGCAGTTCCACAAGAGCTTAGTTTCTTTGGGCTACCTGATGGAATAAATCTGAAAGTAAATAAGTAGCAGATATTGGACCAGCCTTCAACCAAAATGGGTCACTTTTTCATAGCAAATCATGGAGCCATCACTGGTGAATTTCAACCAGCAGAATGATGTATGTTGGTATGTATCTTGAAAAGTAAATATGCATCCTTAGAATAGGAAGGGAATGGAATTCAGGCATTTGTATACATAGGTTACTTTGCCTGATACAGGTACAAGTCTACCACAGGCAGTTAATCACTGGAAAACAGATCCAGAATACAGGATCTGAAAAGCTCTGTACAAAGAGGCAGCATCTTAGAAGGCTGCTTTGATTCCATGCCAAGTGTTCCAGGGTGGCTTCACCAGTAGGCAACAAAGTGTCATTGGAGGTATAATTGAAAACAACTAAAAATTGCATTAGTTTCTGTCATTTTCTCAATAGCAAATCCACATAGATTGAATTTTTTCACACATTTTGGGTGTATATTAGGTATGTTTTTCCTGTTCCTCAAGTGGTCCAGGATGTAAAAACTAACAACAAATAACCCCCACTCCCCTTTGGAGCACCCACCATCCAAGCCTCAAAGGCAACAGGAAAAAAAACAAACTTGTGTATATTTGCCTAGGTTGCCTATAGGGATAGAAGTATATGGGGAATATGTGGGGAATGTTTACATCCATCTCCATAAAATGACATCATTCTTTGCAGTTAACAACAATGGTTACTCAATTGCTGCTTGAACAGGTGAAGTCCTTTGTGTTTCAAATTAACATTAATTTATGCCTTTCAATTTATCTCATACTGCTGCTGAAACCAGCTAGTTCTCAAGAACTGCATATAAATGAAGCAGGAGCTAACTTAAATGAAGGACGGTATAGGTCAATATTTTCATTAATTTGTCACATCTGAAAAGACTCTGAATTTGAAGAAAATCTTCCTCTGTGGTATTATTCTATTTTCAGACCTTGTCAAGACTCTGTGAAAGGACTTTTGATGCAGAAAGAAGCAAAATGAGTTGGTTTGACAGAACAGCTTGGCTGGCTGGAAAAGAGTAGGAGATCAAATTAAAAACGGGAGATTTCATAGGTCTCAAAGCAATGGTATCCCTCAACCGGTTTGTAGACTGTTAACATCCACACCAAGGTATATGGGCAGAAAATCCATCACAAAGATTACTTGCATTTTACTGGAAACAGGGAAGCCCAGCAAAATATGTTAAGATAGGTTTCAAAACCACTTTATACCAAATGCATTGTTCTTGCATCACTCTTATTTTTTAATGAGAAAAACAGTTACAATATTTGTTATACTTTGGTATTATATAAAAGCCTCTAGATCCCCAAAGGGACGACTTACTGTTTTAACAGAGAAAAAGAGAAAGAAAGACACAGATAAAGAAGAGACAGGTTTGTGGGAAGTTGATCTACAATCCAAGTCTATTTTCACATTCTTCTTAATTCAGTAGCTTTTGCAATTCATTGACACTGTATGATTTCAGTGGAGATGGCACTTGTCGTGTGGATATTTTACCATGTCTCTTTTGTCACTTGCACTTGCAAAATCTAAGTAATATGGCTATATATAGAGAAAACATACATGTCCAGAAAAGCTGTTTCAGTCACAAAGATTAATTACAGTATTTGCTTCATCATGCGAGCTTTTTCCCTTATTTAGCTACCCAAACCCTTCTAATAAACAGATTCCCAAATGAAACTTCAGAGTCTATTTTTACAGATAACAAAAATATGCTGGATTTAATAGTGCTTAATAATTTTAGCTAAAAATGCAGTGGCTCAACTCTAGTTCACTAAATACAAGGAGACTGAAATGTCAAAAATAAATGAGGAATAACTCGCATGATGTTGGAAAACAACATGAAAATCAAGAAATAAGAGAGAACTGAAAAAGTCTCTTTATCCTGATATTTTCTAAAAAATATTATATTAAATCAACTCCCTTTTTCACCTTTTTTTGTTTGTTGTTTGTTTGTTTGTTGTGTTCTTCTCTTTTTAAGGCACTAAGCTGTTTACAGAAGAAGAACAAAGAGTGATTATGGAAGATGAAGAAAAGGATGGAGACACAGTCCTCAGTTAGATTACAGTGATATTTCAATAATACAGTGTAAATAATCATGAGTCATTCAAAGTGGCAGCACATAAAAAAAAAGATCTTTCATCTTTATAAATAATTATTTTCTCAATTGTACACTTGAATTTAAACTATCATCAAGTGCTTATCTGTTTATCTGCATCTCATAATTCCCAGCAAGCATCATTGGGAATGATGGCAGAAATTTCAGTTACTCATAGAATTTGAAGGATTCTGTCAGTTTCCTACAAGTGGCTTCCTAGCATTTTTGTCAATGAGAAATCCACCTTGGATCAGATCTAGCTGTATGCAGTGTGGTACTCATACAGTATCTGGCACTTGGTACTAGAGAAGTGGTCGTGCAGAGCAGTAAAACATCAACTAATTATTCAAATTGCTTTTTTTGCCTGACACTTTACTTCATTTGTCCAGCTTTCCTTTCCTGGAATAACATGGACCACAGTAAAAATTCCCATGTGCAGAGCTGATGGGATAGATGGAGAAGGTGAGAGAGCAAGGAGTCAACTCCAGAGTCCCTGAAATGCAAAGCAGAAATTTCCTGTGCCTGTATTTGCTCATGTCTTGTGTCTGTAAGGAGGAAAAGATGGATTTATTGTAGAATGAAAACTTACACCTAAAGGCTGTCAGCATTGACAGACATGTCAAACAGGATGGAGGGCAGAGATCTCAGAGGAGAAACACTAAGAAAGTGCAAAGCCTGCCTGTTACATCAATGTAGACAATTGTCTCCACTGGGTTGGTGAGAGATGAAAATAGTTGGATAGTTGATCCTTTCGCTCCAAATAATTTCTTTTGACATCTGCTTTTTAAATTTAGTCCTAGGTCATCAGCTAGGAGAGGTTGTAAAGATTCAGAACCACAGTGGGAAGGTAAAAATTGAATAAAAGGAATAATGTTACTCAATGGCATATGCTTACTGAAAGGTAGAACAGCATCATGTGACTTTTTTAATTGTTTACCTCAGTGATTCAAACAAGAATTGTTTTCACAGCCTTCAGCATTTCTAGAGAGATAGGTATTTGTAGAATATTTTACGAAAAAAGAAAATATAGAACTGGACCTTTGTGCATGCCTTAATATCTGGGCTAGATGGAGTAGTACTGCTAGCTGAACCCTTAGGGAACTAAGAAGAGAGGTTGAAGATTATTTAGCCTGGCAGACTGAATTTAGTTATCTTTTTAACTCACTTAGGCAGACAGCTGAGGACCATTAGTTTGGACTCCATTTGCTACCATGACTGACCCAGAATCTTTCATGAGAATGCAGTCCATTCACAAATATATGTGAGTGTATTCTCTCAAGATGTAATCAAGGATATTACAATAAATAATTGCATATTAAATTGTACAAGAGGTCTGCTATATTATTAATGGGATGCCTGTTACTTAGAAAGTGTAGTTGCTTTTATCCTATTAATCTATTAATGAGACAAGATAATATTTAAAATATCAATATCAAAACCAGTAAATATTTCAAATAACAACATTAAGTAAGATCCACAGTAAAGTATGTGACAAGTACATGACAAGAAATATGTGTGACTCAGGTCTACCTTTACCAGTGAAACTGGTGAATATTTTCAGTGCACATGTAGTGAGTTGACCTTGGCTGGATGCCAGGTGCCCACCAGGCTGCTCTATCACTCCCCTCTATCACAGCTGGACAGTGGAGAGAAAATAGGATGCAAAACAACTAGTAGGTTGAGATAATTCTGTTATAATTCTGTTTACAAAAGCAAAGAAAAAAAAAAGAAAAGCGAAAGTTTACACCATGTATAAGCAAAGGGGAAAACAATATCTACTTCCCATCAGTGAGCAATATTCAGCCACTTCTTGAGAAGCAGGATTTCAGCACAGACTCCTGGGGTGGTTGCTCCAAAAGGCAAAAATGGTAAAATAACAAAAGTCCCCCATTCTTCCTCTCTTCCTTAGCTTTTATATCTGAGCTGATGTCATATTGTATGGAATATCCCTTTGGTTTATTTGGGTGAGCTATTTTGGCCTAGTTGTGCTCCCTCCTGGTTTCCTGCCCACTCCCAGTCCCTTGATAGGAGGCATGGGAGAGAATGTTAAAGAGACAGTGCTGATGTTGTGCCAGCACTGCTCAGCAGCAGACAAAACGCTGGTGTAGTACCAGTACCTTTCCAGCTACCAATGCAAAGCACGGCAGGGTGAGGGCTGCTAAGGGAAAANTTGCTTTTTTTGCCTGACACTTTACTTCATTTGTCCAGCTTTCCTTTCCTGGAATAACATGGACCACAGTAAAAATTCCCATGTGCAGAGCTGATGGGATAGATGGAGAAGGTGAGAGAGCAAGGAGTCAACTCCAGAGTCCCTGAAATGCAAAGCAGAAATTTCCTGTGCCTGTATTTGCTCATGTCTTGTGTCTGTAAGGAGGAAAAGATGGATTTATTGTAGAATGAAAACTTACACCTAAAGGCTGTCAGCATTGACAGACATGTCAAACAGGATGGAGGGCAGAGATCTCAGAGGAGAAACACTAAGAAAGTGCAAAGCCTGCCTGTTACATCAATGTAGACAATTGTCTCCACTGGGTTGGTGAGAGATGAAAATAGTTGGATAGTTGATCCTTTCGCTCCAAATAATTTCTTTTGACATCTGCTTTTTAAATTTAGTCCTAGGTCATCAGCTAGGAGAGGTTGTAAAGATTCAGAACCACAGTGGGAAGGTAAAAATTGAATAAAAGGAATAATGTTACTCAATGGCATATGCTTACTGAAAGGTAGAACAGCATCATGTGACTTTTTTAATTGTTTACCTCAGTGATTCAAACAAGAATTGTTTTCACAGCCTTCAGCATTTCTAGAGAGATAGGTATTTGTAGAATATTTTACGAAAAAAGAAAATATAGAACTGGACCTTTGTGCATGCCTTAATATCTGGGCTAGATGGAGTAGTACTGCTAGCTGAACCCTTAGGGAACTAAGAAGAGAGGTTGAAGATTATTTAGCCTGGCAGACTGAATTTAGTTATCTTTTTAACTCACTTAGGCAGACAGCTGAGGACCATTAGTTTGGACTCCATTTGCTACCATGACTGACCCAGAATCTTTCATGAGAATGCAGTCCATTCACAAATATATGTGAGTGTATTCTCTCAAGATGTAATCAAGGATATTACAATAAATAATTGCATATTAAATTGTACAAGAGGTCTGCTATATTATTAATGGGATGCCTGTTACTTAGAAAGTGTAGTTGCTTTTATCCTATTAATCTATTAATGAGACAAGATAATATTTAAAATATCAATATCAAAACCAGTAAATATTTCAAATAACAACATTAAGTAAGATCCACAGTAAAGTATGTGACAAGTACATGACAAGAAATATGTGTGACTCAGGTCTACCTTTACCAGTGAAACTGGTGAATATTTTCAGTGCACATGTAGTGAGTTGACCTTGGCTGGATGCCAGGTGCCCACCAGGCTGCTCTATCACTCCCCTCTATCACAGCTGGACAGTGGAGAGAAAATAGGATGCAAAACAACTAGTAGGTTGAGATAATTCTGTTATAATTCTGTTTACAAAAGCAAAGAAAAAAAAAAGAAAAGCGAAAGTTTACACCATGTATAAGCAAAGGGGAAAACAATATCTACTTCCCATCAGTGAGCAATATTCAGCCACTTCTTGAGAAGCAGGATTTCAGCACAGACTCCTGGGGTGGTTGCTCCAAAAGGCAAAAATGGTAAAATAACAAAAGTCCCCCATTCTTCCTCTCTTCCTTAGCTTTTATATCTGAGCTGATGTCATATTGTATGGAATATCCCTTTGGTTTATTTGGGTGAGCTATTTTGGCCTAGTTGTGCTCCCTCCTGGTTTCCTGCCCACTCCCAGTCCCTTGATAGGAGGCATGGGAGAGAATGTTAAAGAGACAGTGCTGATGTTGTGCCAGCACTGCTCAGCAGCAGACAAAACGCTGGTGTAGTACCAGTACCTTTCCAGCTACCAATGCAAAGCACGGCAGGGTGAGGGCTGCTAAGGGAAAACAATCTCTATCTCTGTCAGCCCCAATACAATCTCCACCCCTTATTCCATACCACTTGCATCCTATTCAGATCTCACATAATTTATATATCTTCCGACTGTTCCATTGTATTTCTCATTACTGGAATCCCTTCTTACCCACACATACAACTTAAACTACATCCTTAAGCCATCTCTATACCCAATATACACTTTCATTAACTACTATCCCCCATCTTTTCACAGACTGATATTACTTTCCCTTTTCCCGGACTTCCTCTATCCCTCCAGATCCATGACTTTGGCTCCATTCCAGCAGGATGGGTGGTCACGACAGGAGAAGCACCATACTTGATCATTGGCTACCAACAGTGGCCCGGTTTGAGTCATCATCACGTCCTCCTTCCCCTTCACAAAATTCATTCTTCATCAGTTCAAGTCATTCCCACTACTTTACTTCCTGCAACATACAATTTACACCACAGATTATTTTCCCCCCAAGGTTAAATTTCCTTGAGTCACACAGCAGGTCTTCCCATTCTTCCACACTACCCGCCAAATACACCCTGGTCCTTGGGCAAACCTAGTCCCACGAATGGGTTTGCCTTTTCCCATGAAAGGAGAAATCCACACCAACTTCCCCAGCCACTTCTCTATGTGTGATGAGGGGACCTTATGTCCTCCCACAGTATGGAAGGGTTTTGTTTGGGCAGGACCAGGTGGTTAGCAGACTGACTTGTTAACCAGCTTAGGCTTCTGCTAAATTTGAGTCCCAATGCTTCCATGCCCTGTTACCTTAACACTATTAGTTACCTTAACACTATTAACATAGTCTTCAGCAGTCTATTATAACTCTCAATCTTTCCAGAGACTTGTGATAAAGAGTGATAAAGGATGTGATATATCCTCTCAATGCTATGTTTCTTTGCTCAAGTTTACAAGATGATTTTGAAAATTAGTCCCATTGTCTAATTTGATTGTCTCTGGGGTACAAAATGTGTTTCTCAATGCCTAAGATAGTGTTTTGAGCAGTGGCATGGTTTATAGGGTATGTTTCCAGCCAGCCAGTTGTGGCTCTTGCCTGGGCATGATCGTGGCTGTGGTCCACAGTAGTCAATTTGGCAGGCTTCACCATACTGGAAACTGAGCTACCACCCACAATTCCAAGGAGATTTTACTCACATGGCTCACTTGATTGCAGCACATATTTCACATTTGTGAATAACCTATGTGATAGCCTCCATGGTTAGGTCCACCCGTTAATCACAAGCCCTCATATATATTGCATCCTTTCCTAGATATCCTGATGTTTCACGGGCTCACTCTTTCTCTCCCAGTCTGGGTTCAACTGAGCTATTCCAATTTTGGCAGCCTTATCTACTCATTCATTATCTTGGTGTTCTTCAGTGGCATGACTTACAGACACGAGTGTCTGCATGACATTCTCTCAGTCATGTTTTCTACCCATTCAGCAGTGTCCTGCCACTATGCAGCAGCCCAGATGGGTTTACCTCTTCATCGCCAATTGGTCTTCTTTCACTGCGGCAGCTACCCTCATAGGGCATTAGCACCATCCAGGAGTCAGTAAAGAGATATAGTACAGGCCACTTTTCTTATTCACCAATCTCAAGGGCTAGTAGGATAGCTTTCACTTCTGCAAATTGTCTTGACTCAGCTTGTCCTTCAGCTGTACAAATTGACTGGGGATTTGCAAGCTTTGGACGGTACATACACTTAGGGCAGACCCATAGAATTTTATTAATTTATTCAATTATTTTAAAGACACAGAAGAACAATACTCTACCTGGGAAAAGGGCTTATTTGTGGTTGATACTGTTTTTCAGGAAGCAGAGGAAACTGTCCACCAATAATCACTAATTTTAAGAGGCCTTTTAAAGTCATCAAGCCAGTTTTGGCAGGAATACCCCTGATGGGGTGGCTGAACAAACCTCTGTTCAAAAATGAATAAATTCAATAAATTGAACACTGAACAACCACTTCAAGCCTTCAGGGGGGAATAAAGTGCTTCAGTCATTGAATAGAAGACCGATTGCAGTCAGGAGATTGTTAAGGGCTAATAGTTTTGAAGCAAATTACCAATTAACCTCTACCTAGAAACTAAGATACTATTATTTACAATGAAGTTGAGACTAAGGGATTTAGTGGCCTTACACCTTAACAACTTTCAACTAAGAATTACAGAAAGCCCATTACCCATTTTAAGAGGTTGTGATGAGCATTTTTGTAGTGCTAAAAATTAGGTTCATAGGTTATGTGAAACAAATCTAAAACAATATTCATGACATTTGTAAACTCATACTATATTCACAGATAAAGCAGAATTTACATGCATTGAGCTTAGCAAAACTTACATTGAATTTTTTTCTGGTTGAAATTTTGTCTTACTGGTTAATACATTGATAATTATATAATGCTTTGGCCACCAAAATGAACTGATACATTTAGATATTATAACAGATTCTTTTCCACTATGTTATATGTAATTTCTACCTTTTGAGATTACACTTTTTACACATGGCCTTACAGTATTCTATGCAGAGAGACTGCCCAGCAATACCATCTACAAGCAAAAATCAAAAATGCACTTCAGTGAAGCACAATAAAAATTTTGGCTCTCATTGGTATTCACTAAGTTCCTAAACAGATATTATTCTGTTCCTTACATTCTCCCCCCAAAAAGTGAGGTGGTACAAACAGAAATGCCAACATTTTGGCAATGCTGATCTACAAATAGAAAGAGTGAACATTTAAAGCCAGTTTCTGCTCCATGATATTGGCTTTTGGTCCTATGTGAGAGAGGTTGTAGTGTCCATCCTTGGAGAATTTCACAACCAAACTGGACACAGCCCTTTATAACCTGCCTCAGTGGACCATATATGAACATGCAAACTCCAGAGCCATGATCCAGCCTTAGTGATTCTGTAACTATAGCCTAGGATTCATACTAAGGGAGCTGCTCAGTGATGTTTAGGATGTCTATGAGACATAAGGAAAAAGTTAGTGGTAAAGCAAGTGATGTCATATGAAGTTAAAATTTCACAAAATGTTCACAGTAGATATAAGTTCATTTTAAGACCATAGCAATAGGGTGCCAGAGCGATGGAGCAATGAGAAGTTCTTAGGAAATACCCAAAATACAAGGAGTGAATACTTGAGTCCCTCTATGCCTTGTTCACTGTGGATTTTAACGTTCAGATTTTAATTCAGACTTCAATCTGAATTAAAAGGAAGGACTATTCAAATAACCAAACCTTTCAAACTATTCAAACACCAAACCTTTTTTCTGTAGCTAAGTAACCCAAGGATTACAGCAGAGACTCAGTTCAAGAATGGACTAAAGAGAAAAAAAGACTAAATTTTCAAGTGTTGATAGTTGCAATGACTTATTGATAGCAAGTTTAAACAGCATCATAAGCCTGTGATAGTAAAACTTGCTAAGAGGGACGGACTTATTTCTATGCTGGGAGAAAGGGTTACTCTCAGAAATCATAAATATAAAAGAAAGCTGAGTGCACTGCAAATCTGGTCCTCCTCCAAATAACACAGATTTTATTTGTGAAAAATTTCTCTTTGTTGTACACTAGATGTCAGGCTTGGACTGAGTGGATGAGCCCATCCATTTTGTCACACATTTCTATACGTCAGGCTTGATGCCATCAACACAACTAAGTGGTAAGCTTAGGAATTATTTTTCTGAATCATCTGATATTTGCTAGGAGTGGTCTGCACAAAAATCTTCTCTCCTCCACTTGGCAGTATTTTATTTCAGCCAAAAGCCTCAGGCTTTGGAAGAGGGAAAAAACATTCTGAGATATCTTTCCAATACCGGTGCATGTCTGGCAGCATTCTTAACTTTCTCCAGCTCCAGAAAAAAAAAAAAAATCAAAAAACTCCGAGCCACTTGAATGAACAGCCACTTTCTAGAGGGGACTCTATTAAACAGCAGTTCAGCACAGCATGGATTTAGCTGGAGGAAAGTGAGAGCAAAGGAAACTGATGAGAACTCCATTACATTTTAGAAGCCATAGGCACTTCCTATGATCCAACAAGCTGAGTGGTGTAACTGACACTCCTGGAGGACAGGATGCCACCCAGAGGGACCTGGAGAAACTTGAGAAATGGACTCATGTGAACCTCATGATGTTCAACAAGACCAAGTGCAAGGTGCTGCACCTGGGTCAAGCAACCCTCACTATTAATACAAGTTGGGCCATGAACAGGTCACACACAGCCCTGCTGAGAAAGAATGGGGGTGCTGGTTGATGAGAGGCTGGATATGCAGCCCAGAAAGCCAATCATGTCTGAGGGCTGCATCACAATCTGTGTGGCTACGCTTCTGTTCTGCTCTGGTAAGATCCTATCTGTGGTGCTAAGTCCAGCTCTGGGGTTCCCAGCACCCGAAGAACATGGACCTGTTTGAGCAGGTCCAGAGGACAGTGAGGAAGATGTTCAGAGGGCTGGAGAACCTCTTCTACGAAGACAGGCTGAGAGAGACGTGGTTGCTTATCCTGGAGAAGGGAAAGCTCCAAGATGACATTTAATCACCTTCTGGTATCTTAAGTAGACCTACAAAAAAACTGAAGAGGGACTTTCTACAAAGGCATGTAGTGATAGGACAAGGGTGAATAGATTTAAACAGAGAGAGTAGGTTCAGGTTGGATATTAGGAAGAAATTCTTTACTTCGAATGGTGAGGCACTGGAACAATTTGTCCAGAGAGGCTGTGGATACTCCATCCCTGAAAGTGTTCAAGGCCAGGATGGATGGGACCCTGCACTTGTGGAAGATGTCCTGCTCATGTCAGAGAGGCTGGAATGAGATGACATTTAAGGTCCCTTTCAACACAAACCATTCTCCGGTTCTGCGATGACACCTCAGGTAGGTCAATTCATTAATCTGTGCCTTGACTACACAGCAGTACATTCAAGATGACAACTTATCTCTGCCTCATGGCAAAGGAGAGAGTGTGGACCAGGAGAGTGAAGACAAAAATCTCCCCTTTTTTAAGATGCTAGTGACAGAAGAACTATAATAAAATAAACAAATAAACTTGGTAATAATGAAAGGAAAGAAAAGAGGTTTCTTTTTCAACCTTTTTAAGTGACTTAGTGTTGTCCACTCACTGTCCACAGGCAGAATGCTGTTAGGTAAAGTCCTATGGGGAAGAAATGACACAGACAGAAAATGTGTTTGGAAAGCAAATGTAATTTTTCACATATACATATATATATGGATACAATATATGCAGTACACAGCCTATTTAAGTAAAACATTTTAGGGTATTCTACAAGCAAAACACAGTTCTTAGAAAATTCCTAGAGATAAATCATACTTTGTAAGCAGGGGGCTTTAAAGTGCATTCCTTTTAGCATTTTGTTTAGGCAGTGACCCAGCCCTGCTGGTGGAATCACAAGTTCTGATGGTGGTGGTTAAGGTCAACATCACAAACATGAAGCAGAGTACAAAGGATGAAAATAACTGGAACATGGTGACATCAAAGTACTTGAGCAGTGAAGATTTCCAGCAAATATTGTAAAAAGATGTGAGATCTTGAAGCAAGTGCACCCAGAATTGCACTGGTCCTCTCTTAAGGGAGTGAAGGGCATCTGCAGTACTGGAAAAAACACCTTGGCCTTTTTCATGTGACAACCAGCCTTGATTTTTATGTGACTGTCACACACCAGTGGTACCTACACCAGCTGGTGCACTTTTAATGTTGAACATGATTACAAACTTGTAGTGTATAACAATGCTAATTAACAGTGAGCAAAGTTTTAGAAATAGAAGTAGTAGAACTGGTAGGTGGCAGGGATACTTCTAACAAGAATACTTAAAACAAAGAGTCTTCAGCTAGGTTTCTGTACAAGAAATTTTGCTTCATTCTCCATTTTTGCAAGTTCTCCATTTTTCCAAGGGCCTAATCCAAAAAATGTCAAAGCAATTGAATTTTTATGGATTAAAAGAGGGTTGCAACATATGATCTTAAAATGGGTAAATAACTAGTTAACAATGGGAAGAAGAATAAAAATGCATAAATAAATTTGAAAGTGTGATGGAGTAGTCAGGATTCATAGTAAAGAAGGATTGTTTCTGCTATTTAACATGCTTTTCCAGAAGAAATGATTTGGAAAGGTTGGTGGTGGAAGAAGAAAGCAAGCGGGGGACAGAAATGAAGAAAAAGTGAAGAAGAAGTAGAAAAGAAAAAGTAGCAGCTTACTTCAATGTAATTGAAAAATCCACCAATTTAGTGTTGGTTAGTACAGAAAGATTCATATAGAGAGAGGCAACACTAACTGCAGAACTTCACGTGTCTATTTGTGCTAAATATTAATTAGGACTTTTTATAGATAATTCTAGAGAAACTACTGTTCAGTCCTCAAGGAGGTTCAAAAATGAAAGCATAACTTTAAAACCTATTCAGAAAAGCATAGAAAGTAAAACAGAAAGTGTAATTACATTATTGTAAACATTTTTGATATAACTGCAACTTGAGCAATATACAGTGCTTGTTCTCTCCTTTCAAAATGAGACTAAAACCAAGAAGGAGAAAAGCAGCAAGGAAAATAAAATGTAGAGTAGGTTTGCCTGTGAGGAAAGTAAAAAGAGGCCTGCAAAGGGGCAGTTGAGGTAGTGTGTAAATCACCAGCGGCTTGGGGAAAGAAGACAGAGAGCTATTTGCCACTTTCTCGAAGTGCAAAATCTGGGGGCAAGAGGAACTTTTTCACAATGGACAGCTGTTCAGCTGTGAAACTCAGGCCTATGGGACACTGTGTACTGAAAGAACGCATGGGATTGAATTCAACTAAATTAATGCCATAAAGGACCATCAGTGTTATTTAAAAGTCAACAGAATTTGAGCAAAGAACAATTTTAATGTTATGCTATATGTTCTTTCTCTAGTGAGTGAAGTGAGAGGACTTTGTACTACAGCCACCTACCTGCATCTTCCTGAATACCCATCACAATGTGGAGGACATTTATTCACAGTACGGTTAGGCAAGAAAAAATTTTCCCATGCTGTCTGAAATAGGAGTTGTTGTTTTAACTGTGGTAGGCAGAAGGTCACATTGAGAACACCATAAGGGAACCAACAATCTAGGAAAGCATTGGCTTAATTTAACAGGAGGTAAGTCACATACAATTCCTTTGTGTATGTAATTCTTTTAAGATAACAGATCAATATTTTAGTACTAGATGCACGTATGCTGCAACAGTAAGGCTATTGAAATAATTTCTAAAAAATGTCCATTATATTCTATAGCTAAATCATACACTTGGTTTTAGAATTGCAGCTGCTGTCAATGTAGTGTGGCCTGTGCAATGATTCCACAATGTTCTCTGTCTGCCATTCCAGAAGAAGCCTCTTTATCTCTTCTGCTATTTCCTATTCCAGCTCTGGGAAATATGTTGAATTTTCTTCATTCTTCCCCTCTCGTCAAACACCTTACCTCTCACAAGATGTTCCTCCAATTTCTTGTGTAAGGTGGGGAAATAGTCTCCTGGGTTGTGAGTAGGCCTCCTGAGGTGATGCAGTTGAGGTTTGATGGCTGGTGCTGAGAAAGGAAGAACAACAATGGTTACTGTGGCTAGCTTTCACTCACTTATGGAGAAGAAATGGATTCCTCAGAAGCTGTATCTATCCCACTCAGCACAGCCTGTCTGTACAAAGGAGGATTTCTCAGTCTGAGAGCCAGGATTCCTTTGGGTTAACAGGTAGTTACAGACAGTTAGGAAAAAGCTCACAGAAAAAAGGGTTTGAAAATATAAATAATAAATATAGATGTAAAACTCTAAAATGAAACATAGGTATGTCAAAAATTGAAATGAGGGCAATTAAGCAGTACAGAATACTGGATCATGAAATCATGCCCTCATTCTGACATCTCAGCAGACGACATCAACACAGGAAGGAACATTCTCATGGTTAGAAAACAACAGTTTAGACTGTAGATGAAACTGCCATAACTAAATGAAGAAGGAACTCTATACTTGCCTATCTACATATATGCAGCGAAACATGTAATTGTTTTCAAAATATTGTTGATCAAGGTAATTTTAAGGCAATAAATATGAATTGAGATGTTTCCTGTAATTCAGGAATAGGTGGATCTGAAACATTTCATCTCACTTTCCAATAAACCATTGTGAAAGCTGGAAGTGGTCTACATAGGAATCTGACCATTCTCAACTTCTTGACTGTTTATTTGAAGCTACATCTTGCTTTCTTACCTCTTTACATGGATAGACTAAAAAATTAAGCATTCATCAAAATATTTTCATCTTATGCTTAGTTTTTAGTTGCAAAATAACCAACTGAATAACTAATATGATAATAATTTAGAAAGAAAAGTCATTGCTCTTAGAAGGAATCCTAAGAAGCAAAAAAGATTCCACTGTGGGAGCTAGCTAACATCACTGATTCAAATGCTGCAACAGTCACACTCCCATCTTGCTAAACTCCTTGATTGATTAATCATACACTATAATGTCTTGGGAAAAGTTATGGATTTTCTAAACTTTAGAAATGCACATCCAGATTTCTGCATAGTCATAATCTTTCCTGTTCTCAACTAGATTCATTTCACATTCATTAAAAGGCTGAAAAATAACCAGGAGAATTACTGAGAATCATAACCTATTGAAGCCCCTTATAAACACTCTGTGAGGTATTTTCATATTAATGCCATTTTCTGTAATCAGCATGGATTTGGCCAAACTGTTATTGAATTTTCCATTGCTCAGTGTGAGGAAGTGTTTATTGTTACCAGCAATTTTATTGGAGATTGTGCCAGAAGAGATGAATGTGGTAATAGATTTAAGGGGATTTGTCCAGAACAGTGACAATACTGTTCATCATATTCATAGAGAAGTAGATAAAGGGGATTCACGACATTTAACTTCTTAAGACTTTAGTGCATCAAAGTGATGGGCAGAAAATTCTGTCAGGACTCTGGAATTCTGTTCCCAGATTTCTCACTGACTTCTTGTCTTACCTGGCCTGTAACTTTTACTCCAGTTTCTCTGCATGTAAAATGGGAATAAAAATGAAAATACTTACCTCCCAGGGTGTTTATAAGGGGCTTCAATAGGATATGATTCTCGGGTTCTTCATGCATGGAGTGATGTATTTTTTTTTCTATTTTTTTTTTTAATTTAGGGAAAATAATTCTTTTTTAAGGTCATGTCTATCATCAAGGCAATGAAAGCAGAGAAAACATATTTAGTAGCACAATGTTGGTAGTGCCAGTGTAGACTAGAATAGTTTTACAAGCAGCATCATGCAAATAGACTAGACTGTGTGTTGTCCAGACACTAACTCAGCAAGGAAGCTGAGTGCATTAACCACTCTGTTTTCTCTGACTGGTGGGATATGCAAGCCACCATCTTATAGATCAAACCTCAGATTTGGCTAGAGCAGCATGCACACAGTATTTCCTCTTAACCCTTCTTTGGCACAACTCTTTCTTTGATTCTTGGAGAGATGCCAATGGATATAAACACCTGGGCCTATGTCTACATCATGCCTTGATTTGCATAGCAGATGAAAGAATGAACATGAGAGCTGATCCTTAGTAGGCACCTGCACATGAAAAATGAGCCTAGTCTGCTGGGAAAAATCGTCTTGCTCCCTTTTGTAGCCTTTGTCAAGAAAGGAGGTCTTCTGCTGTAATTATCAGAAAGATCTGCAGGACAGAGGAACAGGAGAACCAAGACTGTGTTTCATTAGAGTGATTCAAGAAATGGTCTAAACTTGGAGAGACTCAGTCTCCTAAGAGTGTTAAGAAAACCTGTGGTTATACAAAATTCACTTTCATCCAATGAGACACCTCAAGGAAAGTTCAAAGATAGCTACCTCTTGGTCAGTCACTATGAGACTAGAGAGCTCTCCACCATCATCTGTGGAGCCAGGAGCAGAAGCTGTAGGAAATGGGATGCAGAGATGTTACCAGGGTTCCAAGTGCTTTGGAGCACCCCCTGGTATCCTGCCAGGCATGGGAAGAATTCTTTCCCCCCAAGCGCATGTGGCCCCTGAGATATCTCCAGACTGAGGGAGAAGAGGATTTGGACATCTGGGAGGTTTAACCAACCTGTGGGATGATGTAAAAGTGGATTTTTCTGACGTGCTCAAGGAATGGTCAATTTCTACTGCTGAGGTCAGGAAGTGATTTTCCCCCAGGGCAGATTTTCACTTATCCCTGGGGTTTTTTTGCCTTCCTTTGCAGTATCAAACCTGACCACTGGTCGGGCTCCTCCAGTCCCTTTTGGCCAGGTTGCTGCCTGATGCTCATGCACCATGAAGATAGCCTGTTGTGCCCCACATCCATTCTTCTTTTATCTTCTACTTTTGTATGATTGTTACTGAATCTAATTATTCACATTCTTTTCAGGAAACAGGATTTCCTTGACCTATATTCCTTCTGCTGCTTTCTGTAGCTCTGTTAGATGGACAGACTGCAAAGGATATTTTTTCAAACTAAACTGAGATGCATCACCCAGCTCCTGGCTACATGTGGGCATTGTATTAACACTTGTGAGCAGAGCTGTGAAATGGTTTCAGAAAAATAACAATAAATAAACTCAAAAATAAAATTGTCATTCCAGTTGTAGCCTTTGTGTCATGTGTCCTTGAAAGCATTTCTGGTGCTGAAAAACCCATGGCATTTCAGGCAAACTAAATTGCTTTTCACCATTTAGGTGATGTGCAAGAGTAGAAATAGAAATAGAAATAGAAATAGAAATAGAAATAGAAATAGAAATAGAAATAGAAATAGAAATAGAAATAGAAATAGAAATAGAAATAGAAATAGAAATAGAAATAGAAATAGAAATAGAAATAGAAATAGAAATAGAAATAGAACAGAGCATGTTACTCTTAGAATTCTGTATGACAAGCTAAGATCCAGATCCGAAGGCTCCATCCTGGAAAAGCTCTTTGCAGTGCAGGTCCCAGGCCCATCCAGGAGACAGGGACAGAGATGGGCACACCTACATCAGGCCTTTGACAGGGACTGAAAGTCCCAGGCTGAGCTGGGATCAGCCCTGGATCCTTGGCACGAGATGATGTGGGTCTTGGGTAATGCTGGTCCCAGACACTGAGGCCTATGTGCACTTCCATGAGCCTGAAAGAAATAGATTTCCAAATGCTTCCAAGCCACAGAAATGACAATATAGTCACTCAGTGAATGCAAATAATAATAAGCTGAGTACATCAATACCCCTACTGTGTTTTCTCAGCACACTTAGTCCAGGTTCCTTGGAGAAATGTTTAGTTCAGCTTCTTTGCACTAAGAAAAAGGAGCCATTCCAAGAGGCAACAGATGTGCCCATGGCCTCTGGGCTCCCTGTGGAGCTGTGATATGCTGTTGAGTTGCTGGTAGACTCTGGTTTCGCCAGTGGTCAAATCAAGGTAGGAACACTGTCAGGGCTCTCTCCTGTACACAGCTACATCACCTCTTGACCCGCTGTGTGACCTCTTGGGTGATTCTTCCTCTCCTAGACTTAAAATTGACAAGGTACAGATTCAAAATACAGCAGTGAGGCAGACTGACCAACCTGCTGGCAGAGATGGATGGGATCATACATACACATGCCTTTTTTGGTCAGCCTCACTCCTTTAGAAGTGATATTAAACACAACATGATAAAGCTTCTCCTTTTAATTCAAGATGCTGAGTGTAATTTGCAGAAAAAACATGACAATAACATTTACTCAATTAGAAAGTTATGTGTGTGGTTAACAGCAGACCAAAAGATCTGTATAGAACATAAAGAAACAACACCATAATGGCTGTAAACAAAATATGTCATCAGCACTGCACACATGGAAAACATTTTACTACTACCTACTCCCCACTACATACTGTAAATAACTGCACAGAAAGGGCTGATTTGCAAACTATACCAGAGCAAACAGATTGCTGTATAAGCCATAGTAACAGGGCATGGGTAGGAAGTTACCAGGGTTAAAATAGCCAAATCAAAAAACTTCCACTCTGTCCCTAACCCAACTGGTGCCAAAACATACACTGAGGTAGTAAGTCTCTAACAGAGAGAAAAAACACAGGCTGGTCATTTCTGGAAGTGCCAGACTAAAGGTACCTTCCTATAATTTAATATGATATTGTCACAATGAGTGTTGCTATTGGAAGCAAGCCTGACTGGCAGCAAATCCACAGTTCTTTTTGCAGAAAAGGAACACTATTAGGTTGATTGCTCCCCTCTTTTGAAGGTGGGTCCTCCCTACTGCTATTTTTCTAATCAAAAGAGTTAACAGATCACTCTGTAGGGAGATATGTTTAAAGGGGATTAAATGTTATCATTAAATGATAATATTCCCAAACAAATGAATAAACTGGGCACATGATAAGTATTTAAGCAAGGTCATTAAGCAAGTCATAATGAAGGGACTGTGTTTGGTAGCTGTAGGAGACTGGAAAGACTGATGTCTTGGGGTGCATGTGTGTGGGGACAGGGGCAGATTGAGCCTTGCCCTGGCAAGGCAATGCACTACCCGGTAAACCCTATCCCCCTGGAGCCTGTATCCAGTCTGGCAGAACCTGTCAATCCCTGGAGGCAATGCTTCACACCCACCTCTGGAGCCCCTAATCAAGGTCCTGAGTGGCCAAATGACCAGAAGTCCCTCCTGGGAGAATGGACCAAGAAGGCCATGGGGTATTTAAGGCCAACATGAGGCAATCATATGTCTTCACCCTACCACCTCTTGGAATTTCTATCTAAACACAACTGAAACCCAGAATTTGGTAGCTATATGTGTGCGTTTTAATTTTCTTTTCTTTGTTATTATTTTTCTATTTTCTTTATTATATTTCCTATTTTCTCTCTCTTTCTTCTAATTCTCTCTTCTTGGAATTTTTGGGTAATTTAAAATGGAATGGGCTTAGAGTTTGCTAAGTTGAAGGGCCAAGGTTTTTTTTGAGAAGTGTTTTATGTTGATTGAATGTTGTACTAAAGCTTTTGACAAATTTATCTGATTTTCTGAAGTTGCTGGTAAAGTTTTTTGGTTATTTTGACCTCTTGAGAATATCTTGTTGGTATTTCTCCCATTCATCTAACTCAGAGTATATGACCAACCCAAAGTCCTGCTCAAAATCTCATTGAGCAAATTGTTTGGGGCCTTACAGCTTTATGCCAAGACCGTTTCTTGTTCATTTATATCCCTGACCTGCTTATTATAATGGTGATAATGGTTCCCAATAAAGGAACTTTGGATAAACCAACAAGTTATAGTACTGATAACTTGTCTAAAGGTGCTAAGCAAAAGGCTGCTGAGCTGTGGTGTGCTGTTCTTGGTTTTGATATTCTCACAGATTGTGATTTCAGTCAAGAGAAAAGTGGAAAGGTGAAATTTACTTTGGGGTCCTTAAATAAGCTAGCTGAATTCTCAACCTCAGTTTCCTTATCTTTAGAAATTAGATTGGTAATGACACTAACTTCTCCCTGAAGGCAAGTGGTGAGAAGTAACAGCTGTCAAAGAAATATTCCCACTATGCTTAAAAAAATGCTTGATTATTACTAGGACTCTCTGGGGAGACAGATGCTGAAAAGTAAACAGCAAGCACCATGCCTGCATCAGATGTAAAAAAAATTAACCCTTCTACAGCTTGAATTCAAATGCAGGGGAGATCTCACTGTTTTTGTTTGGTAATAGGATGAACATATACAAACTCAGTTACAGAAAAACTGGAAATGTTGAAAAATGTTTTAGAGACCACAAGCCTATTCTTTCAAATCAAGAACTAACAATAAATACATACTGTTAAAAACTAGTTTCAGAAAAATTGAGAATATTTGCCACTACTTGATGTCATTCATATCGGTTTTCCATTTTTTTCCTTGTGAGTCTTAACAAGCTAAATAGGTTTTTTCATTACTCCACCCACCCAGTCCCAGGAGCAAACTTGCACAGAGTTTTGTTTTCAGTCTGCATTTTAACTTGTTTTCTATTTTGTGAATATAAAACATAGCATAACAACCTGCCTTTTTTCTTCCTTGAAAAATGTTAGAGAACAGGTGTCTGTTGTTCATCTCAATTCAGCTCAAGAAAGATATCTCTATTATCAGTTCTGCTTACATAAACATACTCTAAAGTTTATTATCAATCTCATACATGGAATTTACTGCAAAATCCCAGCTGAGAAAAGGTTATTTTAAAAGACCAAGATCCTGAATTTGATTAATTTCCCCTTATTGCTTCTACCAAGAGATTTAATGTTTCTTAACTTTATTTAAAACCTGTCATTGTAGAGTTAACCACAAGAGCAGTGAAATCTACTGTCACAGATAAGCCACAGTGTCCACCCTTCCTTCATGCTGAAGGTAGACAGTGTACTAGGCCATGACTTTGAAGTGTATCATCAGAACAGAGAGAGAGTCTCTCATTTATAAAATTCATGGTAGTGTAATCAGCTCCTACCACCACAAAAGGTGGCCCCATCCCAATGCACCACCTTTACACAGAATGCCCTGTTCCTGGAGAGCTGTATATGGTTTTGTTGTTTAGTCTTTAGTCCCAGATGCTACCTTGGGACTAGCAGAACTTTGCATGCAGTGTCCTTTGATTTCAGTGCAACTAAAGGAATGGTCAGGCCTTAGGTGTTATTATGCACTAAGCTGATTTGCAAATGCAATGACTTTTGTCTGTCAAATAAGAATAGGGAGGAGAAAAGAGTAGTGAAATACTACTGTGAGAATATGGGCCTGTAGAAAACCAGAAGACCTGGTAAAAACCTAACAAGAACACTATGATAAAAAGAGCAAAGATTTTTTAAAATTCATATAAAAGTGTATAAAATATCATCCAAGCAAAAGAATGGCAAAATGCTCACTCTCTCACTCTACTGCTAGATTTTACTACTAGAAAACCCCAATGGCCATAAGGAATTTAGTCTGATAGGTGCACTCTTAAAATCACCAGCAAAGACAATGGAATTATGTATATTCCTCCTGCCACTGGATGGCATCTAAACTCAGAGTGTTATAATATGTATGTGCTTGGAAGAGACCAAAATATTACAAAATGCCAAGTGTGTGCTATGAAGTTTGTGAGTGTGTGCTGTCTTGCGCTTAAGTATAAGAGTAAATAAATTTTCTAAAACTGAGTTTCAGGTCATCAGCCAGCTTGCTTGGAAATAGTTCTGTTTTATTCTACTTGGTGGTCAAGTCCACAGAGAAGAGTGAGTTAATGCCTCAAAACAGGCCTGCATCCTGGTCCTGCTTGGGTACAGACCAGAATCCTCTGTGCTTACTAGGGATCTAAAAGGATGTTTCAGTGACAGGAAAGCAGTCTCATCAAGTGGAAATGCACAGAGAGCTTTTAATTTTAAGAGAACATAATGGCATTGGCAGTGGTCACCTGTGCTGCTTCTGTGCTGAACTTGCTTTTCCACAGTAGTCAGACATGAAAAGGGATATCTGGGAGCAGGAAAAGCCCCATATGAGGATGCACAACTGACACTAATCTGAGACTGAGAAGACCTGCTTGTGTTGTGAATAACACAAATGGGAAAATTCTCTGTACCCACTCCAGAGGGAGATGAATTATAAAAAGTGAAAGCACAAAGTTTTTTTCTTCCTTTCTATCTGGCCAGCACTGATGTTGGGTCCCTGGAGTAATTTGCATATAGTCAGTGCCACAGGGCTCCTTCTCTTCCTCAGCCAGCATGTTTCTCCTTTTGAGTGATGATGTTCAGACACCATGCCAGTAAAGCTCTGAGATCATGGTTCAACACATGAAAGCAAAATCTCATTCTGTTTTTAATTATTAAGTGAGGTGATGGATTTAAAAAGTGTAAAAGAAAAGGACTTGATTATGCTCTCATTTTCTGAGTATAAATGGCTAACCTGTGATATAGATCATCAAAGGATGAGGAATTTCATTGTTTTAAAATGAAATGTGAGGGAAAAGGAGAGAAGAAATATTTAAGACCATCTCACAAGCTCCTGGAAATATTTTATTCTAGTTAAAGGAAAATAAGTACTATACTTGTCAGGTTCCATCTTTACTAATTTGAATAGGTTATTGTGCTTTTCAATTAAAAGACATATTTGGGAGCCATTGTAGAAGTTGCAATGGCTAACAGCAAATTCAGGTAGCATTTACTTGTAGCTATGTGAGCTTATGAACCTTCTGATTACAAAACATAGCACTATGAGCTATTTAATTTGAAATATATTTGCTTCCAGACTGAGCTTGTAAGACTTTTTAAGTACACATGCAAGCATTTTCATACTCAAAGAACAGTTTGCAAAAACACCACCTTATACCATTCTACTGTAGCATAACTAACTACATTTTGAAAGCTTCTGTCTAACCATAAAATTTATGCTTGAAAAAAGAAACACCTAGAAAAAGGAACTCACCTCCTTAATTCACCCATCAGGAACCAGGTCCCAAATGTCAGATTCATTCCGATGCTAAACATTCTACTGTATAAATAAGAGTGTGTTTACACCAGCCTAAGCTATACAAAGGGCTGCAGCTAGCTTCAGTCTGCTTAGATTGACGATTGACTAATCTGAAATGTTTTAAATCTATCTAAAATTGCAAAATTTCTTTTTTTTTTTTTTTTAATTACTATCTACTTTATTACCAGGAAAAATAAAAACGTTGACTTCCCTCATCTATACTTTTTCTCACACATGGAAATTATTAGTGACATTCCTAATCTGCTGTTCTTTGAGCCATTTAAATAATTAACAGGATACAATGTAACACTAAGGCAGTGGTGAGACACTAGAGCGGGTTGCCCAGAGAGGCAGTAGATGCCCCATCCCTGGAAGCACTCAAGATCAGGTTGGATGAGACTCTGAGCAACCTGACTTAGTTGAAGACGTCCCTGCACATTGCAGGGGAATTTGGAATAGATGGCTTTTATATGTCCTCTATGTCCCTTTCAACCCAAACTATTCTAATACTGAGATTCTCTGAAAACATATTGACAGTTTTTTCTATAGTGTGTTCAGGAATCCACACACTATGTCACCATGAATCCAAGATCTGCTAGTTCCCTGATTACCAGTCTCAGATAAAGAACAAAACACTGATAGGGATACTTGCAATGACATCCCCTCTATTTTAAGAGGAGAAAGTGCCTGGGTTTTTGCTCTCATACTGTACATCAGTTTCTGGGAAGCGGAAGACACTCTTTCAGGTAGGCGGAGCTTTCTGAGAGCGCCACTAGTCTCTGTGCAGAGGTGGAAGAATGTCATCTTTATTGCATAACTTCCTAGCCTGTGCTGCCCTCTGCAAAAAGCACTCTGGCACCAGAAGACTCCTTCGTGCCTAGAGATGAGTTCTCCCATATAATTCTGTTAAATTTCAGCATGAGGCAAATGGTATGGACCCAATATTTGCAGAATTTCTGGCTTATTCATTGCTTGTGTAGCCTAACTGAGGATGGTAAAGAAAGGCATCTGAAAACATAATTTCTATACACCTGAGGAAAACTGGGTAAGGTTGATAATACTTTCTCACACTATAAGCATAGCTCATTAGCTGATGAACACCTAAGCCTTTTCCAGCTTTGATTGATTCCTTTTGAGGAATAAAATAAGAGAAAGCAGGTATGTATTTTTCAATCATTATTTATTATTTTTTACACATTTGCACAGTAGCTGATCTCTAGTTTAACTTGGAGGTGTCTAAATATAACATACTTTGGCTCATGATGGACCAGGACAAGGCTGCAGAGTGTTTCAAGAAGGTGAGGGGAGAAGTAAGGAGGCAACCCCACAATAGACGCTTTCACTTCTCCCAGTCTCTTTGTAGGGTTTTGATTTCTAGATTTCACTTTCAGTTTATACATTTCCCCAGCTAATACATTTCACTTCATTTTTAAAATTACAACAAAAAAATTCTAAAAACTGCTAATAATCCACTGTAGCTTATACAAATAAGTTAAAAGGAGGAGACTGTTAGGTCTATCTCTGACTGTGTATTAAAAAAGCATTTTGCTGTACACCTCTCTGCTGAGATCAGTAACTTTGCCTATAGCATCTCTTCTAGAATGGCAACTCTGATTTGCAGCCCCCAAGAAACATCAAATCTACCACTTCCTTTATTAGCTCCTGCCAACAGTGAAAAACCCTAATAATTGAGGAAAAACATTTTCCAGCCTGATTTCATATCTTTGTGCCAGTGCACAATAAACAAGGACAAGAAAGAAAGAAAGAAAGAAAAGAAAGAAAGAAAGAAAGAAAGAAAGAAAGAAAGAAAGAAAGAAAAGAAAGAAAGAAAGAAAGAAAGGAAAGAAAGAAAGAAAGAAAGAAAGAAAGAAAGAAAGAAAGAAAGAAAGAAAGAAAGAAAGAAAGAAAGAAAGAAAGAAAGAAAGAAAGAACGAAAGAAAGAAAGAAAGAAAGAAAGAAAGAAAGAAAGAAAGAAAGAAAGAAAGAAAGAAAGAAAGAAAGAAAGAAAGAAAGAAAGAAAGAAAGAAAGAAAGAAAGAAAGAAAGAAAGAAAGAAAGAAAGAAAGAAAGAAAAAGATTAGAAATAGGCGAAGAAAAAGATATCTCTTTTTAAAAATTGTTATTTTTCTATGTGCATAATCTAAGGCATCTTTAGTCACTGTGAAAGGTAAAAGTAACTTAAAAAATATTGACTAAATCACTCCCCACCTCTGACCAAACACTCTGTTAGGGTATATTTTCCCTGACTCCACAAAGAAGTCTAAGCACAGACTCACCACTGTGGTATTTAGTTCAGCATTATTGTTATTTCATCAGTGTGCCTTCAAAGAGCCTGCTCAGGGTTGGAATTCATATTCTACTACTCTCATTGAAGCTGAATGCTGACAGAGGAGGGGAAAGAGAAGATAAAAATGCTAAAAGGTGATACAGCCTGTCACAACGTAGAGTGTGCTCAGTGTTGATGGTGAAGCCCTGTCCTCCCAGCATTTCACTTTCTTCAAAAATTTACACCAGAGCTACTGTTGAACCACAAACTCACAAATGGGAACACTATGTCTCCTTATATTTTATTTAAATGAGCTGGTTCACTGAAGCCAATTGAGAGTTCTAAAAACTTCAAGAATTATTTTTGAACTTCTTTCAAAAAAACACATGATTGAAGTGCAACCTTTTCACACCATGAACATAACATAAATCTCTGGCTTTGAACAAATTCAAACTGGAGTACAAAAAAACTCTTAAAATATCTCCAGCCTCAATAATGAAAATCCTAGATACTAAACACTTTTAAGCAAGAATGTATTGACTTTTAAAATTGATATAGTCTGAGCTTAATGCTGTAATTTTTGCTAGTGTCACAGCATGCTCCTTCCTATATATGCAGAGTTTAAGCAGAAACAGAGACCCAAATTCTGGTTGCAAAATTCTGTGGTTTTGAATATGAAAAGGAAATACTAAAGATTTACCTTCCTAAGCCAATGTTTTGCATGTTCTCTACATAGAAAAGATCCATGACTGGAGTATGATCCCTTAAAAAATACATGTATGAGTAATAGAGCAAGACCTCATTCCGAACAGCAAGCTGTTCAGTAAAAATAGTTGTATTTTTATATACATGTCTTGACTTCCACATAAACAGGAAAAATTGCTTACAACTAGCTGGATTCCTATTAAGATCCCAAGCCAGAAACATATACATGGTTGATGTTCCTCATATATTCTTATTTTGTTTTTTTCTGTCCATACTTATCTAACAATGCTGTTCCTTTTTATTGGCCTGTCCATTCACTCAGTAATGAAAGATCAAACTGAGATGAAAGAAGGAATTGATACCTATGATTCCCTGATGCCTCTCTCCTCCTAGATCTTCAGGTCAGACAAACAACTATTACTAGTGGGCCATGAAAAAATGTAGGAAACAGATAATTTTCTGCAATATCAAGATAAGCAGGCACATCACACAATACATTAATACATGTTCTGAGAGTTTGACAACAATATTTACCCCAAGAGAATATTACTTTCATTGGTTATTCCTTTCCTAAAAAGAAACAAAATCAAGGGTTGAGTGAGTCTGACTGCTGTTTAGAAAGAAAAAGCATTTTTCTATCATTGTATTACCTGGGAAAGATATCAAATCCCAAGAAATAGTCAAATGGCTCTACAAATTCACTGTTCTTATTATAAAATTTTCTACAGGTAAAACTGATGCCAAATTCTGTCTACTAGCACTTGGAAAAGGCTTTCAGTGAAAAGAAAGAGTAAAAGTGAATTATTATCAAGGAATTTTTGGTTTGGGATTTTTTTCTTTTATATTCTTTTGCATCATCCTAGTGTTGGTTTCACAAGCTGAGGCATAGCAAAGGGCAAAACCAGCTTTTGAAGAATACTTTCTTCTATTGCTTGACCTGTCTAGAAAAATGGAACCATTTGCATCATGAAACCACAATTTGACCTTTTAACAAAAAAAAAATTCCCCAAAAGACAACAATAAAGAACATACATACATGAACAAACAAAGAAAATTAACCAGAAAAACAAGGCCTCCACCCTTGAACCGAGAACCGTTAGCTGTGAAGCAGCCAGTGAGAGGAGGAGTGTTTCAAAAGTTGTTTAATGCCTTTCCCAGAAATTGGTCTTTGCAGGAGTAGGAGAACAGGAATGAAGAAGATCAGATAAAACGATGAAAGAGATTTGCAGTCTCATTTTAAATATATTTCTACTCTTCTGTATCTGGAAAAAAAAAAAAAGAAAAAAAAGAAAAAAAAAAAGAAGAAAAAAAGAAGAAAAGTGTCAAATGCTGCCTTTCTCCACTGTGTCCAAGGGGTAAGTAATCTGGGAAAGTAAAATAAGGGTATCGGTTTAGACAGCCTCATTTTCTGCAAGCAGTGAAGCTTTGCTTAACTATTGAAAGGGTGCAAGTTGAGGCATGCCAAGGCAATACCTCTTACAGGCTCAACTGGAAATATTCTGTCCTAAACTAATTGAAATCTATTATGATCAGACTAGGACTCAGGCATCAAGAAGATCACATAACAGAGTCCAGTATGCTTAGCTCAAGAGATTTGAAAAGGTTTCTTTGCTGTAGAGCTCTCTGATCCTCTTTGATCAACAGCTTTTCTAGTACCTTTTTGCTTATGGAGGCAAGGATGTTGTACATGTGGTTTCAACTGAAGGAAAGAAAATGTTCCAAACACAAAAGAATACTACATTTTAAAAGCTCTTTTCTCCCATTGAGCTTTCAGTGAAAAACACAGCCTTAAATATGGAGAGGCACCAAAGATGTAACAAAATATGCATTTTACAATTTGCTTGACTCCTCTGTCAAATATTTATAATCTCTTGGCCTCAAAATTAGGCTGTGTTTAGCTAATTATCCTGAATGTACAGACATAACTGTTTTCTATGTAGTTACTCTACAAGTATCTCTTCACAATAAACAGATCTCCTTGAGAAAGAAGTATACACAAGAAAACTTTTTTGTTATTTCTAGTGAAAATGGACAATTTCTAATGAAAAAGGGCAGTCTATCCAATTCGTCTCATAACCATCTCTAGAAATCCTCTGGAAAAGCTCTAGACAGGAACATGCATATTTTACTCCATATTGACTGTTGTAACAAGCTACCTGTGATAAATATGACTTAAGGTCAGACTTTTGTATTAGTTCACTTAAGNCACGGTGGCTACGCACCCGGCATACCGGCGCCGACTCCTCCCCCTTGACTCCCTAGGCTAGGCAGGCCGCCATCTTTGGCTCTTTATTGCTATTTCTTATTTCATTTAATAAAGCCTAATTAATTTTTCTTTGATTGGCTTGTGATTTATCACACTATCTGAGTACACCTGGCACCCTGTTTAGCTACGGTTATTCTGACAATGCTTATATCAGCAGAGTTTGAAAGCACATTTGAAAGAGTCTCTTAACCAAGGAGATTCACCCCAGGGAGAAATGAATTTACCTGTAGGACCTGGAATACCTTGGAAGACATTATTGCATCAAAACATCTTTTCGCCCCTTTCAGGAAACCAATTTCTTTGCATTCAATAATATATTACCTTTTTTCTTTTTTTTGTTGCCTTTTTTTTTTTTTCTTTAATTTAATGGTACTTGGGCAAAAGAGAAAAATTACTGCCAAAACAAAGATCTTTGCTGCTGGATCAGATTGTCTATGATGAATGTATACAATGGCTGCACAGACCTACTAGTGAGCTGGTATCTTCTGCCACCCAGATAGCAGAGGAACATTTCCTTTCAGGATGGTTCCCTGTAAACTACCTACGAAGTCTTGCTCACTGATGCAATTCTAAGACATTGTTTTAAAGAATTAGGCTTTCAGCCTTTTATTAGATTTATTTAGACTGAGTTGTCACATTTCTAGCATAATCTACAACAGGCAAGACTAACAGCCATAACAATAGTATTACATTTCCATGATGTTTCTCAGCTAAAATATTCAGCCTGTTTCACTGTCATTAATAGGATCATAACAATCCTGTGACACGTATAATTAGCCAAGTTTTAAAAAGAAAAGACTGACACAGAAGGAAGGATAAGCATTTGGGGCAGGTAGACTAAATGATATATTTGAGCAATAAATATTTCTGAACTTCTTAAAGATTTACTGAATCACACCAGGAATTTGAAACAGAGCTCAGAGTACCACCTAACACATGCTTCTTTTCCTATGCTATCCACACATACAAGAACTTTAACCCCTCCCATCCCTGCTAATGAAGCAAGAGAAAATGCAAAGTTTTCTCCAGTCTCTGGAAGTTCCCGGCGGAGAACCACAGCCAGATAGGCTGTGGGTGTCTCAGCCTTGGAAGTGTTCAAAGCCAGATTGACTAAGGCCTTGAGCAACCTGGTCTAGTGATGGGTGTCCCTGTCCACGGCAGGGGAGGTTAGGACTAGATGATCTTTAAGGTCCATTCCAACCCCTTAACTTCCTGTAATTCTGTGATGGCTTTTTACTTCTGTTAGCTACACGATCAACTCCAGTAAGAACACACCAGCACAGAACTTGCTTTAATTTATTTTTCCGCTTGGTGGAGCAGATGTTTTGGTTTCCTGGCCAAATTTTCTATTGCATATAATAGAGCTTCCCTTCAACTACCCTGGCTTTGGATGTGATTCAGCCTCTTTCTCATTTAAATACAATAGTTCTAGTGGAAATACTAGCATGTATCAACAGAGGTAATTGAAAGAGGAAAAAGAATGAATATGCAGTGCTCTGAACACCTAAGACTTTGAGTAGTCCACTTACCATATATTGAATGCCATTATCTGAAATAGCCTTGCCTGAATACACATCTCAGTCCTTCAGTGTCTTTGATGAACTTAATTATTTGTCAAGGTTGAGTACTGGCCTTCGCTTTGATAATTAATGTAAATACCAGTGACTTCTATAGCTTTTCCGTGTTCTGATACCAACACTCACTGTGAGTCCATTTCTGCTATCAGTTTCTAGTTTATACCAAGGCATTTTTCACTTTTGCCTGCTGGACTATGAAGCTATATATCTATATAGACTGATATACTGAAATGGAAATACATTGCGGTTCATCTTTATCTTCACACAGAATTACTAAGTGTAGGAGTATACCCATACAGCAAGGAAGCTGACAGTCAGTTCTGCATAGTAATTAATCTCTTTTAATGATATTTTGGAGTCCAACGTCTTAGAAGAGCTATCCATTTTAACAGCTGGCATTTATTCTGCGTGTCTTAATTCAAACTTTCAAAATCTGCTCTCTCAACATAGCTGGAGGGATACCCAGAAGCATTTAGACTGAGTTTAGTCTGAAAGTTTAGACTAATTCAGAAGCACCTGTTCTGTATTGACTCCTGCTCCTCACCAAGCATAAATCCCAGATGTGATGCTGGTTGCACCAACTGGAAATGGAGAGCTGACTTCTTCCATCACTGCTTCTGATGGCAGCCAGCTCTGCTGCTCCAGATAAATGCCTGCCCTTTACCTCCATCCCTTCCTCTCCAGCTGCCAAAAACACAATGATACTCAGAAAGGGCTTAGGACACTGTTGAAGTTTAGGATTTATCTTTTTTTTTTCTTTCTCTCAGGGACTTCACCCATTTGTTGCCCAAGAGATGGGAATGGTGATATTTAAAAGACAAAAGATGTGGCCAAGATGGGGAGAAGGGGGGAAGGGATTCAGTTTGCTGCAATCTTGCTGCAGCTAGGGGAGTGAGCGTGGTGGCTGAGGGGAAGCTCTGAGCTCTTGGGAAGCACAGAGATACCATGAGCCTTGGTTGGGGGTCAGTGGCTTGGCTCACCCTTCTCTCTCTCTCTCTCTCTCTGTCTGGGAGATCAGAGGGCAGATGGCTGTTGTTTTGGTGCTGGACTGCTGCTGCCCAGAGGATTCGCTGCCACTGTGGAGTTTTGTCCTTCACTGCTTCTCCTTACTGTGGGTGAGCCTCTGCTAGCAAGAGTGGTCATTTGAACTGGGACCTTTTCAGCACTTGAGCTCACTGGGAGGGAGCCTCACCATCTGCTTGGGTGCCGCAGGGGAAGCTCGGGACCTGGACCCCCTCGCCTTCTCTGGAGGAAGCACCTCCCGAGGCTGCTTGCAGGAGTCCGGCTACTGAGGACATTCCCAGGATATCACACGGGAGACATGAGCGACTGAGGAAAGCCTGAAACAACACTCTACCTCCACCTTCTCTCTCCTCTCAGGGCCGCCCAGCCCCTGCTGTTTTCTGCCACTGCTTCGGGTTTTTTTGCTACACTTTAACCAGGTGTCTACTCGGATCTACACTGCTCCTACCACGGCTTCGAGATTTTTGCTGCACTCTGTTTGCCACCTGGAGTGTGCTCATCTCCACCGTTTCAGCCTGCTGCTCCGAGGTTCCTGATAAATTCCAGCTCACCACCCAGAGGAGCACTGAGACTGGCTGTTACAGACAATTTTGGGGTTTTATTGAAACAAGTTACCAGATCATCATTGTTTGCATTGTTAATGAGTTTAAGTGTTGGAATTCTCAAATTGTTGTGCTTGGTCATTATGTTCTGTTGCATGTTTAATCATGTTCTGTTAATTAGTGTTTGAGTAATGAATGTCTTTTAATGTTAAGCATGTTAAAGTTATTAAGAGGCATGCTGTGAGAGCCCTGGAGGGGGGGGGTGGTGCTTCTGGAATATTCCAGGAGGAGAACGTGATGTCATCGGGGATGCGGACTGGACCAGGCAGGAACCAATTAGGAGGGACCCTCGGAGAATGGTTGGACAAGAAAGCCCAAGACGAATGAGCCAATCATCAACGGATAAACAAGCCGATTACATGAGGGATCCAAAAAGGACCAATGACAAAAAAGGACAAAACTGGTCTGGTGCTTAGCCCCTGCTCCTCTGCCCGGAAGCGCACCCAGCGTCGCATTGCGCGCATGCTGCTGAGGTCTGCCTTGCTATCCAGGGTTGTGGGATTAGCCCTCGCCCTGTGTCCAGCTGCCCTTAATAAACTTATTAAATTGTAATGGCATGAGACCATCGTTTTTCTCACACTGGCTGTTCCCCTTAAGTGTTGCAAGGGGAGCCCCTTTTTCCTCTCTCTCACCACCTGAGCCTCCATTGTCATGTGGAAAGGCGGCTGAGCTCGCACCACAGCGCCCCCTGCAGCCGCGGGGGAACCATCGCACCTGCCCTGCCTGGCTGGGAGCCACCAGCGCCCCTGCCGGCTGTGACCGGAACTACACCAAAGGGGAAAGTGCCTGCAGCAGAGAGAAGGCTGTCCCTGGGTTTCTGGGGTTTTGTTTGTTCTTGCTGCCATTGTTGTTGTTTGTTTGCCTTGTTTTATATATATATATATAAGTAAAGAACTGTTATTGCTTTTCCTATATCTTTGCCTGAAAGCACCATAATTTCAAAATTGCAATAATTTGGAGGGTAGGGGTCATATTTTCCGTCCCAGGAATGTTCCAATCTTTCTTGACTGACACCTGTCTTTTAAACCAAAACAGACACCTCCCAATGGCATCCAGTGCAAACCCAGACTATCAGGACAAGACCAAGCCCCTGTGGTTTTGAAATTGCATTTAAAAGAAAAACTCCTTTCTCTCCTATAAAAACCTAAAATGCTGAATGCAGAGTGCAGGACATTGTGATGTGGATTAAGGATTCTGTGGGCAGGGATTTTGGCATTTTTTTCCACAAACTATTTATCCTGCTTGAATCCCTGTGAATGAAAATGTTTGTGAGGTTCTTGCATGGTCCATGTTTTCTCTGATCAAATTTCTGTAGCATTATAACCATACTTAATTTTGAAGGAATCCCAAGATGACAACACAATTATCCATGACTATACTATTGAAAATATAGGGGGAAGAAATGAGAGGTTATCTCATTTTTATTAAACTCAGATTCTCTTGTCACATTCCAATGAACATGCGTGTAACACAGACTGTCAGTCTGTGAGTCTGTCAGTTACAGACTAACATAGCAGATAGCAAAGGGTTGCACTTCAAGGAAAGTTCAATACATAAAGTTCATGTGCTATGACTCTTTAGCCTAGAGAGAGAATTCCAGGGGGAGTCTAATAAAAAGTAAATGAAATTATTAGTGGCACCAAGAATGTGAAAGGGAATGATTACTCACTGTTTCTCACAATCCCAGAAGGGAATTACCAAATTAACTTATCAAATAGTAAATTTGAATAAAAATATATGATTTATCGCATAATGCCTAAGTAAATTTTGAATTGTGTTGCCTCAGTGCCCAGTACACAAAAGTACCAGGGCTCTAAAAATAATTATAGGAAGAAAATTCCATCAGAGAGTATCCAAAGCAGAGATTTGACCTCTGCCTTGGCCTTGTGGAACACAGAAAACTGTTGGGGGGTACACCCACTGCGCTGATTTTTGGTTTTGTTCATTAAGATCTCTGCTGTGAAGTGTTGTCAAGCAGGTAATGGAGAGCTAAAGGGACTTTTGATCTAACAGAGTAAGGTTGTTCAAGTGTTCATAGCAAAGCTGACGTGTCGTTTGAAAGTAATTTCTACCTTTATTACTTAAAAGCATAGGTTTTTCAAAATGAGATTATTTATTGCAAGCTCTGCTCCCCCCAGAACCCAACTCCAACTAAGCACTGAGTGAAATGACAAAAGAAATTGCAAATTATTGTATGGCCTTTAATATCATAAAACAATTACTGAGACAGTGCACATTGAGGTGAAATAGTATTCTGAGTAATTGCATCTCACATAATCTATAATCCAGTCTTTCCCACTACAAATGACAAAAGTATTTGCAGTTGCTGAGACAGATCACCAAATATGCCACTTTTAAATCCTTTTTAATTCCTTTGTGGACTCACTCAGCATCTTACAGGATGTAAAGGAGTAACCTTTTAAGTTGGTAAGCTTTTTCCCCAAAACATGGGTATTTCTTGTCTCCTTGAGTGCTAAAGTAGGCTCAGTCATAATCTGCACCTTTTCCACCTGAAAAGCACCATTGAAGATATTCCTAGTGCTCAAAATAAAATTAAGATGTTGAAATTTAAGTACTTAGTTCTCAGCACTGGATGATCCTGTCTCCTACTAAAGCCATTTGAAAGCCTTTTCAAAGATAATTAAGACCATGAAGAAATAAATACTGTTATGGTATAGTTATGGTATTTTCTTTCTTCCATTGCACCAGAGATATATGAGGCCTAAGAAGCAAAGTTCAGAAGATAAATTAAATAAAGAAGAAATACGCATCATAAGTTAATTTATCTCTGTCTAATGGATGAGAAATTTTGGAGTGATTTTTTTTTTCAATAAAACAAAATTCTATTTGAAGGTGCTTGCATTCTCTTTAAAGCAAGGGGAAACAAGAATAAATGTTCCTGGGAAAAAGTTTTGAATACTTGTTTAGTAAGTGAATTGAAATAACATCACTCCAATGTAGCACATGACCCAAGTGTATAACATTAATTTTTCTATGAGGAGAAATAGCATTAGCATAGAAGGTATCCTAATTTTGGAGCTTTGGCATGTAATTATACCTAAATTATTTATGATGCCAAACAATTTCTAGCCCTTTTCACACTGATGTTGAGTTTTATGTTTGCTTGACAGCTTGCATTCCACTTGACCTAGGATAACATCAGTGATGAAAGAGATTAGTTTGGGTTTAATATATGTTATCTCCCTACCAGCATATTATAGAAATATATAAAAGCAGATAAAAATATAACGAATACACTGGCAAAGGTTTGGTTACACCAACTAATGATTGAGTTTCCTGAATAAAGCATGTATAAAGGTAATTAGTTACTTACTACATACAGCCACCTAGGTTAGGTGCAAAAGCTTATTCTATATTTCATAGTCAAATGTAATTCAAACCTCCGCATATGTTTGGGGTAAAAGCTAGATCATTGTTTTCATGAAGAGATGTTCCATTGTGGATGGAAACAAAAACTTCAGTTCTTTTCAAGGAGCAAGGGGGATGAGCTATGTGGTGGGTTGACCTTGGCTAGACACCAGGTGCTACTCTATTACTCCTCTCCTAAGTTGGACATGGGGAAAGAATGTATAAGGAATGGATCATTTTTTCAGATAAGGACAGGGAGAGATCATTCACCAATTACTGTCACAGGTAAAATATATTTGACTAGGGAAAATTAATTTAATTTATCAATAAAATCAGACTAGGCTAATGTGAAGTAAAACGAAAAGTTAAAACACCTTTCTCCTACCCCTGCCTCCTTCCTGGGCTTAACTTTGTTCCTGATTCTCTACCTCTTCCTCCACAGGGCACAGGAGGTCAGTTCCTCAAACATTGTCTCTGCTGCTCCTTCCTGTCCTGAGGACTTCTCATATACTGCTGATGGAGAAAAGCAGCTTTGGGGGGTGGGTCCGTCTTGGAGCTGTCTGGGAGTGGCTCTGTCAGACATGAGGGAAGCTTCTAGCAGGTTCTCAGAGAAGCCACCCCTCCAGCCCTTCCCACTACCAAAACCTTACCATGCAAATGAAATACAACCTTCCACAGGAAGAAGGATAATCAAAGCCAACAAAGTTTTCACATATGTGAATTAGAATTTTGTAATAAGCACTGGGCTTCTTTGGCTGAGTGACTAAAACAAAAAATTAGGATAATACTTAGCTCTGGGTCAGACACAAGAAATTTGTGTGTTTCTTGCATGGCAAAATGTCTGTTGGAGATTAGGGGGTTTGAGGGGGAGTGGGGTGGATAGAGAGAACATAAAAGATCAATATGAGGTTTTCATCTAAATAAAACAAAACCTTTATGTTTACCATTTACTTAATGCTGGATAAAAATGCAAAACACCATTTCAAAGGAAAAATTCTCATTTGTATTTTTTCAACATCTCTTCAGTTTTTGACAGTCTCTTGTTTTTAATTAGACTTAAACTCTTAAACACTTTAGCCTGACTCAAAAAACCACTTTCTCCTGTTGACTTTCTCCTACATTTGTTATGGCCTGCAAGTACCAGGCAATAAGTACCAGTTAAGAAATGGAAAGAAGTGGTTTAGAAGGAGAGAAAAGAATGAATTGCCTAGTGATTGATCAATTAATAATTATAAGTAATAAAGATTACACTTTCCAGTCATGAGTATCTGGGCACCTGTGTGTTGCTTTCTCTTTTAGGGTGGGATGCTACAACTTATAAGAGTCCTATCTGATTCCTGTACCTTATATGCTCAAATTGGAAGCTAGTTGTTCTGTGAGGAGGGAATAAGATGCAATCTAAATGTCACAAATGTCTTTAGAGGAGCCATTTCATATTCTTCCTTCTCATATGATCTTGTTTCTCTTTCAGGACTGAATGTTGAATCATGAAAAAAAGGCTGATTGTCACTGTATTGAACATCATTCTTGGACCTGGGAGCAAGGAGGACTCTCCTTTTGCTGAAGTGGAAAATTTCTGTACATCATCGCACAGGCAAATTTTCCTAAATGGGATAAGGACTATAATAGAAGCAATGTCACAGCTGTATTCCCTGACTTGTGCAATAAATTAGTTGATGTTGCAAAATCAAGGAAGAATTTCAGCAATGCACTGTGTAAGTTACACATTCCTTCATGTCTCTAGGACCATGAACGTTATCCCTGAGGATCAATGCAACCATATGCCATCTCTGGGCAGAACTTTATGTAAAGCATCAGAGATAACATAGAAAAATGTTTCCCATAAAGGTAACTACTCAAAAAAACCTAGCTAAGTTGTCTCCAGTGATGATTTTTTTTACCATACACCTAAATATTCCAAATATTCACTTAAATCAATACAAATGGAATGCCCAATTTTTCAGCTTGTCACATATAACTGTGACTTTATGTAAAGTAGAATCAAAAAGCAATCTATCATCCTAAAGACCATGCATCTATGCTCCTATGGCCTGAATAATAAAAAGCAGGCTAAAAAAGAGACACATGAAAGTCTCAAAGGAAAACCAGGTGCTTTCTGTAAGACTTACAAACACACACAAAACTGACAATTTGCAAAATCACCTGCATAATTATAAAACGTACCTTTCTACATTTTCCCTATATTCCTGCTAGCATGCATACCATGGTGATATACTGTTTGCCCTGCCTAGATACTAACAATGTATTTTGCATTTAGCTTCAAAGAGCATGTTCATCTGCTGTTAAAACTGCATAAAACCTTCAGAATGTATTCTTCTATGCAAATTCCAGCTTGCCTCAGGTGCCACTTGCTAAATTAGACAAACTGTTTTTTTCAAAAGCGCATAAAAGGGATTTTTAAAAGCACAGAAGCTATTCCACCCCTCCCGTTATTCTACACTGCAGTACTATGGAACAATTGTTCAGTAGAGATAAATTAGAGCAAAATGCCTTCATGTTTCAAGCAAGTTTTTCCAGAAGCTAACAAGTCTTTCTGATTTGTAATTTGAGGCCATAGTAATTAATTTAATTCAAGTAACAGGACATAAAAAAGAAGTGAGACAAGGAAGGAACCTGTCTTTAGTAAGTAGTCTTAGAGTACTGTCATTCCATTTTGCCTGTGCTGCTGGATTATGACACATAATATCAAGAGCACTATCAAGCACCAAGGATAAATACAATGTGTTTGCCTTACAAACTGAAATGAATTTTTTGCTTCTGACAATAACAGAGAGATCAGCTTATCTTTTGTAACAGAATTAGAAATGGCACTGTTATTTATATGATTTGAAATTTATCTTTTTATCTCTCTCAGGGAGACTTAGACAAATGCTCTTCATTTATACGTTTGAGTAACCTGTTTTAAAACAACATCAGAGTTATGCATATTACATAAGCAGTCTACATCAGAAGTCTACTTAGTGTTCATTGCTATGTAGCGGTCTTGCCTAGATTGACACATACAGAAATTGTATCTTGCAGAAGAAGGCTGCAAAGACAGGCAATAAAACGGTTCAGAAGTTTTGACAAATGAAGCTGGGAAGAATCCTGTTAATTCAACTCTCTCTGGATATTGTGGAGCCCTTATCATGGTGCCTTCTCACCACCATGCTCCTATACCAAAGGCATTGTCAGATAACAACATTCTGTGCCAGCTACTCTGCCACTTGATTTTTAGGACAACTGGGACAGAAAAATTAAGGCTTTAACTGAATAACCAGGTAATTTTTCACCTCCTGATCAAGAAATCATTCTCAGGAAAAATTAAGACTGAGAGCTCTACATGTTGGCATGGGTAATGTACAGAACTCAAAGGAAAAGGTTTTAACTATTGATGAGCAACATTATATGTTAATAAAATCAAAATAAAGAAAGATTAATCCTCCATAGTTTGTATATTTTAAAGGCTACATGTAGTATTATATTACATTATGTTATAATGGCTATATTCTCTTCTATTGTGTTGCACTGCATAGAAGAATGTAGTACTAAAACAAAGACCTGGCAAAACACAGGTTTTGATTTGACCTTCAGGTGACAGCACTGCTCATCACATAGCAGAGCACATTAGGCTTTCACTATGTGCACTAGCTGTTGAAGATGCAAATATCCTGTATATTTCTGTGCTAAAACATGCATGTTACCACTAGAGTAATACGTTCCTAGGACAAACACACAAAAAAGGAACCTTTTATTAGTCCACAATTGGTAGCTGAAAGAGTATATTCGATTGGACGAACTGTGCTTTGGTCCCCAAAACAAGAAGTTACGCTGAAAACTTTGTATTAACATTGCAGATCTTTTCTCAGTGAGAAAAAAAAAATGAGGGCGTGGCAGAAATAACCTGGGAAAGTGTTAATCATAGGATCATACAATCAGAATAGTTTGGGTTGAAAAAAGACCTTTAAAGGTCACCTAATCGAACTCCACAGGAATGAGCAGGGGCATCTACAACTAGATGAGGTTGCTCAGAGCCCTGTTCAATCTGGCCTTGAATGTTTCCAGGAATGAGGTTTCTACCACCTCAATGGACATAATGTTCCAGTTTCACCACCATTACTGTAAAAGATTTCTTCCTTATATCAAGTCTGTAATGGGGAAGAATACTTCGCACATTTGCTGTTAGTTTTATTA
This sequence comes from Notiomystis cincta, assembly GCA_013398075.1. NCBI lineage: Eukaryota > Metazoa > Chordata > Aves > Passeriformes > Notiomystidae > Notiomystis > Notiomystis cincta. The sequence continues at coordinate 57,963 of VZRX01020991.1, read as the reverse complement.
GAAAAAAATTATTAAAAAAAAAAAAAAGGTTGGAATGTAAAGAAGAATTATGAGACTGCTTATAATTTTCCATTCAAAGACTTGCCAAGCAATAATTTCACATGAGAAAATTCAGTTCTCCAAAGTGATTTAACAGTATTCTATCCCACAGAAAACACTTGATTAACTACTTGTGCTGATTGATGCCTCTGACAGGGCTGTATCTTTATTTGGTAAATGGCATCCACATATTTCTTTTCTTGAAACTGAGAAAAAGGGCAGTAGTGAGTAACACTAGTCCCACAGGACAAAAATTAAAACACCAACAATAATATGAAGATCATATTATCATGAGAAGACTGTCTATATTCAAGAGACTTGCACAGGGTTTTGAAGCAATTAAGGCTGAAATCCAAGATATGACTACAATTTACATAGCCATCCTCATACTAGCTTTACTACAGTTGGCTTTGCTATGGATAGACTTAGTCATACAAAGGTCTGGCTAGATCTGTAGTTCCTCACACTCTCAGTGAGCTTGATCCTTGTTCCCGGAGGCATGCCCACTTGAGTATTTTTTTGTAGCTTCAAGGTAACTGACAAAACTACATTTCACATCTGTGACTACAGGATAGACACGTAGTTTCAACATCTTTCTGTCAAAATGGTTAGCTATTCTATGTCTCTCTAGTCACTAGACTCCCCACGTAGTAGAAGGACAAACACACTAGAATTATTTTGGCATGTATGTATACCTATAAGTAGATATTACAATAACTTCCTTTATATGTAATTTAAAAAGCAACTTGGACACAAAGATTTATGCAAAATACACTCTGCAGCTTTCTTTTCTGGGTGCAGGATGCCTGCACAGTAGGATAGTCAGTTGGGTTCAGGACTTCAGCTGATGCAAAAGGGTAGCGGAGAGAAAGCTGAAGCTCTTATGCTAAATGTACACAAAGGGGCCTGTTTAATACAAATACTCCCCAGCTACACACTAACACAGGATGTAAAACCCATGAACAGAACAGAGGTTGTAAAACCCAAGTATCCTTGACCCTGAAAAAAGTCCAGGCTGAGTTTCACCCCCCAGCAAATTACATGTAGTGAGTACATTACAGCCATAATTTCAATCCTTCTAATTCTTAAATCTTTTTTCCAGCATGTGACGTGTGAAAGACCATGCACTGGCACAAGAGATAAGCATATGTTTGAGTAAACATTTCAGTAAACATGTCTGCAAACAGCTGTGTATTATCCATAATGTTCCTTTCTCCAGACCCCTCACATGGCTGGTAAGGAGATTTGCTCTGGAGGGGGTAATGGACAGAACAGGTTGTGCAGTATTTGGCAAAGCAGAAGCACCATTCTAGTGTTTTTCTTTCCAAGATGCATAATTCACAATATTTTTTCTGATTTTTATCAATTAGATAATTAGCTATAATCTGCCTCTACACTGTCTGAATAAGAAACAGTCAGCTTACAAATTGTTTTTGCATGGTTGTAATCAATTGATCCCATGGTACTAGTCTTTTCTCTAAAGAGATGAACTTAGCTATCTCTTACAGGACGATAAACAACAAACACAAATAACAGTAAAGATAAGCAACTTGCAAAGAACCAAATTCACATCTTCAATGTTCAATCTTCAAGTTAGTACAAAACATTCACTTCTTGGTCCTCCAGCCCAAATAAATACATGGCCCTAATCTTTATAAGAGTGAAGGCCTTCAAATGTAACTTTTTCCTCAAGGTTAGAGATTCTTGGGTCTACTCTCTTGGCTGAGGTGGTGCTCCTGAATCCTCCTAAAAAAGCCCCAGTGTTTCTGCAGTCACCTGGTCCTGTAAGGACTGTAGCCTTCCAGCACAACTGTTGCTCACCCATCAACCACCAGAGTAGGGAGAACAGTTATTCTGCCCTTTAGACTTTCTGGAGTCCTGATAGTTACATACAGAACTGCACATACTCATGAAAATCTGAAGAGTCACGTTATTTGAGTATTTGTACTTAGTTTCTGCATGAGTACAGTAAGAGCTGTAATTGGTACTTGTTCAAGACTCTTTTCCTGAAAGACATTTAACTCAAGTATATAAGTAACGTGACCTCTTAACAAAAGAACTGAATTTTTTTAAACAATTGTTGCTAAGAGGCCTCTTAAGAAAAAGTACATAATTATATGTCTGAAATTAGTACATGCTTCTAGATGAAATTTTCTATGAGTTTAGTTGAGGTAGAATTTTTTTTATACCTCATATATTATATATATATTCTTATTTAACACTTTCCTAGACAAGTAGGAATTTAAATAATTTTGATGATTTTGACCATGAAAACAAAGCACTTATGATTTATATTTAGGAATATTTACCTTTCAGTGAATTTCATTGATACATACAAAAAAAAAAGGCTAGAAAATTTGTTCACATTTATTTTGCTACCTAATAATTCAGCAATGTGTGTCTTTGAAGCAATGTGGGTTTAAATACTATCTCATGGGCCTGTGGTTCACAGGGAAGGAAGTGCAAAAGTGTAAGCACACTGCGGAACTTTGAGATGATTTTCCAAACTGATGAGACTGCTAAAATGTCTGTGCACCTCTACACTAGGCTCAGACTCATTTGAAATTATTCCCAGATGCCCATGAAACCATTCTATGGCTTGGGATTGCTACAGTTCAAAAATGTTTCAGCAGCTTCCGTTTTCAATAGCATCCTTAATAGGACCTCTTGTGCAGCTTTTTTCTTAGGTCTTTTTTTTTTTTTTTTTTTTTTTTTTTTATGTCCAATTCAGCTCAGCCTGTCCTTACAGACAGAAGAATATAGTCCAAAGAAAGTCAGAAGGATAGAATCTCACAAATCTGCATTTCCTATTAAGCAACTCTAATGATCCAGGATTTTCTTTCAGGCATTGCAGAAAAATGGATGGATAAGGCTTACCAAGGGAACTAAGAGGTACTAGGCATTACGTGAAAGGAATGATTTTCACTCAGAATGGTTCAATGGCTTTTTTTCAAATCTAATGACTGTTTCTGTTAAGTCTATTTCTCGTTAACACACAATTGTTTTTGTTTTAGAATAAACTGGAGATGTTTAGGAAAAACTAGATTGGATATAAAAATGGGTGTCAAAAATGCAATAACATTTTGTCCTTACCATCTGTTTTCTTTGATTCATTCCCCACACTAAACTTATCTTTTCTGTCCAATATGTTGTCTTCCATTAATTCACCTAGAAAGAAGCAATAAGAAGCAGTAAGAAACACTGTATGCATTTTAATACAGAGTGTATTTTAATGTTTGTAACTCAATGAAATTGCAATACCCAAAGGAGATGTTGTTCCTTAGGGAGAAAAGGTATGAATTCAAAAAGAACTGAATTAACACATATTTATACAACAAAGGACCAGAAAAAATTACCCAAATCCTACAGATAAGCGAGTTTTAAAATCTTATAAATTTCTTCTAATTATCAAAACCTTTCAAAGTTCATGTGCAAACTCAAAATTCCTCTGATTGTATGCAGGCCATTAAAAACCTGATCATAAGCTTAATTTCAGAATCAGGAGTCAGAAACCTTTATTCTTTCCAAAGAAATAAGATCCTGCAAGGCTTCATCATAAGTGTGTCTTTTAAAGAACCATCTTAGATACCTTGAACAGGCCTATGTAATTTTGCCTTACTTTCTCTTACCAGATTCCTTTATCCACAGATTAATTTATGTTGGTATCAGGGAACAGTTATCCTAGCATTCATCACTGCTTTTAGAGTCTATGTAGCAAACAGAAACCAAGCAATGCTTCATGCAAAATGAAAATAGCAATGTAAGATTGGATATATTTTATGAAGCCAGGAATGTCAACCAAGAGTCCCTCTTTTTTCAGTGCTCTATTAGCCATACAGCAATGCACATCAGACTTTATCAGACCATCCCTTCATTAATGAGAATGCCAAAAAAAAAAGGGAAAGCTGTAGCAGAACTGAGCTATTCCAGTTGCAGTGTCCAAACAGCAAGAAAGGTCTTCTTCCTTTTGGTATCCACACCTCAACACAAAAAGCTGTAAAACTCTCACTTCAGAATTTTGTAATCCTGAGGGTGTATTACAGTGATGCTTATTCCATTTGTATTACTATTTTTGGTACTGTAACTACTTCCCAGCCTTTGGATCAAGATTAAAAGTATTAAGTGTTAAAGAGGATATGATCTGCCTCAGAATACTCATGGGCCATGGATATTTATTTTTGGAACAGCTCAAAAAAAGAAAATTTGTAGAGAAATGAGGTCTCCATCTTCCACAACGTGCCTTAACCATTCATTATTCTTGGATAGTAGTGGATCGACCTCTCTCTCCAATTAAGCTTCATCATGTTTTAAAAGAGTAATGGTTTTCAAACCCTAAAATATTTAACACAATGGAACCAAAGCATGTTCTCTTCAGTTTTAATTCAAAATTTATGTTTTCCTCCTAAGCTCACTGTGTGGGTAAAAAAAAATGAATGCAAGATGAAATAGGACAAGCAGCACTCTCCTCAGCTGATCACACTGCCACTGGCTTGGAGTCTTTGTACAGAGAGGTTATGAGCAGATCCAACAGGGTTTAGGTGTCTGATGAAGGCGGTCTTTAAAAAAAAAAAAGGGCACAGTCTTCAGGAACTGAAACAAAAATGTACCAAGCAAAGCACAAAACTCTTCCTGCATTTCCTCCACCATCATACAGCTGATGGTAACGATGAGCTAACAATACTTTTTCGACCATTGCATAAACAAGTTGCTTGACCCTAAGTGTATGCATGTGTAGGTTTGAAACAAGTTAGGGGGAAACATCCTGAAATTATCGTCTCCTCTAAAGAAAGGAAAGTTTCGGCAGTCCCTCCCCCACCGGTTCGAAAGGAATTTCTTGGAGGAAAGTGAAAAAAACTGTTTATTTAACAAGCAGTGTGCACGCAGGCACGGGGAAAAAAAAAAAAACCGAATAATGGTAGATAATAAACCTTCTCACTGCTGGTGGATTTTAGAGTTCTGCTTGGCTTCTCCCGAGGCCAGACCCTGCAGCCTCCCCCGCCGGGGCTCCCGGCGATGTTCCGGACCGGAGATAAGCTGAACAGTTCCGGGAGAAGTCTCAGTCCCGGGAAACCTCTTGCCTCAGCTACCAAGGAGAAGCTAGCTAAAAGTAAAGAACGACTCCCTCTGTCCGTGCTGCACAACACAGCTGAGAGAATACGGAGAAGGATGTGTGTTTGAACACTGACCGCCGAAAGAATTCCCCCAGCATCACACCACCACCCCCCAGGACCTAGCTTAAAGTTACAGGACCCGCGTCTGGGCATAAAGCAGAAGATAGGGGTTACAGTAGCACAGAGTCACCCTAAGACTGTGCAGGAAAAAATCCTGAACATCTACACAGGCACTATTTCAGAGTTCAATCTCTCAGAGAAAGCACAGGGCAGTGGATGACAGAGAGGCTTTAAACTCGCTTGATAACACAATTTCTGAACTTTGAATGTATATTATGAAAAGGGGACTTTTGAGCAATGTAATGTCTACCCTGTCAAACTGCCAGCAGGAGAGCGGAATAATGATCATTATGACCTTTTTGAAAGGGATTACAGAGACAGAGAAATAATAAGACAAATATACTAGATGAGATATTAACAAATGGGCATAGAGGAAGCTGTGGTAAATCTAGAGATATGGATGTTAAGATTTCATCAGTCCCCAGAGACTCGGCAGTGATTGTACCGAATAAATGCCTTATTCCACAAACAAAGGAGCAGAATTTCTTTTCCTGAGGAAGACACTAATTTTCAGAAATCATTATAATTCCTTTCAGAGCACTTTTGACACCTGCAGCAGACACATTGCTGAAAAAGGTACTAGCAAAATCACTAGAGCACACTTAATCCCCATACTGTTAGAAGGATTTTTGCAAAGTTTGCAAGTCCTTTGCAAAACAAAGGATTATAAAAGAAGAATCTGGTGCAGTCTAACTCGCATTTCATGTGTCCCTGACCTTTTTGTCTTCCTGAGGGGCCCATTCCCATTCACGCATGTAACACTGCCTGAAGAAAAATCCCCTACATTAGATAAAATGACAGCTTTGATTCCCACAATCCTTCCAATCTAAAAAACCCCTGATTACAAAGGAATTACTGGAAAGGCCAGCAACCCTGAGAACAATATCAGGAATGTTTTAAACAGAATTTCTGCATCTCCTGCCAGCTAAACTCACTGCTTGAGCCTGGACCTTCAAAGCCTAAATGTTCATTCAGTCTTTTTCTAAGAGGACGCTTCTAAGTGTTTTTTTCACTACTTTAGGACTGCATGATAGTTACCAAGTTTGTGACAGGTCACGTGACTGTACTGCCTTTTTGTGATATTGGTTCCAGGGAGCAGGAGCTGTGCAGGGAAGGACAGTGAAATGGCCAAGAGACAAGTGGCCTCTTCTGTTTGGTTTAATAAGATTTTTAATGTTTAATAGAATTTTAAAACTTCTTTTCTGCTTTTTTTTGGGTGCAGAATGGGATTCTTATTTTAACTCAGTTCTATAGCAAGTTAAAAAAACGGCAATAAAATTTCTGTCAAAAAAGCCCTCAAAAAATAAAGGCTAGAGACTTCTTATAAAAAATAACCTGAGCAAAGGAAGGATAGATGAAATAAATCCTAAAAAAGGAGAGGAGAAAAATTCTGTGTTTCAAAACATATTTCGATCTGATGCTCAAATCAAAGATGCCTTTAATTTCCTTTAAAATGAGTTTAGAAGCCAGCTTTGGCTTCTACTCTGTCACTTACTCAAGCAACGAAGATGTTCATTGAAGCAGGAATATTTGTTTCAGCTTTCCATGCTGTGTATCATAAGAGGCTACTTCAGTTCCATGAGAAAACTAATTTTTTCCAAGCAGGTATGATGAACCCCATCTACCTGCAATTTAATTTAGTTTCTGATTCCCACATGTAGGTGACTATGCCTATGTTCAGGAAGAGACTCTGGACCCAGGAATGCTTTTTCAGGACATCAGGTTTCTCCATCACTAAGGTGAGATACTGGTTTTAGGGCTGGATTTATGTTTCAGTAGAAGGAGAGAACTCACCATTCTGGACATGCTGTTTCTCTTCTTCCACAATATGATGAGGATCCATTTTCTTATCTGTCCTAGGTGTGTTTTGCCCTTGATAGACTTCGTGTTTGCTCATACCACTTTGCCAAGTGCCATTTACAGGATTCCTTCTGGAATCTGTGTTTTTGCTTTCCCCAGGATTTGGTTCTTTGCTCTTTTCTGTTTTTACTTCTGTGCCATCTTCACCTGGATTCCCATCTTGCTCATCTCTTTCCTTTTCATCTGTTCCCTGAGAAGCATTTTCCTCTGCTTCTTTCTCAACTTTTTCTTCTGCATCCTCAGCAAAGAGAGAAGCCAAACAAGGAAAGAAATCACAACTACCAGTCAATTTGACAAGAACAACTCACATATCTAAATCTACTTCAGCTTTTCACATGCAAACAAATTTACTTAGATAAATGAGGGAACTGATTTGACAATGGAAAAAGAACAAAAGGGGACATTTAACAAAATATTCTGAAAATAACCTAAATGTCCTAAATGTGTATTATATGCATGTTCTTTTTTTACCATACAAAGTTCACCTTTGAAAAAGTGGTTCCTCAAAATTCTTAAAAGGCAAAAAGAGATACTAGCTACTGAAGGCTGTAGGGATGTCTCCCAGATTTCATAGAATATACTGAGTTGGAAGGGACCCATAAAATGCAATTCTTAAGTGAATGGGCCATACAGAGGTCAAGCCCATGCTCTAACCAACTGAGCTAATCTCAGGGCCTCTTGGCATACAGAAAGACTCCTCTCATTTGGGGATCTGAAAAAAAAAAAGCTTTATTTTGCACCTGGAGCACAGAATAGATCTTTTTCTCAGGAGAATCAGACTTGCTGCAACACCATTGGATAAGTGTCTCTTGTCAAAAGTAGTGTCAGAAAATATTTTATCTAAATGGTGCTTTGTACATTAGAGTGTTTGCTTAGTCAGTTCTTTTGTTTTGTAGCTCTTTAATGGTGATCATTTAGGCGAAAAAAAACCCAAACAAAACATCAATAAACTCACATACTTTTTCCACACAATATGAGAAATTTTCATAAATATCATACTCAGGATAAAAACAGCTCACTGAGGATTCTGGGGACCATTACCAAATGCCATTACAGTATTGTACAAACAATTTAATAATAGTATTAGCTACACAAATAGCAATAATAGGTTCCTTCCTTTCTGATCCCAAATTTCTATTTGCTATCAACACACAGTAAATGTTTCTGTATTCTCTTAGTAATAATCGTTTTTACTGGCAATGCATCTTGATTGCAAGACACCAGTTTGACAAGGGTCAGCAATTTAAGCCCTTGCTCTGTGGCAGGTCTTGCTGCAACACAGGCAAGGAGCATGGTGCAGAAACTTGCTGCAAGTCAAGAGAAAATAGGAGCTGAGCAAAGATACTGATGCTAGTGCGCTGGAGTCCAAAACCCAGTTCCTTAGTCCTTAGCCCATACAAAGGTATGCAGGGGCATATTCTTGTTTTCAGGATTAAAAAAATATGCATACTTGTAACTGCTAAATGTACCTAGAAATATAGAAATTCTGTAAAAGTCCCCCACAGGTCTGTCTTGCACATAGGATTTTTATATAGTAAATTCTTAGTCAAGAAATTATATGGTACATGTTGAAATTAAATTCTTAAAACTAGTTACTTGTATTGTAACTTCAATCACTCAACACTGCTGAACATGTAACACACTGAACATGCTAAATTCTTTTCTTGTTTGGTTAGCTTTAATTTGGTCCATAAGGAACTGTTAGATATTAAATAAAACAAACAAACAAAACCACAACAAAAACAAACAAATAAAACCAAATAAAAAACCCATAACAAAATGAAAAAAAGACAAGAAAGAAAGAAAGAAAGAAAGAAAGACAAGAAAGAAAGAAAGACAGAAAGAAAGAAAAGACAGAAAGAAAGACAGAAAGAAAGACAGAAAGAAAGACAGAAAGACAGAAAGACAGACAGACAGACAGAAAGAAAGAAAGAAAAAGAAAGAAAGAAAGAAAGAAAGAAAGAAAGAAAGAAAGAAAGAAAGAAAGGAAAGAAAGAAAAGAAGTCCGTGGGTAATCAGATTTTGAATTATGTTTTTGTTTTTGTCTTCATTGAATGCCTAGAAAGTGTTTTTCCTTAATGGCAAGTTTTAATCACAAAGGAAAACCTGGTTTAAGTAACACATGATTTCCTGAACCTTCAGACAGGCCTTTCAGTTGGAGAGGAAAAATCTGCTCTGGCACTTCAGAGAACTATGCCAAATCCCTACCGTCACAGGCACATAACACATTAAAATCAAACTCCTTCAATTTATATGAAATAAAACAACTCCATTAAATAATGGTTTGAGCAACAACCATTCAGATCAGAGAATAAATTGTATCACAGTTTCATGAAGGAAAAACATTCAAACAGTGAAATATTCCTCCTTTTTTTTTTTTCCCGAATTGTCTACAACTGGCTCATACGTTTTTCAACTGCAGTGGCCAAAACTGGACACAGAAAAGCATTGAGGGCCTTGTTACTGCTGGAAAGATAAGAATGCCAGAGGGATCTTAGAAGCAAAGTCTTTTGAGTGGTTTTTTTTAATGTGGGGGTGGGGGCAGTGTTTTGCTTTGCTTTGCTTTGCTTTGTTTTGCTTTGTTGTTTTTTTTCAGTGGTGATGGGATGTTGGTTGGGATTTTTTTTCGGTTTCATGACTGTGTTGGACCCTGGTCAACCTTCAACCAACACAAACCTCACATTCTTCTGAAACGTTTGCAGTCCTTCCCAGACTGATGACATCACACACAATTGCAACTTAGTTCCTAATTAATTTTCCAAGTTATCACCAGAAATATGAAACCGACTGTGAATACATGATATCCTGTCCTTCTCCCCTGAGCTATCCCCCAACTACCATCTGTAAAACTACTACTCCCTTTCAACCTGAACAACAAACCTATATCTATAAATACTATTCCAAATATTTTTGCACCCACTGAGTCTGATTTGTGATTTTAGGGGAACTCCCTTGCAGTTTTTTTCCTCTCATTTTTCACATCTCTTCGTTATGTGCACTTACACCATGTAAGAAGAATATAAGGAACAGGTGAGTCACAATGTCCCTGTCCTTTTGAATTCAAAGTGAGTTGTTGAAGTCAATAAGCAGATTCTTTCAAACTAATAGTGTTTATTTTGACAATGGTTAGATTGAAGATGAACTTGAAGAAGAAAAGGTCAACAGAATTTTGTACTTTCACTAAGAAGCCCGGCTGTTACCTTTGGTGGCTTGCGCTTTCCATTTCTCCCTGTTCTGCTGCACCACCTCAGTCCAGGTGGCTTTAAAACATTTGAAGTCCACAGCGAGTATGGAGGAGTTGAGTGAGGCACTTCCTTCAGTCCCAATGCTCTTGACACTTGATCTTTTAACTTCAGAGGGACTCATGCTATTCAGACTGTGACACAATATCACAAAGCACAGAAGAAATCAGTATCCCATACACTCAAATACAGCTAAGAAAAGATAATGGTTGAAAGTCAGATAACAGAGTATCGTGGAAAAACTAAGCTTGAATCCCTTCCCCTTCCCCTCTCTCCCACCCCAGGTCAAGAGTACAATCTGAGCCAGTATTAGAAATAAAGGGCTGCTTTTCCCCATCTATTTTTTGGCATTCATAGTCACTAAGAAATAGAATCAAAATGCTGTCAAAACTTTTTTTGTGTATCTCGACTCTCTAAATATTACTGGAGAGTCAGACAGTTCTAGAAATCAAATATGTCAAAGGAAGAGTCTCCTAAAATTCACCAATGGGAGGTATTAGGCACAGGTCAATCTCTGTCAAGGGCTTGGTGACCTCAGTTGAGGCTCAGACACTCATTTCTGTTATAGATCCTACAGTTGACTTTTAAGAATAGATGAATTATTGTGAATACTTTAATAAAGGCAGCAAGGTTACTGACATAGAAAGATATTAATGTTTGGTCTTTGTTTGCCCAAGAGCAAAGAAGTCACCTGGGAGAGCAAATTCTGACTCTGCTCTAGGGAGCACTAGCCATGTGGCATTTGAATCCAATGATATGTCTTATCATTTAAACTACTGAAAGAGCAGTATCTTTAAAACAGCAGTGCAGGATAAATGGGCCAAGACTTCCTACACCTAAACTCCAGGTGAATTGTGGTGGTTCTTCACACATTTGCATTACCCAAAATACTGTCACAAAAGTGTGCTTATTCTTTCCAGTCATTATTTGTGTTTCAAACCCATTTATTCTTCTGGACATGAAGAAAAAAGTGCCTCTCAATTTGTCTCACTACCTTCTCTCTGACATTAGTGACTAAGAGAGCACTGATATACACAGATAGTATACACTAAGAGTCTATCTGATTGCATGGCTACAACTATTGGTGCTTCTTGACTTCGAAGGTATGACTCAGGTTGAATGCCACCCTCCTCACCCTCCTCCCTCTTGGATCTCCTCCAGGCTGGACTTTCCCTGCATGAAGTCACTTCATGAGGTGAGCTGCAGTGTTGACAATGCAGATATGGGTCTTTAAGCNGGGGGGGGGGGGGGGGGGCAGAACCAGGGTAATTGACTGCAATGGCAACTTGTACAGAGTGAAGGGAGAGGGTGCAAGGTTGTTCACCTGGAACGCCTACGTCCAGACATTTCAGAGGGGGAAGCTTGGTCAATTAGTGGAGTCACAATTTTCTCTGTCATGTCGGTCAGCACAGTAAAGGTGGGTTCCACAATGAAATCAATGAAACCTGAGCAGAAACACAAGCAGAGTCAAGCAGGCAAGAGGAGGACTTATGTGGAGTCCCTCCTTCAGTGAATACAGATGATCACACTGTGAATAATAGAGTAAAAAAATTATACCTTGAAAGAGGGATAGGCAAATATTAGAAAGGGAAAACTGAATTATACATTCATCCCTGACCCAAGACCCCCAATAAAAGGTACCTACTTAAACATTGTAAAGAAACTGTGGCAAATCAGAACATAAACAGACTCATCAAGACTTGTTTTATAAGAGGAGTACTGTGATATTGAAGTCAAATTCCTAGTAGATTTCAATAAAACTTAAAAATAAAGTTCACTTTCAAAGAAGAACTCTCTCAAAGAAGAAAATTAATATAACAGTAATAACACCAGTAAACTTAAATTTCCTTACTGCGTATCAATATATTGCTGTGAATTCTCTCCTCAGTGCTTGGCCAGCTTTTTCTTGTTGATAATAAAACAGAGGAATTTTTTTCTGTCAGATTGCTTCATATCATGCAAAAAGTCCGTATTGCCAAAACCTTCAGTCTGTGTTTGTGAAAAGCTTCCATTAATGAAAATGTATGCCCACTGTTGTTGCATCTACAGTGACCTTACAGCAGCAAAACAGCAACTACAAACAAATTGAGCCACTAGAACACAATTTCTAGGCTGCACAATTTTATTTCACAAAGATTTTTAATTTGTGAGAATTGATAGCTGCTTGGTGCAGATGACAATCATAAAATCACTAAGGTTGGAAAAGACCTTTAAGATCATCAAGTCCAATCTTATAATAGCACAATTTGGAATTCAGTAAGAACTTACTTCTGCAAAGAAATGTAATTAAGATTCCAGGAAAGAATTTGTTGAGGCTATTAATTGGGTAAATAAATGAATGAAAGGAGACTATTTGTCTGAGAATCTAGCCTACAGCTTTGAAAGTCTTATCTCAGCAGATAGCCAGAAAACAGGTGGTTTCAATTTAGCAAAAGGGAGATTAGAGAAAGACACTGTCAAAATGTGCAGCAGGCTGAGAAATTTAATAATTTTATAATGGTAGAAGGCAAAAATAAAGAGTAGTCATTAATATCTATGGATTATTAAACTGCACAATTTAGTAAATGACTAAATAAGCCTGCCTTTGCCTACTGACAACTTACTCTAAGTAAGTTGTATTTGTGATGGTTTAATATAACACTAATTTTGCAATGGCTTGACACAAGGGGCATCGGAACAGAAGTTTCCTCTCCTCGTCTTCCTGAGCAAAGAAGCACAAAAGGAGAGGACCAGGAAAACTGGTTCCCAAGCATATACAACCCTATGCAGAGGGACCCCTGGGGAGGCACAACTCCTCTTCCCTGTTAGGAGTGAGGAACATATCTGAAAGCTGATAAAACGGATATGTAAGAGAAGTATCTACCTGTACTTTCCCTCACAGCTACCAGAGAGGGAGAGTTTATCTTCTCCCATAGTACAGCAATAAGCCTATGCCCAGGAGTTTTCAACATGGGTTTTAGCTGAGACTGTAGTACTTCAAGTTTGTTCATTGCTGCTTTTCTTCACCAAGCTACTGGCAGAACACAGAGTTGTATGGTGGGTTATCGCTGCAGAGGAGAAAATGCTACAAGCTTTGTAACCAGGTGAGGCTTGTGTAGGGCTCTTGTAATTCAGATTCTCAGGCAAATTGTCTAAACTTCCAAAGCCAGAAAAATCTGGGATGCTCCCTCCGAGATAATAGCTTGACTGCCAGGAACGATGAAATAATTTTAAATAGAAACAGCTCTGGGCTAAAGATATGGATCTGTACTTTCCTAGATTCAGGTAAATCTTTGTTTCATTTTTTGGGAGGAATTTCTTGCCTCAAATTTTTTGTTTGCTTTCTTTAGTATGTTTTCTGTCTTCCTGTTTTTCTCAGTTGTCTCAATTTTAGCATCCATGTTATCGTTCCTTTTTTATTCCATTTGGCTACCTATTCTCCAGTTGAGGCTGAAGCATGTTCTTCCATCTAATTCACTTACTTCCAAGGTATAAAAATCCACCCACAAATCCACCTTTTCCATGTTCTTTTCCATTGCACCAAGCTCCCTTAACAGTTTTACTTTGCTTAGCCCCTCTTGTTCTATCACTAAATGTCAGGCTTGTTGCCTTATCCTTCTCCTATTTTTTCACTCAATAAGTGAAGGAGAGGTAGAGAATGTGCTGTTGGTGAGTCTGTAAAAAGATCTCTTTTTCTGAATGGGTGGCACAGAAAAAGGCTTGCTAGTTGCTTGGCTTCAGTGAAAAATAATGGTTGGTTTAAAGCATTGGGAGTGAAAGGGTGAAAGGAATAAATTGTTTTGTCCAGGTCATCAAAGGAACTGAGATTACATTTTCATATACACCAATGACACTCATTCACAAGATATTTTCATGTGTGCCCTGTTTTCACAACTTGCAAAATCATGGAGTAAGTGTCATAACCAGATACTGTAGTTATTTCTGCAGACATATCAGAGGTAACTTGGTTACTGTATGGAACCATCACCTTAAATTTAATGGCTCCTATTTGAATTGTGGATCTGGGGAAATAGTGCCATTGTGCCTTATTTCCTCTCTTTAACATAGTTCCAAATGATGAGATCACTAGGATCTTAGCACTGAGAAGTTGAAGTTTTTCTTTTAAGATGCTACTTTACATGCACCAAAGGGGACATACCTATTTGAGACTGAGCAACCATAGTAGATTTCCGATCACACAGAGGAGAGAAAGGCAGCCCCAGTTCTGCTTCTTTGTCACCCTGGAGGAAAAAATTATGAAGAAATTAAAAAAATACAAGACACATTGCACTTTTAATATCTTATGTCGTAACTATAAAAGCCTCTCATTTTACTTTTTTTAATTAAGTTTGGACTTTGTTTAGATTGTTTGTTTTTTAACATAAATTGTGGAGAATTTGAGTCTCGCTGGAAAAGTTGTAGTCCAAGAAGTTGGTGAATTAAGCATCTTAATTCCAGTGACTTTTCATTAGAACTTTCCCTGCTTGCTTGGTACTTCTGTGCACCAACTAAAAACTCACAAGAGCACAAGAATGTTTCTCACTGCACTTCTCCAGAGAACTCAGTTCTCAGAGCAAATCTTTCATGAGAAAACATCAGCGTCAGGACTGATTTTTCAGGGTTTGCACTTCTTTGCATGTCTTTTTAAGTCTTTCAGATAAGGCTGGCTGGATGCAGATTAGTAACTTTTTCAAAGAAAACACTAACAGTTTTATATGAGAGAGTAACCTGCTTGGTTGATGTGGGACAAGCTGTGAACGTTGTCCACCTGGATTTCTCCTAGGCTTTTGATTATATGGTTTCCAATAGCCTCCTTCTAAAGACACTGATGTGTTATAGTATAGACAAGTGGTCCATGCAGCAGGTGGGGAACTGGCTGACAGGCCCCAGCCTGTCAGCAAATGGTGGTAAATAGCTTATTTTCAAACTAGCAACCTGTCACAAGTGGGATACTCCAACAGTCAATACTGGACCCAGTGCTGTTTAAATATCTTTATAAGTGATCTGGATGATGCAATCAAGTGTACCTTGGTGAAGTTTGCTGATGATACCAAACCAAGTGGGAAATGGGACACGTCTAAAGGGATAGTCATCCAGCAGGTAGATGTGGATAGGCTGGAAGAGTGGGCTCACAAGAAACTTATGAAGTTCCACAAGGACAAATGTAAGGTTTTGCACTTGGGAAAACATAATCTGGAACCACAACACAGGCTGGGAACAACACAACTGAGGAGCAGCTCTGTGGAGAAGGACCTGAGGGTCCTGTTGGGCAGCAAGCTAATGCAAGTGAACACCTTGGTGCTCTGGTGAAGAAAACAATGGAATGGTGGGCTGCATCGACAAGGGCATCATCAGCAGAGATAAAGAAATCATTATCTCACTCTACTCAGTGCCTGCTGGGCCGCAGCTGGAACACAGTGTTCAGTTTTGGTCCTCCCATACAAAAAAAAGAAGTTGATGGGCTGGAGAGGGTCAAGAGAAGGCCTACAGGGACAATGAAGGAACTGGGAAGCCGGCCAGAAAGGACTGAGAGAACTGCATTTGTTAAGCCTTGAGAAAAGAAAACTTTAATGAGACCATGTTCCAGTATTTAAAAGGTGGCGACAAAAAAGATGGAGACCCCCATTTTACAAGGAAGCACATGAAAAGACATGACATGATGGATACAAGTTAGTCTTGAAGACATTCTGATTAGACACAGGATAAAAATTTTTCACAATGAGATCAGCCAATAAAATGATCTCCCCAGGGGAGTGATGGATTCCCCAGTGTTGACATTTTTAAGATTCAGCTGGATAGGGTGCTGGACCATCTTATCTAGACTGTGTTTTTGCCAAGAAAGGTTGGACCAGATGATCCTTCAGCATCCCTTCAACCTGGTATTCCATGCTTCTATGAATATGACAATGTCACATTACCTTTAGATTACATTTACATTTTAACTACGTAAGTCCAAACATGCCTACCACCCCTCAGAACTGAAAGTCATTTTCTAGCATCAAAAGGTGGTTAAAGATCAAGTGTTATAACCTCATATTTCCCAGTTTTCCAGTTTTGCAAATCACATGTTTCCAAAGGCCCTTTAATTTAATTCAGTCACTCTCTAACGTGGCTTTATGCTGAGAAGGTATGTATAGGATGACATAGCTGCAGTATTCCCCATAGAGTTTTTAGTTTAAATAGCCTGTTAAATATACTGTAAAATCATTTACTTATGAGCAGTTCACTATAATTGTGCTGAACTTCTTGTCAGTGTTCTGACAAATATTCAGGAAACTAAGCAGAGAAAAGCTTCTGCGGGTATAAGAAGAACTGAATTCTTTTAAAAAATTTTTTTAATATACATAAAATGGGGCCACAAATATTTCCAAGTAACATTCCTTTACTGTGTCACTCAGAAAAACCATCTCTCAATGCCAGCTCATAATTCTTATCTTACTCCTTATGCGTCCTAAAAACCCCAGTGGGTAATTGGATAGAACACTTGCCTGCTTTTGTGACTGCTCAGAGAGACTTGGTTTGAGCAGCTCCCTAATGGCTAGCTAAAACACATTAGCAGAACTAATTAATTAAGGGAAGATGTTTGCTTTAAGAGATGCTCATAGATGTTGAGTATAAAAAAAAGTGTTGTACTTAGAATCTTTCACACCTATAGCATGGTCACTCGGTGTATTTGAAGACCTTTATCATGTCACGTCTCAAAATACTGGGAAATCAACAGGGCTGGGGATCTTTTCTGATATAGGTTAAGCCAGGCTTTATGTCTCTGAAGAACACAGAAAGGAGAGGAAAGAGTCTGCAATTAAAGACCATAAGGAAATGCATGTCCAATCCTAGATCAAGAAAGTTCCTCACAACTGTAGTCCCCTTGGCTAGCAGTAGTTCTCATTATCATGGTTTAGGGATGGTATTCTCCAGTTTAGTGCTCCCACTACAAACCTCAAAACTCACTCACTCCCCATTCCTCCTTCCCCTCCCCCTGCAATGGGTTGGAAAGGAGAACTGAAGGCACAAAAAAGATACAGATCGTAATTTAAGAACGACGTCCTGGAAACAGCAGTGAGGTAAGAAAACAAAGAGTAATAGCAACAATATGAATAGCAAAATTGTACAAGGTAAGTGGTTCACATGCAGATGCTCATTATGGAGCCCAACCTGACTGCTGCCACACTATTCCAACCCACAAGAAAACCCTTCCACTATCCCAGGAAAATGATGTGAAGTGGTATATAATAACCTCTGGGTCCTAGCCATGCCTCCTCTGGCTGCTGTAAAAATTAAGCCTGTCCTATTTGGAACCAGGACAGTACCTACCCCTTATTCTGTACCATTTGCATCATGCCCAGATCCTACACTTTCTAACTATATACATATGTATGTATATGTATATGTATAAAAAAAAAAAGTATGTATTTACAAGCACTGTTATAATTTCTGTAGTCAATGGCCATCCCTCTGAGAAGTCTGTTGAGTTCATTTAGTGCATGACTGTGGATTCTATCCATCCTAGGTGTCTTCAAGGGCAGGAGGGCTGGTGTGCTGTTGAGTGGTTGCAAGCTGCATCAGGAGCTCACAACTGGTGTATCTGGAGCGGTCCATATCCATCGTTCATGGTGGTTATGGCATACAGTGGCAGTGTCATTCAGCAGCCAACATTATACAGTTCAAATTACAGACTGTTCTCACTCAAAAATCAGATTCCTTTGAGGTATACATGATGTTTCCCTGTCACTCTGCATTATACACTATGTGCACCCAGATCCTTGAGCAAAACAATCTCACATTTGCTTGAGGCAGGACTAAGCCAAATTGCCTTTCCAAACATATTTCTCATATGCACCACAGGGACTTTGTCCCCTCCTATGGTATATGGAGGTTTTAATTGGGCAGGGAGAGCTCAATTAGTGGAGTCTGTAGTGTGGACTAGCCAGATGGCCTCCATAAAATGTAGATCCCAGGGTTTAAATGTCCCACCACCTATTGCTTTCAATATGGTTTTTAGCAGTCCATTGTACCATTCAATATTTCCAGAGGCTGGTGCATGATGTGAATATAATACAACTACTTAATACCATGCTCTCTGGCCCAGGTGTCTATGAGGTGATTTTTAAAATTAGTCCTGTCCTGACTGGGGTGCCGTGTTGCTACAGGACTTGTTTTTCAAGGCCCAAGATGTCATTACAGGCAGTGATGTGAGGCACAGAGCACATCTCCAGTGATTATTTTCACCGCTGTAAGTACATAGTAGTTTCTTGGTGGGTTTGAGAGAGTGTGATGTAATCAGTCTCCCAGGCCTCCCCATATTTATATTTCAGCCATTGTCCCCCACACCACAGAGGATTTACCCACTTGGCCTGCTTGATTACAGTGAATATTTTACAGTTGTGGATAACCTGAGAGGTGGGATCCATGGTTAAGTCCACCCTCAAACACAAGCCCATATCCTCCTGAGGCATCATGGG
>VZRX01020991.1:28591-38685 GCA_013398075.1 Notiomystis cincta | reverse complement strand
GGTAAGTGGTTCACATGCAGATGCTCATTATGGAGCCCAACCTGACTGCTGCCACACTATTCCAACCCACAAGAAAACCCTTCCACTATCCCAGGAAAATGATGTGAAGTGGTATATAATAACCTCTGGGTCCTAGCCATGCCTCCTCTGGCTGCTGTAAAAATTAAGCCTGTCCTATTTGGAACCAGGACAGTACCTACCCCTTATTCTGTACCATTTGCATCATGCCCAGATCCTACACTTTCTAACTATATACATATGTATGTATATGTATATGTATAAAAAAAAAAAGTATGTATTTACAAGCACTGTTATAATTTCTGTAGTCAATGGCCATCCCTCTGAGAAGTCTGTTGAGTTCATTTAGTGCATGACTGTGGATTCTATCCATCCTAGGTGTCTTCAAGGGCAGGAGGGCTGGTGTGCTGTTGAGTGGTTGCAAGCTGCATCAGGAGCTCACAACTGGTGTATCTGGAGCGGTCCATATCCATCGTTCATGGTGGTTATGGCATACAGTGGCAGTGTCATTCAGCAGCCAACATTATACAGTTCAAATTACAGACTGTTCTCACTCAAAAATCAGATTCCTTTGAGGTATACATGATGTTTCCCTGTCACTCTGCATTATACACTAAGTGCACCCAGATCCTTGAGCAAAACAATCTCACATTTGCTTGAGGCAGGACTAAGCCAAATTGCCTTTCCAAACATATTCCTCATATGCACCACAGGGACTTTGTCCCCTCCTATGGTATATGGAGGTTTTAATTGGGCAGGGAGAGCTCAATTAGTGGAGTCTGTAGTGTGGACTAGCCAGATGGCCTCCATAAAATGTAGATCCCAGGGTTTAAATGTCCCAACACCTATTGCTTTCAATATGGTTTTTAGCAGTCCATTGTACCATTCAATATTTCCAGAGGCTGGTGCATGATGTGAATATAATACAACTACTTAATACCATGCTCTCTGGCCCAGGTGTCTATGAGGTGATTTTTAAAATTAGTCCTGTCCTGACTGGGGTGCCGTGTTGCTACAGGACTTGTTTTTCAAGGCCCAAGATGTCATTACAGGCAGTGATGTGAGGCACAGAGCACATCTCCAGTGATTATTTTCACCGCTGTAAGTACATAGTAGTTTCTTGGTGGGTTTGAGAGAGTGTGATGTAATCAGTCTCCCAGGCCTCCCCATATTTATATTTCAGCCATTGTCCCCCACACCACAGAGGATTTACCCACTTGGCCTGCTTGATTACAGTGAATATTTTACAGTTGTGGATAACCTGAGAGGTGGGATCCATGGTTAAGTCCACCCTCAAACACAAGCCCATATCCTCCTGAGGCATCATGGGCCCACTGAGCCAGAAGTAATTCACCCTTATCCTGCCAATCCAGATCCACCTGAGACACTTTAATCTTGGCAGCTCAATACACCTAACCATTGTTGTGTTGCTCTTCAGTAGCTGGATTCTTGGGTACACTTGCATCTTCATGACTTAGTTTTACAACTCAGGTAGCAATATCTTGCCACATTTCAGCTGTCCAGATGGGTTTGCTCCACACAGCCAACTTATCTTATTCCATTGGTCCCACAAAGCATTTGTTACCATCCACAAGTCAGTGCAGAGGTAGAGCACTGGCCATTTCTTTCATTTAGCAAAATCTAAAGCCAGCTGAACATCTTACATCTCTGCACCTTAGATCTACCTTGTCTGGTTTCTGCAACTCATCACACTGAACTCCATACACCAGCTTTTGATTTTCACTATATTCCTACAATACAGCAGAACCACCAGTAAAGAGTGCCTATCACTTTTCATTTTCTGGTAGCTGATTATATGGTGGGACCTCCTCAGCACGTCATCTTTTCCTCCTCCAATGATGATGATAGTCCAAAAGTTTTGCCTTGAGGCCAATTCATGATTTGTGATTTTGCCTTCAGGCTGATATCCCTGGGCAATAAGGGGGTTTTGTTTGAACTTTCTGAGTGATCAACACGAACCACTTTGCATGCATCTAAAGCATGATGTGTGGGAGGGACTTTCCTTTTAAACATCCAGCACAGCACAGGCTATCAGGATGCCAGGAGGAGCTGTGTTTCAGTGATAATCACTTCTGAAGCAGCTAGAACTCCTTCATAAACTGCCAATACTTCTTTTTCAGGTGGGGTGTAACAGCCTCATGTCTTTTGTATTCCAGACTCCAGAATTCCAGGGGTTACCTTCAAGTCTCCTATGGTATCTTTTGCCAGAGATTCCAGGAAGGACCATAGTCCCTGGCTGCAGTGTACAGAATATTTTTCACATTTTGTCCTGTCCTATGGCTCCCAAGGAATGTCCTGTTTAATTCGTTACAAAGCTTGTTGCTGTTCAGGACCCCACTTAAAATGTTTCTTCTTCTGGGTCATTTGATAGAGAGGGTTTACAATCTGACTGTAATCTGGAATATGCATCCTCCAAAAACCCACAGTACTGAGGAAAGCTTGTGTTTTCTTCTTGCTGGCTGAGGATGTAGCTACTATTTTGTTGACCATAGCCACTGGAATCTGATGACATCCATCTGTCATTTTAGTCCTAAAAACTGATATTCCTGGGCAGGTCTCTTGACTTGACTTTGCTTTATGGCAAGGTCAGCCTTCAGGAGGATGTGGATTGTCTTCGTTTTCAAAAAACTCTCTCTATTATGTTGCACCACACAATAATGTCATCAACATGTTGCAAGTGTTCTGGAGCCTTATCCTCTTCAAGTTCAGTCTGGATCAGTTCATGGCAAATAGTGGGGCTGGGCTTCCATTCCTGGGGCCATCAGTTCCAGGTGCATGGGACAGCTCTCCAGGTAAAAGCAAACTGTGGCCTCCACTCTCTTGACAAGAAATGGAGAAAAACACATTAGCAATGTACACGGTGGCACCACTTTGCTGCCTTGGAATCCAGATCATCCTCAAATTCCAAGATGTCCATCACAGCAGCTCTCAGTGGTGGTGTGACTGTTCAGGATACAATAGTCCACTGTCAGTCTCCACTGGAGTTATGCACTGGCTATAAAGGACTGTTAAAGGGTGAATGAATCTTGCAGACTACTCCCTGGCTTTCCAGTTCATGAATCATCTCATGGATGTGGGTCACAGAGATCCAGTTTAGTGTAGTACTGTTGATGATGCACTGTTCTGGTAGTGATCAATACTTGTTGTTCTCCCACCTTCAGCAGTCCCACAACAGAACAGTCCTCAGAGAGACCAGGCAAGGCATTCAGTTGTCTAATTTCCTCTGTCTCCACAGCAGCTATCCCAAAAGCCCAATAATGCCCTCTTGGGTTCTTGAAATACCCTCTCCTGAGTTCATCTGTGCCACACACAGGGCCTCTGGGCCAATTGGAATTGAGGTGGGTTTGCCTTTTGTTCCCAATCAGGCTCACTATAACTTCCAGTACAGTCATCTGATGGGATCCCCCTGTCACCTTTTTTCCCCTATAAATCTTGATGGCATCAGAGTACATTGCATGCCAGTGTCAGCTAAAGCCCTACATCTTGCAGGTCTGCTGCATGAAGCCATCAGATCCACACAGTCCAGTAGATCCTCCTGCTGGAGGCAGGGCCCCTCTAGTTCTAGTCACAGTAATCATTGTTCATGCCTTGTAAATATGAACTGGATGTCCTTTCAAGAGGATCAGAAATAACACTCAGCGCTTCCATTGTGTCTGAGGACTTGCCCACTGGAAACTGGAGTGGCATTTATTCTTGAAGAATGTCCTGTGGTGGTTGTCCTTCCTCTCAATTCATATATCTGTGCTGCTAGGGCAAAGGTGGGTTTTCCATCCCACTTTCTCATGTCTTCTCTGTGGTCAAATAAAATTGCATATTATCTCATGGTGTGGGCCCTTTCTCTCAAGCCAATGAGTGCATGCTTGCAATAGCAGACACTGTGGTCCATACTGGAAGGGCATAAGACATTTCCTCTCAAACATGCTTGAATCTTTCAGGTCTGTCCGCAGTCTTGGGCAGTCTTTCCACAGACAAGGCACAGTTGGGTAAGGAAAAAAAAAATTATTTCATGCTGCCATAGCTGTGTAGTCAACTGAAGCCCTCTTTGTTATCTTTCACTGATGTCAATGGTAATGAGTTGGTGTACAACTCATGGTGTGCTCCGTACAAACTTCTGCCACATGGATTGTGTAAACTGGACCTGACCTGAACCTACAAGGGACTGCTTGTTATTTGAATCCTTATACGTTACCTCCAGCATGGCTAATCTCTCAGATACTGGATACATTTCTCCACAGCTTTCCCCTTGCTTGACCACACTACTAGAACATAGTTGCAAGAATGAATACCCTTCACACTTGATGGGAGTTACTCCAGAGTCTAAGAGTTTCTGTTCTCTTCCCAATCCCTTTTTTAAATGTCCACATCCCAGGACAGGAATCCCAGTTGCATGGCTTCACTACCATCTGTCTAGTTTCCTATTAGGGAAATATGGGCCATACTGGACTATAATATCCCAGCAGGATACGACCAGGCAGGTCGCCAGAGGCTCATCCAACTGGCAGCTGAAGAATTTTCACTTATCTTGCAGCTCACCTAGGGATAGGAATTAGACAGCTGTCTCTGTCCCTGCCTCTTCCTCCCGTTGTGAGAGCCTTCACTATGCAAACATAGAGAGCCTTCACTATGCTTCACATAGTTCAGCAACAAAGCAATCCTGATGCCTCTCCCTACTCTGGAAAAGAACATTACGGTGGACACTTAGTGCATATATATGAAGTACGTACAGGGTTAGGTACCACAACCTTGTGAAAAGACCAAGCAACACTGTGACCAGTGGCTCCATACCTAGTAAAACTAATGCTTAGATCAAATTTGTTTCCAAAACTCTGTGGCCACATCTGTTGTTATCTCAACTCTTCGAGTCCCACAGTGGCCACTCTGGCCAAACTAGGCTGTTTCGGTTTAGGAATGGTATTCTTCAATTCAGTGCTCCCACTGAAAAACTCCAAATGCTGTTCCTCTCACTTACTCCTTTCTTTCCTTTTCCTTCCCCCTGCAATGGGCTGGAGAGGACAATTGGAGGCAGGAAAGGTAAAGATTATCAGCTGAGATAACAGTAATCTACAGTAAACAACAATGAGATAAGAAAACTACAGTAACATCAACAATGTGAATCACAAAATCATTCAAGAGAGAAGAAATGATCCATGTGCAAATGCTCACCAAACACCACCCCAACCCAGAAGACAGCCCTACCTCCATTCCTGGAAAATGAAGTGACATGAAATAGAATAACCTCCCGATCCTAGCCATGCCACCTCCTGGCTACTGCAAAAATTAACCCTATCCTGGCCAGAACTAGGACATCAATTTGTAAGATGTTGTGTGTATTTTTCTTCTAATATCAAGTAGGGATGTGCTCATTGATCTAGTACTAAATAACTTCAAGGAATGCAAATCTGTGCTTCAAGATGGCAAGCTTAATGGTTTTCCTGAAGAGAAAATTAATACTGCATCTGAATTTGGAATTAGAATACAAGTTTTACATACAGCTTCATCCAAAAATGTTGTCATTCATCTTACAAAACTAAAGTGTAATTTGTTGGCTGAAATGAAAATACTCTTTTAAATATATAAAATAATAGTTTTGTCTTCGTTATATGAGTAAAATAAATCAAAACTTGGAGATTTCATGGTCTCACATCTTAATGTGAGGTAATCTTAATTCCCTTGCAAGTCTTTGTCAGTCACGTATTTTAACACATGTAGTATAACTTAGAACTGGAAAAGAACTAAGTGTGCAGATTTTTCCCTAAAATTCATGTTTCCCTAAAAATCATGCTATTTGCATGACCCTCCTGTGTGGCAAGACAGAATTAGTTGCAGGTATGAGCTATCTGCTTCTACCAGTAAACCAATTCTTGGTTTGAAAAGCAAACCAAAGGATTAATTTCAAAGCAAATTTTTGCAATATCCTTGTAAAAAAAAGGGCATTACTGCAGTATACTATTTTTAAAAATTGTCAGAACTTTTAAAGAATTGTTATATTTTTCCCTTTTGCATTTAGATTTACTATAGAACATGAAGTTACTGGACTTTGGAGAGAGAGATAAGCACCTAAGTGCTAGCACTGCTTGGGTTAGTAATTCATATTGGAGAAAACTATCCTATACACTCCTTAAGTGATCTGTTTGCTCTTGCTTTTACATTTTACTTTTTTAAAAAATTCTTATTAATCACTATGCTCTTTTCACATCCATCACAACAATATAAGTAGAGTTCTATAAAGTACAGTTACAGAAATATGGTTTTATGATCCTAGAGCTAAGTAGACTGACATATATTCCATGTTTTCCTAATTTGAAAGACATATTAGCTTCCCAAATTAGAATTTCTACCATGTAGGTAATGTTTATATCTATAGGGAGTTTATCAGACACTAACTTCCTAAGAGACATAACAGCCAGTGCTAATGGTGCTAGAGGAGAAAGCTTCATACCATTTAGGAGGTTCTTAAAAACATCAGAAAAAAGGGGACATATCTCTGTTAATATTTTCTCTTTCGTTACTTAATCCTACACACTCCTTCTCAACTGCAGAAAAGAACTTCCCTAACTTTACCTGTCTGAAGAACTCCTCTAGCAGAGCCATGGTCCAGCGATGATGGAGATCCCAGGCCTTGGCTGGATGGCTGATATCTGCTGTATGTAATAACAGTGATAAGGCTTTCGGCTTGTCAATTCTGAAAACCCAAAGGATCAAAAAAATTAATTGTCTGCTCTTGCAAGGAAGAACAACAAAAATGTTACCCATAGGGAAATAAGGGAATTAGAATCTTTGGCCACTCTTCATATGTGAAGTGATTTCTCGGATCATAAAATCAGACAACTCTGAAAGACTGTCTTATTTTTCCAACATACATGATTCCTGTTTTAAAAGAGATGCTAAGCAAAAAGAAATGTTGCTCAGCCTTGCTCAGCAACTTTTCAGGCTTGCTTGTCTGCAGTAGCAGTCTTGAAGAGCTACTCTGTTTCCCATTTCATTGGTGCTGCATTTTATGCAGCTTAGAAGAGAAGATGGTCTCATAAGTCTACACAATAACTGATATATGTTTCACTGATAGAAAACTAGTGTGAGTACAGAAGGGAATCCTGATTTCACAAAAAAAAATGCTGGTGATGTGTTATGACCATAACCTAAGATGCTGGCCCAAGAACCCAGTAAATAATGTTTTCTTGGAATGGGTGGTCTCACTTTTTAATTCTGCTTTTTGGCTATCCAAAATGGTTGAAAGAGGTTTAGCTTCTGAGAGGTTCAGGTGGCTAGCCACACCCTGCTCTGGTACAGGTGTAATTCTGCAAGGCTCTGGACATTACTGTGTCCAGGGTGAAAAACTGACCATAACTCAGAGCAATATAGAAGGAATTTTTTGGGTAAGAGCTGTGGAGAAAATATTACAGCTCACAATGGCATACTGGGAAGAAGAAAAGGCTTCCCCCATACTTCTCCATCTGTTATTTTCCAGTCCTTCCCTCAGTAGATCACAAGTTTTCATCTGTTCTCTGGTTAGGAAACAAACCCCTTCCAGGGGTGACAGCTGATACCATCTGCATAAGGGCAAGGTGCAAGTTATGCTATGCAGGTCTTATAACCTTAAGTCATACTTAATTGTAGAGGTCACTCTAATGAATCATGTCCTTGATGTTACCCACCAGGGAAATGCCCAGTGAGGCTGGCCCCAACAATGGTGACATTTGAAAGCTTTGGGCCACCAGCACAGAATATAGATGTGCATACAGGCATGTTCTTGTCCCTTCCTACGTGAATTCATTCAAAATTCAACAGCGGAAAGAAAATTGTTGTGGCTATCAAAGAAAGAGAGGGCCTCTGGATAGGTGCTGTTGAAGTTAAACACATTTGCAAAGCACCAGATGAAATGCAGACCCCTCCCTGCACTATGTTGTGAAGTGACTCACCCTTCTGATTGCTGCAAAGCATTCTTCATAGCTTTGATTTGCTGGAAGTGACAGGACATATCGGTAGCCAACACCATCTCAATGACTAGAGCTCTAAATTCCCTTTTGGATAGCATCACAATGAGAGCAGTAAGGAAAGAGAAGCGCAAAAAATCAGCATCAGACACACTCCAGTTTCTTTTGTTGTCTATCTGCAAATTATTGACAGCAATGCCTTTGTATGTAACTCTTTACATTATTCCTCTTTCAGGAATGGGAAAGAAGATGAAGGATTTTCTGCACAAACACGGGGAGAGATGCAAATGAAGTCAGGTGGCTAATCCTTGGTAAGAGAAAAATTAGATGTTTTCTGAAGAGCACATTGTTATTAGTATTCCTTTTTCAATTAAGCACAAACTTCTTAAATAGTTTTCTTTTCTAGGGCATTCTTAGAAGGAAGGGAAAAGACTGAGACTGAAAAGTCTCAGAATCAGGTAGCTTGTTTCAACTGGTCAATATGCCTGTTTAAAGTTGAGTCATATGGTGGAAAGTCACCACATTAAAAAAAAATTGCCTAGTATATATGATGCATGTATGAAATAAAGACCTTTGAGAACCTGCAATACTTCCTTGCTATCATTAATTCAAACTATTTCTGTGTGAGATTTTGTTAATCAAACTTACTGTCCTTTTTTTTTTTTTTCTGGAATAGAGTTAATTTTCTTCTTAGCTGGTACAGTGGGGCTTAATATGAGAATAATGTTGATAACACACTGATGATTTTATTGTTGATATGTAGTACTTACTCCAAATTACAGACTTTTGTGTTTCCCATACTCTGACAGTGAGCAGGTGCACAATGAAAGGAATGAGAAGGATGTGTCTACAAACAAACTGTAGGCCTGATGGTAGATAAGGCCAGATACAGAAAGGTGAAAGAAGCAGTGGGGAGAACCATAAATTCCACAGGAATTCCACTAATTGACACAGACTGTTACTCACTTAAGACAGTGCTAAATCTCTGGATTTAGAGAAAAAGAACAGAGACATCAGGAAAAAGAAAAAAAAGGGGGAAAAAAGCGGGGAGCATACATTAGAAGGGAGTCTTAGGTATCAGGCATTTTGGGAAGTCTGTACCTCTCAAGTACCTCAGTCAATGGGGAAAGAGAGAAGGACATACGGCTGAAATTAGGATAAAAGGGAGATTGCATCCTCTAAAAATTTGAGAGACCCCATGGGAAATGCCCCATGGCCTCTCCCTTTACTTGAATAACGTTACAGGATTCCTCTGTCTCCTTTTTGGACATAAACCTCTGGTGTTTTTGGATTAATTTTCCTAACAACAAGAAGCTGGGAGGGAGCACAGCCAGGACGGTTGACCCAAACTGACCAAAGTCATAATCTATACCATAAAATGTCATGTCCAATACATAAACTGGTGCCAGGGATCACTACTTGGTGACGGTAGCAGGTGGTATTGTTCATCACTTGTTTCTCTCAGGTGTTATTTCTCTCTCTCTCATATTTTCCTTATTCTCATAATAATTATTATCATCATCATCATCCTTAACAGTAATATTACAACACTTGTTCATACTCCAGTTGAAATTTCTCTGAAGATGATACGGATGTTCTAAACAGTTTAAAATACCAGAATGTTCTGATCTAGCACACAATACAAATTTCTTTTCTCTTTCTCTCAGTTGAGGTCTCTACAGATTAAGAGAGGAAGAAGAGCTCAAGGTTAGTATACCAGCCCAGGATTTGAAAGATTCAGAAATGGGTCAGCAATCATTTAAAAATAAATCACTATTCTCCTTTTTATGAATGTCTCACGAAGTTTATTTTGATAATTTCTCTCTTGCCTATAGGAGCTGTGTTCAAATTCCAACCCCAGGCTACCACTGTGTACAGACCCAAGACTGCTGTGCTTATCTGGTCCCGTGGGTGACACATAATGATGCTTCTCCACCACCAGAGTTCTGCAACACTGGTGGCCTTGGTCTTCACCCTCTCTAACCACCTCCTCCTCCTAACCCATAAGTACAATCAGTTGTGTAGTCGTGTTCCAAATAATTATATGATGGATGAAAAGTAGCTAATTTTAAATTATTTCACTTTTTTTTTTTTTTTTTTTTGCCAGTCCTGGAACGTTCCAAG
>VZRX01020991.1:0-28517 GCA_013398075.1 Notiomystis cincta | reverse complement strand
GTTAATTTTTAATATTTTTTCTTTTTTTTTTTTTTTTTTTTGCCAGTCCTGGACAGTTCCAAGCAGCACAAACATCTCTGTCAATACAATCAAGAGAGAAGAACCTGAATAGATAGACATATAGTTTTACAAGAAAATAGTGTGATAATGCCATGGTAATAATTAATGCTGGGATTTTTCACTACATTGTCTGGACTGTAACTCCATCATACTGCTCTGTTGCAGTAGGAATACAAAAGCAAAGGGCTCTGTTCAAGAAAACGAGTCAGTGATTGCAGTGCAAGAATATACATGTGCTTACAAGCACACAGATATTACTTTCCTTTTTATAGATGTAAATCTGTAATATGCACATCCTCTGACCTCTGCACATATTTCAGATAATCATTTTCTCTGCAACACACCTGAAAAATACTTCAGAGATGGTAAAAAGTAAAGGATTTCACTACTGAAAAGTTATTATTTGTCACTTCAAACAACAGGCATCACAACAGCATGTGATTTTGAAAATTAATAGGTAATGCATGAGACATCTCAGAAGATGTAACACTCGAGGATTATAGGTTTGTGCATTTGGTGCTAAGTTGATATAATGTTGAAATTAATTACAGAGAAAATTGAAGATGGATATTTATCCATTTCTTGGTTTTGCATCTGAGTCAGATTAGGGTCTGGGATATACACAGCTGTTATTTTTGCTCTGACCGTCTTGAGCACTTTGTTTCTGCAATTGTCTTCAAAGTCTACATTACACATTATGGTGCTGCACTCTGCATGCTGACTAGCAGCTCTGGCTAAATAGATCCCATAAATATTTTACAAGATGTGTTTCCAGTGAAGTGCATCTTGTCTATATTTAATTATTCTAATAATGCACAAAATATTTTACATTAATATTTTACATTACTGTTAATATTTTACATTACTTACTTTCAGAGTTACCTGGTTTTTGTCTGGGCTAACATCTTCCTATTAGAGAAACACAGTATATAAAAGCAGAGGAAAAGCAAGTCAACTGAAACAAATTCCAATTATTTTGTTTTTAGAAAATATATTTAACAATGTCAAAGAAGAAATGAGGTAAGAGAAAAGGCTCCACTACTTTTAAATGTTAACACATTGCTATGAAACTGTCCAAACCATAGCACTGAATACTTAGGCTTTATAAATATTGTTATACAGAGTAAAAGTAAAATACTCTTCAGTACTTCTGCCCCAACTACATCCTCTCTCTCTCTTCCAAAATACAGTAAAAAAATACTTTCTAACTCAAAAGAAAGGACAATCTTCTAAAGATTCCATCTGCCAATGGTCTTGTGGTTTTGACAAAAAAAGCCTGAGCCAAAGGGAGAAAGGAAACTAGGAAACAGCTGAGAGGTAATACCTTCCCCACGTCACCAGTGAACATTTCCAAAGCCTGTATTACCTTCCATCTCCCACTATGCCCTGAAAACAAGGGACTGGAATAATCCGGGTTAAATACGGGCACGTTGGGCATGTTGGTTAAATACGGCAGCATAGACACAGCAAACCATCACCAGAAACACCTTCATGACCAGCTCCATTTTCCTTCTTTCAACAACAACATGATTTCTGTTTGCAGACTGTTGTTTACTTACTGTAGAGGAAAGAAAAACACCTCCTTTCCTCCTTCACAGCTCTCAACAACTTTTACACAGCTCAGGTTACATGGGAATCAGCTGACAGGGGAGAAGTACCTACACAGCCTTCACTCTAATCACTCCCCTCAAGAGCCCATAGCCAATATCAAATTAGTCCCGCCTTGACTAGAGTCACAACTGATCTGCAACAATTCTTTGTGTAAAGACAGGGCAGCCCTGCCTTCATCTTCAAGCACCCATTGGTAGCTGAGACAAGAACAAGCCAGGGACTTAAAACCTCAAATCCAGGCCCTGAGGACCTCCAATCCAATAGACTCTTCTCATCTCCCCTGCACGGGAACTCAGAGGATGCCAGGCCCTCTCCTTGTCTCTGCCCTTGTTAACTACATTGAGTGTTTTGGCAAAACTAGCCAATAAGCAATTAAAAATAATAGTAAAAAACCCCACAAATTTAAAAAATAATCTAGTAAAAAATTAACTAAAAAAAGAGCACTATTTAAGAAACAAACAAATAAAAAAAGCCCTCCTTCCTTATATGGCACTTTTGAGACTGCATGTGGATTCCTGTGTCTCATCTTGGACTCCCCAGAACAGGAAAGACACTGCTATACTTGGTGTGGGCCCATTCCAGCACCTTTGAGATGGTGAGTAGCTGGGGGACACGGCACATGAGGGCAGGCAGAGGGACCTGCTGCTGCACTGTGCATTTGGGAGAAGAGAAGGCTCATGGTTTGGTCTGAGCAGTGAGCTTCCAGTACATATAAATTGATTCCCTGACCCAATATCACATAGGAAAACCTCATGTTTAGCTCCCACATGTACTTCACTATTGGTAATTTTGCTATCTAGAACAGCAAAGGCCTGGTAAAAAAAATAAAAGTTTAGAAAACAATTTCCCCTGCTTGCATCTGCGCTCTTTGTGGTAGGACACAAGGAATGGATACAATCTCCCTTCTTCCTGAGTCTTAGTGACCAAAGTTTAAGCGCATTCAGATGCAAGTATTCTTTGCCAATGTGCAGGGTAGTGGCCCTGCATCTCTAGTTAATGACACGTGGGAGGAAAAATGCTTCATCTAAAAGGCAGAAATCAAACAGAAGCAGAGCTTTGCTGTGAGCGCTGTCTCTACGGAAAAAAATACTTTGGTGAACTTCAGAAGTCCCCTGGCTTTAATGTCTTTAACCCCACAGCCAGGCTGTGATGTCAACTGCCCTTTAACACCTTGGTTTCTAATAAACCTCTTTATTTGTGTTGTTCCCTCATAGAGCCATGGAGTTGACTGGCAGGTATCCAGCACAGCATACAGGAACCCATGCTTGCAGCAAACCATGGAACACACTAAATTGACAGGCTTGGTGCACCTCAAGGAATTTATTATCAAGTTTACTCTGAACATAAATAAAAACATTGGGACTTTTTGGTATACTTTGCTTTGGTTTGGTTTTGGGGGGTTATTTTTGGGTTTGGTGGGTTTTTTTCCTTCTTAGTCTGCTATATTCTCTCTCTCCTCTTAGAGAAACAGAAGCCCAAATCACTCCAATGCTTACTCGTGTATTTTCATGTTCTTCTAGTTCTCTGTTTTTTAACACTTGCCTTGCTTTATTGTGCCCTGAGACAGAACAAAAAAACCCCATTCAGCCCTGGTGCATCACAGGCTAGAATGAAATAGCAGTCATTCATTCACATGTGTTCTTGTTCAGATCAGGAATACGAACCGGGATTGCTTTGTTAATACACTCTGTGATAGCAGTTTATGGAAAGATAACATCAGAGGTAATAAAAATAATTTCAGATGTTTATTCATTGTTGTTTGCCTGTCCTGGTCTGGGCTGCTACTTCTGGAGGCTTCTTAATAACCTAGCCTGCTGGGGGAACAGGAGGGGATGAAATTTCCCACCCTTTCACCTCCTTCTACCTCTTCAGGTCTAGAACATCACTTTCTGAGATTGTTTAATTCCATCTGGATATTAAAACATTAAAACATATTCTTGTTGCTAATTCTGCTATGTCTGGTCTGTACTGTCTACAATGTTTAGAATTGGGGCTGAGATTTCCAGGGAGATTGCCCAGAGATCTATCCCAGGGGTATAAAATCCTGAGAGGCATGGAATGTGGGAGGATATAAGCCAGATTTTGAGGAAGTCAGTGGTTTGGAAATTTTCTCCTGAACAAATACAGAATCAAACAAAGGTAGCAGAATATTTGAAGGAAAATTACAGAGGCAGTTCTAAAGAGGGGCCATGGATAATGCTTATTCCATGCTGTTCATTACTGCATAGAAGCACCTACAGCTGGAGGGGAACGTGAAGAGATCAGCAGACACCCCAGTCACTCAGGCTACAGTTAAACCAGAAGGGCAACCTAAGCCAGTAGTAGTCACCCCTGTCCAGAGGAGGAAATACAAGACCGAATGCATTTGTCTGGTGGATGATGATGGGGAGGCAGAACCCTCCCAGCCAGCAGAGGAATCAGAGCTGGAAATAATAATCAAATCCCTGTCCTTAGAAAGTCTATGCAATCTGCAGAAGGACCTCACCTGATAAACAGGTGAGCCCATATTGAGCTGGCTGATCCAAATCTGGGACACTGCAAGTGATGCTATAATTTTGGATGGTACTGAAGCAAGGCACTTGAGATTTCTGTCCTGAGATGTGGGTATCAACCAGGTATCTCAAGAAGGCCCTAACTCAGCCTCTGGATGCAACTCTTAGCAATTGTGAAGGAGAAATACCTTTACACTTCCAGCTGCATCAAGGCCCTTGGAAAACCACCACTCAAGGAATCCAAAGCTTGAGAGAACTAGCTGTGACAGAGATAATTTTCTCAAATAATGACCAACACGCAAGAATTCCAGACCCTGTACAATATTAATGTGGTTGAAACTTGCACAGCTTGAGGCACAAGTATACTCACACTTCCTAGTGATGCTGCAATGGAGTGAGGAAAACAAGACAGTGAGTACTATGACAAGAAGGCTACAGACATAGGAAGACACTGTCCACATCCCAACCTAAGCCCAAATCTCAGCCTTGGAAACTGACTGAATGTATGTGGAAATTGGAAGAAAGGATTGAAGAGAGCTATCAGGGAGCCATCAGAAACTCAGAAAGGACCTTAGAGAGAGCCTTTTCCGCATTGCATCAGTACAGACCAGAATCCCTGCTATCTGAAGTAGGCATCCCCCAGCTAGGGGGAGGGACTACACTCCACGAGACAACCTGTAGTTCTTTCTCTGTGAGTATGGAGAAGACATGAGAAGATGGGATGGAAAACCCACTTCCATCTTAGCAGCATGGGTACATAAACTAAAAAAAGAAACTATTAACAAAAGAAACTTGGCAAGAATGAATTTAGCTCCAGTTTCCTGTGGGTGTGTTTCGGAGCAGAACGGAAGTGAAGATGACATGTTTGATCCCCTTGAAGAATGTATGCCCAGGGAGTGAACAATAGCCAGAACTAGAGGGGATCTGCCTCTAACGTGATAAAGACATGGGAAAATCATTTCTGTTGGATTGTGTGGATCCAATGTCCTGGCACATCAGAACCACAAAAATACAAAGCTTTGGCTGACGCTGGCACACAATGTACTCTGATACCATCATGACATGGGGATAGAACCTGTTTCCATTGCTGGGGTCACAGAGTGTCTCAGCAGTTGACTCTGTTGGAAGCTGAGGTGACCTTGACTGAGAAGGACCCAAAAAGACTTTGCTGAGCTTTTGGGATAGCTGCTGTGGAGACAGAAGACATTAAACAATTGAATACCTTGCCTAGTCTTTCAGAGGATACTTCTACTGTAGGACATCCGAGGGTTGAAGAACAGCAGGTACCACTTGCTGCCACAACAATGCACCATCAACAATGCTGGACTGACCAAGAGTCTGTGATTCCCATCTATAAGATGATCCATGAACTGGAGATCCAGGGGAGAGTCAGCAAGGCTTGCTTACCCTTCAATAACACCATATATCCTGTGCATAAGTCTAAAGGAGAGTGGAGACTGACAGTAGACTAATCATGGCCTAAATGAAGTCACACCACCACCAAGTGCTGCTGTGACAGACAATCTGGAACCTGAGGATGAAATGGAGTTCAAAGCAAAAAAATGGTGCCACCCTTGACATTGCTAATGCATTTTTCTCCATTCCTTTAGCAGCAGAGTGCCGGCCTCAGTTTGTCTTCACCTGGATGGGCATCCCCTACGCCTGGAACCAATGGCCCCAGCAGTGAAAGTGAGGCTCCAGAACATTTACAGAACATTGATGATATGGTCCTATGGGGTAAAATGGCACAGGCCGTTTTTGACAAAAGGGAGAAAATAATTCAGGTTCTCCTCAAAGTGGGTTTTGCCACCAAAGTAAGGTCAAGGGACCTGCATAGGAAATTCAGTTGCTAGGATTGAAGTGGCAAGACAGACATCAACAAATTCCAGAAGAGATGATTAACAGCATAGTTGCTATGTCCTCACTGATCAGCAAGAAGGAAATACAGGCTTTCCTAGGCACCATGGGCTTTGGGGAATGCCCATCCCAGAGTATAGCCAGATTGTAAGCCTTCTCTACGTTGTGATACAGAAGAAAATTTATTTCATGTGAGGCCCTGAACACCAACAAGACTTTGAACAGATCAAACAAGAGATTGCCTATGCAGTAGCCTTTGGGTCAGTCAGGATGAGACAGGATGTGCTCTACACTGCAGCCAGGAAGAATGGTCCTTCCTGGAGCCTGTGGCAGAAGATAGATGGAGAAACTCAAGGATGATCTTTGGGTTCAGGGATACAAAAGATCTGAGGCCAACTACAACCCAATGGGAAAAGGGATCTCTGCTAGTTTATCTTTCTGCTCCTCTGGCTTTGTTTTCTGCACTACACTACCTAACAGTGTATAAGCATATGCCAGGGCCCAGCACATTGCAATGAGCTTTTTCTCCTTAGAATTGTTATTGCACTTCTCTTTCAGATATTTCCCTACCTCATTTGGGTTCTGGATTTGGTCAAGGGGGTATTCCCAGGCTATTGGGGGAAAGAATTCCTTCAGGGTTTGGCCTATTTTCTCCCATACCCCACCCCACTCAGGATTTTCAACATCTGGAGCAGGTGTCTGTTCAGCTTCTCTGGAAATCTCAGCCCTTCTGAAATGGCAAACTATATAGAGGAAACCTACCAGATAAAACACCAGGAAAGTGGTTTCTTTAGTATCCAGAGGGAAACGATATATTACCAAAAGGTACCATACAAAATTTGAAAGGGAAAAAGGAGAAGAAAGACTGGGAAATATCACCTCCTCCATGTTTCCTAAAAGGTCAAGCGTAATTACTAACAAACTCCCAAAACAGCCTATGGGGCTTCGGATGGAAAAACAACAAACCCTGCACGTCTTCCAGTAGCTTTGTTAACCTTCTATAAATCATCACCACCAGGCCCATCACTATAGCAAGCATCATTTGTAGCCCACCCCTGTAAAAGTTATGTACCAGGAACAAAATTGCCCCTATCTGTGAATAGGCAAACATGCCTAGGGACTAGAGAGACATCATTACATCAAACCACATGGTGACTAGTGATTATGTTACCTCAATACAAAATACATTTAAACCAAAATATAGTTATGACTGGTTTTTCTTCACTTTCTCAAGCCCCATGTTGGGCGCCAATTAAAAAGATACTGTTTTGGACATAAATCCAGGAGGAAACAACCCAAAAAGGGCATCTCTTTCTCTCTCTCCTGCCTGCCAGACAAGCAGGTCCTGGCAGTCCCTCCCCCATGGGTTCAGAAAATAATTTTCTCGGATGAAAGGNCCTAGGGACTAGAGAGACATCATTACATCAAACCACATGGTGACTAGTGATTATGTTACCTCAATACAAAATACATTTAAACCAAAATATAGTTATGACTGGTTTTTCTTCACTTTCTCAAGCCCCATGTTGGGCGCCAATTAAAAAGATACTGTTTTGGACATAAATCCAGGAGGAAACAACCCAAAAAGGGCATCTCTTTCTCTCTCTCCTGCCTGCCAGACAAGCAGGTCCTGGCAGTCCCTCCCCCATGGGTTCAGAAAATAATTTTCTCGGATGAAAGGGAAAAAATCTGTTTATTTAACAAAAGAGTTTCCCCTCCCCCAGGCATGGGGCAGAAAAGGATATTGAATCCCCACTCCCATCCCAGAGGTGGAGGCTGGTGGATTTATACAGTCTCTCCTCTGTAAAACTCTCTATAAGACTTAGCTTCTAGGCCGAAGGCCTGGGGCCAAGCCAGGTCCAACAGGGTCTAGGCAGGGTCCCATCAAGCATCCCAGAGATGGTAAGGTGGTCTTGGATGAAGAATCAAGCTGAAAACAGTCCAAAAAGGAATAGAAGCCACTGAGGCAGGTTGCCGTCCCTCTTCAGCTGAAAGCCGAGGCTTCAGCAAGCCTCTCCTCCCTCTGCTAACTAGGAGAAAAAAATCTCAAGCCAGGTAAAAATATGTAAACACTCTAGCTGCAAGGTCAAGTGAGCCATTCTCTCCGAAGAGTTCTCCAGGCTGCAGTTTAAAGGTACAAAAAACCATTCAAACAGGCAATGGGGAATACAGGATTGTCATAGGACCACACCAAGACAGGATCTCAGTAGCTTATGAAGCGGTTTGAGCCATTTTAGCAGTGATTACCACTGAAGCACAGGTCATTCTCACACCCTGACTACCGGTGCGCGGCTGGATGTTCAAAGAGAAAGTCCCTTCCACATATCATGCCACTGATGTTGCATGAAGCAAGTGGATGGCTCTCATCACACAGCAAGTTTAGACAGGAAATCCTAATCACCATGGGTTCTTAGAAATCATCCNATGGGGAATACAGGATTGTCATAGGACCACACCAAGACAGGATCTCAGTAGCTTATGAAGCGGTTTGAGCCATTTTAGCAGTGATTACCACTGAAGCACAGGTCATTCTCACACCCTGACTACCGGTGCGCGGCTGGATGTTCAAAGAGAAAGTCCCTTCCACATATCATGCCACTGATGTTGCATGAAGCAAGTGGATGGCTCTCATCACACAGCAAGTTTAGACAGGAAATCCTAATCACCATGGGTTCTTAGAAATCATCCTGAACTGGCCTGAAGGTGAGAATTTTGGACTCACATCTAAAGAGGAAGAGGAGTAGGTGACATATGCTGAGGAGTCCCCACCCTATAACCAGCTATCAGAGAGTGAGACGCAATACGCTCTCTCCTACTGATGGTTCTTGCTGTATCACAAGGTCTAATAGGGAATGGAAAGCAGATGTATGGAGCCCTATACAGTGAATTGTGGAAGCTACCAATGGATACAGCAAGTTAAGTCAGGTTGCAGAGCTGAAAGCAGTCTAAATGGCTACGGATATCACTGAGTGAGAGAAGCGGCCAACGCTCTACATCTACACTGACTCCTGGGTGGTAGCAAATGTTCTATGGGGGTAACTGGAACGTTGGATAAAAGCCAATCGGCAGCACAGAGGAAAACCCACCTGTGGCAGGACTGTCCTTCCCCTCTCTGCCACAGGGAGTTGGTGCAGTTATGCAAGAANAAGTCAGGTTGCAGAGCTGAAAGCAGTCTAAATGGCTACGGATATCACTGAGTGAGAGAAGCGGCCAACGCTCTACATCTACACTGACTCCTGGGTGGTAGCAAATGTTCTATGGGGGTAACTGGAACGTTGGATAAAAGCCAATCGGCAGCACAGAGGAAAACCCACCTGTGGCAGGACTGTCCTCCCCCTCTCTGCCACAGGGAGTTGGTGCAGTTATGCAAGAAATAACCCAGGGGCTGAACCGCCCAGCAGGGGGTCATCTCTGGCACCAAAAGAGCCCAAGCCCCAGCTAAGAATCAACATCTTTGTCTGGAGAGGAAATGTGGAAAGAGATGAAAGAAATACTTTTGACTGAGAGACACTGTTTTACAAACTATAAAAGACACAGGAGTTATCACAGAGGCAGAAGCCTTCTACACTCACACCCTGAATGTGTGGGGGACTTCTCCCCAGAGTTTGGAGGCAGATTCCGTGGTTACTTTCCTGGGAATTGAGGGAAAGGATCTCAATGTGTGCCCCATCAGCAATTGGATGGTAAGATGCACTGAATCCTAAGTTATATTATTTCTTTGCTAGCTGTAAAATTAATGGTACCTTTAACCTCACACTGTATATACTTACTAGTAGTTTCTTTTTATCCTTATTCCTGTGTAGCATATAGTTTGTTTTAAGTCTTATGTCTGTTAGTTTTATGCCTATTGAATAAATAATTAATTCTATAATAGACCAAATCAGCCATTATTAAAGAACTTACAAACGAAAGTGGGTTTTAGGGTGCTGGTCACCACTACCTGCTGCCTGAGGCCTGGGCAAAAGGCAGGGACTTATCTATACCCCCACATCTATTCGTAACACCACCTTGGTCACTCAAGAATGGCAAGACATCACTGACCAAGTAGAAAAAATTATTGTAAAAGTTTTTCATGTGGATGCTTTACAATCATTTATAAATTATTGTAAAAATTTGTCATGGAGTCAAGCTGATAATGAGAATCACAGCAATTAACAAGTAGATTGGTCTGCCAAAATTAAAGTGTCTCAGGCAGATATAGACTGGCAACACAAGGGTGAGTTATTTCTAGTTTGGTGGGCCCATGACACCTCAAGTCATCAGGGAAGAAGAGATGCAATACACCAATGGGCTCGTGACTAAGGCCTGGATTTGACCATAAATACTATATCCCAGGTAATCCATGACTGTGAGACATGGGCTGCAATCATGCAGGCTAAGCAGGTAAAGCCCCTGTGGTATGGGAGGCACTGGTCTGAACGTAAGTATGAGGAGGCCTGGAGGATTGATACATCACGCTGCCATAAACCCACCAAGGCAGATGCTACGTGCTCACAATAGTAGAAACTACCACTGGATGGCTGGAGACACACCCCATGCTTCATGTCACTGCCCAGAACACTATGCTGGGCCTTGAAAAACAAGCCCTATGGCAACATGGCACACCTAAGAGAATTAAGTCAGACAACAGGACTCATTTCAAAAACAGCCTTATAAACACCTGGGCAAGAGATCATGGTATTGAGATCATTGAGTGGGTGTATTATATTCCATCATGCACCAGCTGCTGGGAAAGTCGAGCAGAGCAATGGACTATTAAAAACCACACTGACAGCAATGGTTGATGGGACCTTCAAGCTGTGGTATCTGCGTTTAACAAAGGCTACCTGGTTAGTTAACACCAGAGGTTCAATTAACTGAACTGGCCCAATCATTACCCCTGTGTACAGTAGATGGAGATAAAGTTACCATGGTGTATATGAGAGCTATGTTAGGAAAGATAGTTTGGATTAATACTGTCTCAAGAAAAGGCAAACCCTGTTATGGCATTGTTTTTGTTTGAGGACCTGCTTACACTTGGTGAGTAATGCAGAAGGACAAGGAAACATGTCATGTACCTCAAGGGGATTTGATTTTGGGTGAGAACAGTCTGTACTGTTGAATTGCATATGTAACACTTGTTGAGGAATGGCAATGCCACTGCATGTTGGAAATACCATGTACAATGAGAATGAACTGCTCCCATTATATCAGTCATGGACCAAATGAACTCAATCTGCATGTTGGGGGAACAATCAGTGACTACTGAAATAAGAACTGTATTTGTATATATATAGTTAAAAGGTATTAATTGGGGCATGATATAGATGATATGGAAGAAGGAGTGGATAAAGTCTTGAGAGACCCAAAAAATGTGAATTGTATTCTATTATTCCTCTATGTCAAGTTCAATCAGTTTGTGTTACTGTCCCTTTAAGACCCAGGGATGGGAAGTGGAACCAGAACCAGTGTTTTGCCCTGGGTCCATGGAGACTGGAGGTGCCAGGGTTCCTTTAAGAGTGGGGGAACACTCAGACAGAGCTATATTTACTTTTTCTCTATGGGCTGCCAAGAGAGTTTTCTGGGGCATACTCTCTGGGCCAGGGCAGAGAGAAGCAGAAGCATTCTTTAGTTTCTCTGAACTCCTTGGGAAATTGCCTGGTGCAGAACTGTAAGAAAATGCATTTGTCAATCCTAGACTGTTTCAGAGGAAATGTCGCAACACCATTTTTGGCCACGGTTGCCAGGGGCAATATCTGTTCCTGGAGCTGGCAAAGGACATTTTTTGGGGACCTTTGTTTTTGCTACTACCATTCAGGAGAGTCATGATGCGAAAATTGATCCTCCCCCCTTCCTCCATGAGTTACAGCCACTGCCTCAGTTCCAGCTGCCACTGTTGACAGAGCTGCCGCACTAGGAGAGACTCTGTCAGGTGGCATGGAACAAATGGTTTGGCAATATTTGACTTGTTTTGAACAGGAATAATTTTCTAAGTTTTCCATGTTTCCCCTGTATCCCCCTTAGCTGTTGTCTGGGGGAAGAGGGAGTTTTGTAATCACAGAGGTTTGGTTCTTCTGTTGGGTTTTTTTTTTCCCTTTGTTCTCTCTTTATCACATGGTTGGAAGAACAGATCTCTGCCACCTTGTCTTTGTCCGCTGGCTGATGTGGTCTTATACTAAAGTNAGGAGGCCTGGAGGATTGATACATCACGCTGCCATAAACCCACCAAGGCAGATGCTACGTGCTCACAATAGTAGAAACTACCACTGGATGGCTGGAGACACACCCCATGCTTCATGTCACTGCCCAGAACACTATGCTGGGCCTTGAAAAACAAGCCCTATGGCAACATGGCACACCTAAGAGAATTAAGTCAGACAACAGGACTCATTTCAAAAACAGCCTTATAAACACCTGGGCAAGAGATCATGGTATTGAGATCATTGAGTGGGTGTATTATATTCCATCATGCACCAGCTGCTGGGAAAGTCGAGCAGAGCAATGGACTATTAAAAACCACACTGACAGCAATGGTTGATGGGACCTTCAAGCTGTGGTATCTGCGTTTAACAAAGGCTACCTGGTTAGTTAACACCAGAGGTTCAATTAACTGAACTGGCCCAATCATTACCCCTGTGTACAGTAGATGGAGATAAAGTTACCATGGTGTATATGAGAGCTATGTTAGGAAAGATAGTTTGGATTAATACTGTCTCAAGAAAAGGCAAACCCTGTTATGGCATTGTTTTTGTTTGAGGACCTGCTTACACTTGGTGAGTAATGCAGAAGGACAAGGAAACATGTCATGTACCTCAAGGGGATTTGATTTTGGGTGAGAACAGTCTGTACTGTTGAATTGCATATGTAACACTTGTTGAGGAATGGCAATGCCACTGCATGTTGGAAATACCATGTACAATGAGAATGAACTGCTCCCATTATATCAGTCATGGACCAAATGAACTCAATCTGCATGTTGGGGGAACAATCAGTGACTACTGAAATAAGAACTGTATTTGTATATATATAGTTAAAAGGTATTAATTGGGGCATGATATAGATGATATGGAAGAAGGAGTGGATAAAGTCTTGAGAGACCCAAAAAATGTGAATTGTATTCTATTATTCCTCTATGTCAAGTTCAATCAGTTTGTGTTACTGTCCCTTTAAGACCCAGGGATGGGAAGTGGAACCAGAACCAGTGTTTTGCCCTGGGTCCATGGAGACTGGAGGTGCCAGGGTTCCTTTAAGAGTGGGGGAACACTCAGACAGAGCTATATTTACTTTTTCTCTATGGGCTGCCAAGAGAGTTTTCTGGGGCATACTCTCTGGGCCAGGGCAGAGAGAAGCAGAAGCATTCTTTAGTTTCTCTGAACTCCTTGGGAAATTGCCTGGTGCAGAACTGTAAGAAAATGCATTTGTCAATCCTAGACTGTTTCAGAGGAAATGTCGCAACACCATTTTTGGCCACGGTTGCCAGGGGCAATATCTGTTCCTGGAGCTGGCAAAGGACATTTTTTGGGGACCTTTGTTTTTGCTACTACCATTCAGGAGAGTCATGATGCGAAAATTGATCCTCCCCCCTTCCTCCATGAGTTACAGCCACTGCCTCAGTTCCAGCTGCCACTGTTGACAGAGCTGCCGCACTAGGAGAGACTCTGTCAGGTGGCATGGAACAAATGGTTTGGCAATATTTGACTTGTTTTGAACAGGAATAATTTTCTAAGTTTTCCATGTTTCCCCTGTATCCCCCTTAGCTGTTGTCTGGGGGAAGAGGGAGTTTTGTAATCACAGAGGTTTGGTTCTTCTGTTGGGTTTTTTTTTTCCCTTTGTTCTCTCTTTATCACATGGTTGGAAGAACAGATCTCTGCCACCTTGTCTTTGTCCGCTGGCTGATGTGGTCTTATACTAAAGTCTCCATACTGGGGGAGGGGCTTCTCTGCCATCTTGTTTTCTTTGTTCTTAGGGAGTCCACAAGATTCAGGACCTTTGTATCTAGTGGTTATTACAGTTATCTTGGTTGTGGCTGGGTTTTTTTAGCAAACTTATTTTTTCGCTTATATCATCTTCCATTCATCTCTCCTTGCTGGTGAAAGGGGAGTGGTTAAAACTGAAAAAGAAGGTAGCTTGTTTCCCAAGCTCCACCCTATAAATTGTCTCTAACCAAGACACTTCTCAGGGAAAAGCATCCAGTTCTGGCTTCAAAGTTAAAAGGAACACATGTGTGGCAATTAAGGAACTGTGAAAATGCAGATCCTAGCCACAAAATGTTGTTCCCAACTGTGAGCAACTCTACACTTGTTGAAATGGACCTAAAAGACATAGCAAGAGCTGCACTACACCTTGTTAACTTGCACTTCTCTCTTCTATGCTCCATCACACGGTACACACTGGTGGCATAATTTTTTTCAAGTTTCTCAGAGAGCTGAGATAATTCAGAGGATAATTCCACATCTCTAAGAAAACAAAAGCCATGATCTAAAGATGCTGACCTCCATCAATTTTTACAGCAAATCAGTTGAGCTGACTTACATAGAAACCCACAGAAAATGAAGTCTGTTAACAGTGACAGGAATTTATGGAAGTCTTAAACAGAAAAACTTAGTGCACAGTTACAATAGTTACATCTCCTTAACTGATCTATGTGGCTAATTTTGTTCAGTCAAAATCCCAGCACTTTATTATTACAGAAATTAATAGGAAAACACTACATTAAAAGAAATATCATGATTAATTGATTCTAGCTGAAGGTATAAAACTCAAAATATGCACATGCTCATCCTGAGTGCATAGGAAAAATTTTATAAGAAAAGTTTACATGATTCTGTAACCATGCACACACTATTACTCATGAAAAAAAAGTGTATGACCAAAGTCAGTAAAGAACAATCATGATTTCTCAGCCGCAATCTTGAAGCAAATAACAGTGATTGACAGGGAGGGTTCAGAATTATTTGAGGGACAAAACACCAAGCAGCTTTACCGAGAAAGTCAGTATTGAATTCAAAGTTAATTCCTGAAGTTATACTGCTATACAAAGCTAAGCAACTAAACATTTTCCAGATATCTTTTTATTCAGCCTTTACTCAACCTCTTTATTTTATTTATTATTTTTATTTTATACTTGG
Source organism: Notiomystis cincta (assembly GCA_013398075.1). NCBI lineage: Eukaryota > Metazoa > Chordata > Aves > Passeriformes > Notiomystidae > Notiomystis > Notiomystis cincta. The sequence continues at coordinate 13,390 of VZRX01020991.1, read as the reverse complement.
CAGTAAAGGTTTCAATAAACTGCATGGAACTTACTAACAATTAAATACAGTGTCAAAAAAGACAACTGTAACATTATATTGGAAAACATACATCCTCTTTGCAATTTATTTTCTTAGCTCACTATGACCCGTTTTTGTTATGGTTTGTTTGATAACTTGCATGAATGGGATTCATGAAATGCAGCAACTCAATTAATTTTAAAATATTTAATAAGTACCAGAGAAATATACATATTTCTCTGTGGAGGAAAAAAAATCTAGTTTAAGCACTGGTAATCATTCAACTCTTTTCTTCTTGACACTTCCATTCTTATCTGCTCTCCTTACAAAACCTGCAGCCATTTATTTTCCAGCCACGAAATGTATGTCCACTTTTCTATGTATCCTGAAAATCCATTCCCTAATTAGATGACAGAATACCAAAAAAGTTTTAAAATCCACATAAATACCTAGGATTGCAGATCATCAGATCTTCTTTTTCTAGTAATGTGAAAAAAGGAGTCAGAGCTCAGCTCAGAAAAGCACTCAAGATTTCAAATTGTAAAAAAGTTCCCTCAGGCCTTTTGCAAAAAAAGATTTATCAGTCTACAAAAGTCAAGTTTAGTTTGGGCATATTTTATTAGTTGCTCAAAGCATCCTTCCATACTGAGGGTCCTACTTTTGAGTCCTAGAACGGGGAAACTTTTATGCTTCCTGGGTTGTATTTTTCAAAACCTCAGATTTTGCTGAAGTCAGTTGATGTTTACAGTGCTTCCCAAATGTTTGCCTATGGGATTTTATACTGGCAGTCAAAAGCAAAAGCACATGGAAATCACGTTTTGGAATTAGAGCACTTCTGGATAATTCTCTTTATTCTGAAGCACTGCTGCTTGATCAGCAGCTATAAAATCATACTTGAGAGAGAACAAATAAGCAATCCAAACAAATGAATATTTTTGCTCAGGCAGTTACAGTATTTTTTAAAGGGAAGAGTTAATCTTTGAAACTTTGGTTCTAAGCACATTGCATCAACAGAACACACAGAATCAATGAAAAATATCTGAAACTGGCTTTGATTCAATCAAAACCTTTTAACAGTTTAAAGCTCAAGTGTGGAGGAATGGCTAAGTGAAAAGGGCCATGATCTCCTGGAAGCTGACAATCCAGCCTTTAGTGCTGTGTGAGGCTCAAAAGATGATGTCACCTGTCCTTGAATCTGCAGATAAAGAAGAAGCTATGCAGTGGTAGATAACTTTTGCGGAACTAGCTCCAGGAGTTTGTGGAAAGTCCCGATGCGTGAAAAGCAACCTTGCACCAATCACAAGCTTGCCTTGGGCGCGTGGACAAGAGTGATAAACCAATCATGTACCTGTTGCCTGCGCGTGCATTGCTTGAGCATCTGTATATACTTTGTAATCACATACAATAAAGGAGAACGATCATACTCATATTGAGACTCATCGTTACTCCGACACTCAAGAGCTTTACCTAAAGTCAGTATCTATGCAATGAAGCATACTCAATTAGCTGCTCCACTAGATTGGCTGTTCCTTCTAGACAGTGACTGTAAGGCTGATATTTCTAGTCACTTAGTTCCTTGTTTCCTTGCCAACATTAAACAAAGCAGTAATTTGCTGCCAATATTTGACAAAGCATTTCCATCTGTACCTAAAATAGATTTTTGACATCTCAGTGCAGAGAAGTGTTCCTTCTTGCTGCCCACCATGATACTGGCAGATAGAATTTTCAGGACACTCCTCCACAACACTCCTATTGACTGAAATCAATGCTGTAAGTTCCTGGTGTTTCGCTATAGGATCACACCAATGTCAATAAGTTGAAATAAATAGGAAACTAAGGCTAAACAGATTAGCAAGGAGAACCTTCACTGACCATCTTGGTTGAAGTCAGCCCCAGAGACAGGCTCATTTCCCCACATTTATATTAAAATTAGATGAAAAAACTGCTCAGCACTATGTTACATTTAAGAATATGTAGAAGGCACTGTGTGTCACATAGGATTTCACAAGTTGCTTCCTCTTCCATGAAAAAGACCTTGGGGCTGGATCCTTCCTGCCTAGCACACTAGGCTATTTTTAAATTATCACCCCTTGAAATTCATGAAACCCTGTAAAACCAGAAAACTGTAATTACTTTGAACTGTCTTCTATTAGAAAGTTAATCATGGGCTCATTTTGGCACATAAATCATATATTTCGTGAGGCTTATTTTAAATGACAGCTTCTTAAATCTCCTTGGCATATATAATAGACTGATCTATGCCCCCTGGACTGGATTATGTTTTGCATTAAGTCCCATTTATAATTTCCAGATAGGAAATGTTAAAGTACATAAAGTTTATTCTTTAGGACAGAGAAACAGCAAGCTAGCTCTACATTCAATTACATGTATAGACAGAGTGTCTCTGTGATACTTAATGGGAGTCAATTTGTATATTATAACCCATTGTCACAGTCTAGTCTCACAATCAGAAGTGAAAACTGAAAGCATGAATAAACAAGACAAATACCTTTTTAAGTTCTTTTAGCTTGTAGCATAGAAATACTAATATGTAATATACAATAATGCATATAGGTATTCAAACAAGGTAATACCAGTCTGTGGTGATGCTGCAATATTCCTAGGCAGCCACCATGCCCATTTTTACCTCCAATCATCCTTTGAGAGATTAGATAAAATATTCATCTCTTCATCATCTTGCAAAAGACGATACGCCGCACTAACATGGTGATTTTCAAGCACAGACCGGTCATTATATAGAATGGCTGAGTCGGACCTAGCATTTAAAACAAAACATAGGAAAAGTTGTTTCTTCCAAGTCTAAAGGAACTCAGAAATTTTCCTTTGATCCGCTACAGCAATTAAGTCTAGAGAATAGATATGAGCATTTTAAGAATACTTGTAATACTTCGTTAAGTGCAGTTACTCAGTAAAAGAAATTCAAAAATCAAAACACCGCAAAATATATTTCACCAGATGAGACTTGCCTAACTCTCTTGTTACATACTTGAAAACAAGTACTGAAAGCTGTGAGGGAAATGTAAACTTGGAGCAGAACCATGTGGCTTTTTCCCAGTTCTTATGTAAGTCTCTCTAATATTAAAGTCTGTACCCAAGTATGTAGTTTCAAGATGTGACCTAATACAGTTTCCAGAACAGCAAACTGGCTGTAAGCAGGATATAACTCAACTAATTTCTGACATCTATGTATTAGACTATGCTGTCTGGAAAGGCAAGTGCCTGGGACAGAGTCAGAACAAAGGTACCTCATGCCTGATTTTAAGCCCCAGAGGAGAGATCTGTGATTGATGAATGGGTAAATTGGTCTGAAGACAAAGAAGTTAAGAGCAACAGAGGGTGAATATGTTTTGTAACAGTCCTCATTCAGATCTGCTTCACAAAAAGCAGTGTATATTTTTATCCTCTGACATTTTACACCCTCTGATGTTCAATGTTAGAAAAATTAAATTACAACTGTCCTCCCTTGAATATTTTTATAAGTATTTGGAAAGTACAGCAGATCCCTAATTCCTGTATGCCTGAAGTTGTAAGGAGAGTTGTGTGGCTTCACTCAGAATAGAGACAGAAATTTCTTTCTACATTCCCAGTCTTTACTGTGCATATGTGTGCTTTATTCTAGAAACCATTGTTGATGCACAGCATGATTCAGCTAACACACTACAGATATCAATTTAATTATAGACATGTAATCTAATTTAATTACAATGCATCTTAGAAATGCCCAAGTGTGCACTGTCAGCTGAGGACATTTAGACATTTTGTCATTGCTACCAGTATACTCCTACTGTCAAAATAATACACAGACATTAGATGCCCAACTCTCACAGAAACTAGAGACTTCATAATCTTTACACACTTCTAAATTTTGCTGCCATCTTCATCTTATTTTTCTCTTTTCTACCAACTCAAAAGCTTTATAAAATACAACAGTCCAGTCTAATTTCTGATCAGTTCATTACACTCTAGCACTTTATGATGCTTTTAAAAAGTATTTCCCTGATTAGATAGTGGTAAGCATATCCCTTTGCTGCAGATGTGATTTTCCACTGAAGTAAAAACAGTATGTGTAGTGTTTGTGTTCAGTGATGAACGCAACACAGTTGAATGCCTGATTTATGCCATTAATGTTTGAGTCTTCAAAATCAACAAGGAGAAGAAACTGTAAAATTACAGTATCTCTTTCAAAACGTCATCAAAATATATCAGTCTATAGTTATTTGTCTTTGAAAACTTTACATGGACATATTTTTTAATTTTCTTTTTCCCGATTATTAATATGAAACAATGCTCAGGAATTTAGAATATATACATTCCATTGTGAATGTTTGAGGAAGAGAAAATTAAATGCAACCTGAGAAAGTGAACTTTCCTCCTGTAATACTTGAAAGCAGAAGTTCGTGCACTTTTCTAAGGTGGCTGTGTTGTAATTGTCCAAAGGTTTCTCCCTCCATTTCCTAACTCATCATCATGATTAACAGTGGCCTCACCGTGTCTGGATGTGAAAATTGTTGGTGGTTCCAGTGTGTTCATAGTCATGTATGGCAGCTGCGAAAATCATAGCGAAGATCTCCAGCTCTGTCAGCCAGTGCTGAAAAGAGATTACAGTACAATCATATAAGTTGTCATTTTCTCAGGCTTTTGTCTTCTAAGGTAAGTTATTTATTCTCTGTTGACAGTCAGTGTTGCATGTCATTACCTTCCCCCTGCAGTCTGCCAGCTGTTTTAAAGCAAACTTCTCTAGTTGATACATAAAAGCCAAAACAGTGCTCATCCTAGACCTTCATCTAAATAAATTGAACTTCAGCAAAATTGTTTGAGGAGCTAATAAAGTTTAAGGCAGAGGAAGGGGAAACCTGTGCCCTTTTGAAAGAGCAATGTTTGAAGAAGAGAAACAAGGAAAAGTCAAGAGAATCAAAGTTCACCAAGGTGAACTTGATGATATATGTGCAGGTATATACCTACCACCAGGGTATGTATTTTCAGTTCAGTTTGCCTGAGTAACAGAGACTCAGATACAGAAGAATGTCACTATTTTCCAGTAAACTAAAAGTCTTTGTCAATCACTGAATCATAAGGAGAACAAGGAAGATAACATCAAAACATGTACATCTTGTTATTTATTTATCATTTTTAAAAACACTTGAGAAAGCCCTGAAGTTTGTGGGATTTTTCCTAATTCCCTAGTCAAAGCCTTATTTTACAATGCTTGAGTCACTTATGCCTTGGATTTATAAATTATTCAGATAGTTTTAATAACTTTTATCTGAGTCAATGAATCATTTTATTGTCTAGTTTTCCGCTGGTAGCCCACAAGGAGCGTTGTTAACATCAAGCACTTTGGAGTCAAAGGTTTTAGATACTATAAATGCTGTAAATATTTGTATGAAGTGCTTAAATGTATTGCATTTAGAAAAACCCTTTACCACAGTGATTGCTAAATACTTCTGTAACAACTCATTGTCAACCTGCAAACATTTCAACAGGCATTCATATACAAACTACCTTTTAATTCGAAGCCCAGCAAAGGCACTAAGGCTTCCAAAATCTATTCAGGACGTCTACTTACAGCTCAGGGACCACCACTAGTGTGTTAAGGATATGCAGGGAAGCCCAGGTAAGAGTGGGACTCTGTACGCAGCAACCTGTCTAGCTCTTCATCTGTGTTTCACAGTCATCTCTGATAAAGAGATGAAGAGAAGAATGGAGCAAGTCTCAGTATTAAGGATCCCCTTACATTAAAGATGTAGTTTGAAAATACAGCCCAGAGATATTTTGCACAATGCTACTGACCATAATCAAGGTAGTTCTTGGGTTTGGGTTGTTTCTTTTTGTTAGATTTTTTTTTTTATATATATAGAATAAGAGAGAGAGGAAGGAAAGGAGTGCAAGAAAGGATCAGAAACAGAAACTGCACTGTTTTCTCATATCTACACAATTGATCCAGGACATGACTGGAGAACATTGATGGTAAAGAAGTCTGTTCAATTTTGTTTCCAGGTGTGACTTGTGAATAAGGATTTCCAAATGATTAAGAACATTAATTCAACTTTCAAGCAACAACTTCTGGCAACTGCAATGGGGGAAAAAGTGGAACTAGGGTTCCATGCTACATGTCTAGATCTGGACTTTCATTGCTAACAGTGGTCTACCATTTCCCCAAAGCAGACAGTGCAAAAAGAAAAATTCAGGGCAAAAATGCTCAGAAACAGTCAGAGCAAGCCTGTATTATGCATGCAGAACTCATTCAGGAGACATTCAGTTAGTCCAACGCATCTACTTCAGACCTTCTGGACAGCATCTGCCAAGTCCCCCACTAAAAAGATCTCATGACCCAAGTCTTAAAACATCACTAAGGAAATGAGCCTTAGTGTTTGAGGTCTCCTACCTCATCCTAAGGCACATAAAGGAAAAGTGCTGACTTGCATACCTTATCAAAGCATCACTTATTGAACAATTTTGGGTAAGGTAGGTTTTCAAATAGGGTGTATTAAATCTTATTATCAGCAGTATCTTGTATTAGCAGTATTAAGTACCATAACAGCATTCGAAGAAGATCACTCAGAATAAAACTGGAATTACAGCTGTTAACTGTTGGTAATAAATAAAGCAGTGTAAGTAGAATAAAGTAAAAATAGGCTTGTGAGTAACACGAGGGAAGGAACTGAAATGTATTAGTCCCTTTTTTCCTGACACAACATTACAAGAGAAAGCAAACAAGACGGCAAAGAGCCTGCAGAGAATGGATGCAATCTCCATCAAAGTCCTGACTTTACATTTGACTGCTTTGTGGTGCATTTCGTCTTGGAAATAGAGAGCTAATTTTTTAAGAACAAAGACATCAAGAACCACAGGACACTGTCACAAAAGATGAAAAGAGCAAGGAAATGTGAATGGCTTTGATTTCTAAAGGGCTGACAAAACCACTCCAGAATAAAACTGTATCAAACTTTCTGCCATGGTAGGAGGTCAGAAATGGCAGAGAGTAAAAGGCATGAAATACCAAGTATTGGTTTCCAGAATGAAAAACAAAAGGGCAAGGATGTATGATTGCCTTTCAAAAATATACAATAAATGTGAATCATTAGCTACTAGGGTAGTTCATTTGCATGTAAACAAAAGGATTGATGCATATAGAAAGAAGAAGGAAGAGGAAACAGTAGAGTTTCCAAATCTAACAAAAAAAAGAGAATGCATTTCCAAGAAATTGCTACAATGTAAGTAATTAACTAGTTTCCTTTCCAAGAGTTTATGAACTTTTATTCCAAAGTAGGTATTATTTTCAAAGCTTATGCTGATCTGTTTATTAATCACAACAGGCTAATGGAGAAGATGATCTCACTTCTCTTTAGTACTGAAAGATGTGACAGAAGTCCTGCACTGTCACAGGTTTTCAGGTCTGCTGCAGGAAATTGTCTCCTGTAATTCTTGTCAGTATCAGAGAAAGAAGACTTAAGCTTTACAGTTTTTACATTATTGTCTAGGTTAAAAAAGAAATCATGGTATTTCCAAACAGTTATAAAGATTAATCAGAAAACAATACCAAAGAAAGTAATAATCAGTGCTGAATGACAGAGTTTAATAAAGGAAGGAATGAAATGAGCAAAAAGTGTGTCGGCTCTTGGAAACTGTTCCTACATATCATACTTATATCATCTCATAGAATCCTCTATGAGACAAACATCAGATTGATTCAAAATTCTCTTTCAACATTTTGTCTATGAGAGAGTCAAATACTTTGTAGTTCATAAAGTAAAATAAAACAAACTAACTCCAAAGCATCATCCTGAGGGAAAAAAATACCAGGAAAGCTAATGAAATTTCATGAAAGGAGAGGGAAAGAAGTTTTAATTGAAAATAAAATGAAACAAAAATGAGAGATGAAACAAAACTCTTCAGAGAGTTTGTAAGTAACACGAAGCATGACAAAGGCAAGTGAATCATGTAAAGACAAACCAGAAATATGTTTCTTACTTTTAAGACTTGAACAAATTTTAACTATATAGACTATTGAAATTTGAAAAAAGCAATTTTTCCACATTACAAATAACTAGTTAGCAAGAAAAATGAGGGGGTTTTCCCTATTTTTTCACCAGTTGTCTTCATCTCATTGGTGAACAATTAAACCAATGGCCTTACCACATTTCTCAACCCAAAATCTTATGTTTCAGCATACCCACATTGCTTGCATAAATATTGTAGAAGTGATGAACTAAAGAACTACACATGCTATAGTAATGATAATATACTGATGTGAGCAAATCCTGGGAAGAGTAAAATGCCCCCTACGTTTCTTTACTGTGTGCGAACACATTATGCATGTAAGAAGCTAGCTCTACTGTGAGCAGGATATTAGGACTGACTTCTAGGGTCATCGTTTCTCATTTTCAAACTACATTAATCTAGGCACTTTGAGACTGGTTGTATAATTCAGGGAAGGTGATGTGAAAATAAAGAAAAAACCCTAAAATACTAAACCTGAATTTTAAAAAAGCATTTGAACAAGAGAAGCACAACTGAAATGTCACTGTTGGCATGCAGTGCTGCGAGTTTGTGGAGTGGTTTCCTATTGTGCTGTATTAGATCCTAAACCAAATTACAGATATGATTTGGGTGTGGGAATGATTAGTGCTTGGGAACATTCCTGGGAAGCAGAAGACACTTCTCTGGACTACAACTTGAATCCTTTTTACTTCAGGCACAATCAGAAGCAAGTGACACAACTTACTTCCATCAGGATCAGGCTGTCTGAATCAGCTCTTGAGACAAATAGCACCTGACTCCTTCAAGTCTGTTTCTGATAAACAGCAATGTTTACTGATCTAATTGCAGTGTGACTGCAATTCACAGGTGCAATCTACATTCAGCATAGGAGACTTGGGATGTTTACAGGAGGCAGTGGAGTGTAACTCCTCAGGGAAAAGCATCTAGTTTCTGGTTTCAGAATTGAAAGCAACACCTATGTGGCTTTCACAATCAAGGAACTGCAGAAATGCAGATCATATGCACAAAACATAGTTGCCAAGCATGAGCAACTCTACAGTTATTGAAATTGGCCTAAAAGAAATAGCAAGAGCTGCATTACACCTTGTTAGCTTGTACCTCTCTGTCCTATACTCCATCACCCAGTAGACAGTGGTGGTAGAATTTTTTCAGATTTCTTACTGAGCTGCACAGAAAAAGGTATCATCAGCATACAAATATCACCACAAGTAATGCTGACAGACAATTTGTATAGTGATTTTATATAGCTGATCAAAGATGCTCATTGCATGAGAAAGAGTGTTGGAATTTGGTTGGGCTGAGACACATGAGTTTTCCTTATCTTTTTTTTTCAACAGTTCCAGATACAGAGTTTGTAAGAACTAAGGAGTGTTCAAGAAAGCCTGCGCTGCAGTAAGACTCAACATCTGCTGACCTGGTTTTGTGTGTCTGCACTACAAAGACTCTATGACCCTGGAACTGCACGCTGGTAAGTGAAAGAACCTCAGTGAAATGACGTACAATAGAACAGAACTGCATATACTCAAGCACCAGCCACAAAGAGAGCAATCACTGAATGACCATGGTGTAACAGGAGATAACTGCAAAACATTGAACAGATGAATCTCCCTTTCACTGTCACTTTTGCCTCTACACTTCTGCCAAAGCAAGAGCAAGGGCAAATCAGATACATGGAAAACGCGAGGCAAGATGTATGGAAAATATCTGCTCCATGGAATCAGACTAAAAGTAATTTTAATCCTTTTTTTCTGGCTGCAGAGGTAACCAGGAGAAAGAAGAAGAGGATGAATACTTATGTATCCTGTACACTTTGAGCTTTCCCTCAACTGTGTGGGCCAGCAAATTTCTGAGCCTCCAGCTGAATCCAAACTGCAATGGTTGATCTTCACTCTGGAATCTATATCTTCGTTCAATTTCTTTAGTCCATCCTCAATTTTTTACTTCTTATTGTTTGTCTTGAGAAACACTGTGGGAACATATTGTGCACTAAGTATTTTTTTAAGCTCTCTATCCATTCCTGATGTTGTTGTCAGACTTCAACTGTCTGTAGGTTTCTGTGCAAGCCAGTTCAGATGTTTTTGCTGTAGAGAAGTGGATGGAGATCAGCATTTCCAGATCCTAGCAGTTGTTATGCTCAGATAAATGGAATGTACATTCAGATAAGTGGGAGTACATCCTTTGGATGTACTGTCTCCCTACCTTAAGTTAAGAAGAAAGCTTAGACAATACAATTTTTCATATTAGGTGAAATGAATTCCAGCAAATGTGTGTTGACAGATTCACACAGAAGATCTGTGACAGAGTAAGAAACCAAGCTTGGGTTTCTCATTCATCCTCTTTATATCACTGTTAAAAGAGTTATCAACAACTTCACTTACATTCTATTTCTAAATAATCCAAAGTCTTTACCTTTATTAGCCCAGGCATATCAAATTACATGTTTCTACAGTGTAATCATGTTTCTACANAGTGGGAGTACATCCTTTGGATGTACTGTCTCCCTACCTTAAGTTAAGAAGAAAGCTTAGACAATACAATTTTTCATATTAGGTGAAATGAATTCCAGCAAATGTGTGTTGACAGATTCACACAGAAGATCTGTGACAGAGTAAGAAACCAAGCTTGGGTTTCTCATTCATCCTCTTTATATCACTGTTAAAAGAGTTATCAACAACTTCACTTACATTCTATTTCTAAATAATCCAAAGTCTTTACCTTTATTAGCCCAGGCATATCAAATTACATGTTTCTACAGTGTAAACAGGTTCTACTGTGGATAATCATAATCTCATTATTAAGCAGAAACTGTTGTAAACTCACAATATATTCAGGCTGCCAAGTCTTTTACTTACCACTGTGCCTGTCTTGAAAAGGAGGTAATGGACTGTCTGTGTGACATCTGCAGCATGCATTAGGTTGTGATAAGGATTTTTGTGTTTACTGTAGCCAACTTCCAGAGCTTCCACAAAAGACACCAAGGCAGAAATGGGAATCTAAGTAAAGCAGCACAGAATTTAAAAACAAACAAAGAAACAAACAAAAACAACAACAACAACAAACAGCTTTAGTGGCTAGCATTCAGGAGTATTTTGATAAGAGGTTCTCAAAGAGCCGTCTGTACTTCACAAACAAACAAAATACTAGAACATCTGAAACAGTACTCAAGAGAGAGTGAATACAGGTTACTAATTCAAACTGTTTTTTCCATCCATAATTACATTACATGTGAATCATTCCCACAAATAAATGCACAAAAATAAGTGTACTATGAAATGTTGTCGGAACACACATAGAGTATGAAAAGCAACAGCAACCACTTGATTGATTGCAATGGAGAAATATTTCTCAATAGATTGCAAGCAACTGCCTGTTAGCTTCACAATCCCCTGGAATATATATCTAGTCTCTATTCACATTCAAGATTTTCTAATGAAACACATCATATAACAAATCTTAGATCCTCTAAGAGGACTATAATTTATCAGACTTCTGGGTTTGCACAGCAAAATCCACCCTGCCCATCCTATGGGATTGTCATGTTTTTCTGACTCTAAGAGTAACTGAAATTACCTGAGAAAATGCAATTCAGGGGATTTCTAGAAAGGAGATTATGCAGGTGATAACGTATGCAACTGGCAACATGGGTTCTCCAGTTTCATTAAATACATTAAACACTAAGGTTTCCATATAAAAGGTCACTGCTCTTCTCCTCTTACGTGCATATAACCAGAGGATGCATTTCTGACCAGATATCTTGATGTCTCATCAGGCATAGGCAGTTCCTGAAAAGCTATGGGATCTAGACATCTGTAAACTCTTTCCAGTCAAAGTGAGTGGGAGCCCCTGGGGAATGGAAATGTCAACAGTGAAAGAGGGCTGAGAGTATCTGCATGGGGAGAGCAATCAAGAACTGGATGGTAAAGTTTCCTCTTCAAAATTGGAGGAAACCTCTGTAACAATTACAAAATTATAGAATAGTTTGGGCTGAAAAGGACTTTTAAAAGTCACCTAGTCAATGTGGCCCTGTAATGAACAGGGACACATTCATCCAGATCAGGTTTCTCAGAGTCCAATTTGATCTTGAATGCTTCCAGGGATGGGGCACCTACCACCTCTCTAGGCAACCTTTTCCAGTGCTTCACCATTCTCACCATAAGAAAATCTTCCTTATGTCTAGTCTCTAAATCTATCCTCTTTTAGTTTAAAATCATTAGCCCTTGTCTTACTGCAACAGGCCCTGCTAAAATGTTTTTCCTCATCTTTCTTATAGGTCCCCTTCAAGTACCAGAAGGCTGCAGTAAACAATCCCCAGAATCTTCTCTTCTCCAGGCTTAACAACACTAACTCCCTCAGCCTTTTCTCACAGGAAAGGTGCTCCAGCCCTCTGATCATTTTTGGGGCCCTCCTTTAAAAGGCTCCAACAGGTCCATATCCTTCCTGTGCTGAGAATTTCAGACCTGGATGACCTGGATGTAGTACTCCAAATGGCGTCTCATGAGAGCAGAGTTGGGAGATGAACCTGCTGGCCAATCTAATTGGAATGAATTTGAATTTGCTTTCATATTCTCTTGCTATCTTTTGTGCCTGCATGCTTGAGGGTCCTATAAAGCTCAGAAAAATGACACTGTCATTCTCAGAGGGTCAAATGAAATATTTCCCATGGATTTCATTTGGAACCCCACCTAGTTCATGGTGCCCCATTGCAACTGAAAGTAGTACTTAAATCACATCTGGTCTTGCTTACTAGGGAAAGTGCAGTGTTCACAAATTCTTCAAAGATCACTAAAATTGCATTTTGAATTGAAAAAAGTAGGATGAGAGGGAAGTTGAACAAAATTCAAGATGAATGAAGATAGCCATCTTCTAACTACTGACCTTGAAACGGCTGATCAGATCATAGCGTGTGAGAAGTTCATAGAAAATGAATTTCAGTGCATGATCCCCACTGGCATCATTTAGTGCAAATACATCAAAGGACCACTCGTCTACATTCTGCAAGAGTAGGTAGAAAAGACAGTTAATATCTTTTTCCATGATAATTCAATTTCTTCACTTTCTCTCACAATTCAAGAATTACAATAGTGATATAAATGTATAGTTTCTTTTTCAATAAATTCTTCAAATCCATTTAACCAATGCAGAATCATCAGTGTACTTACAATATCAGTATACTTTATCAGTATTGTGTGACTTGAGTTTAAGAAGCTTCCATTAAGCTTCCGTAAACATGTATGTTGTTTCTTTATTGTAAACATGGCAGTCCTCTACACTGGAATTTAATCACCAAAGGATTGTATTGGTTTGGCACAGCCTGGTTTCAGGTAGCAGGGGGGCCATAATGATGCCTCCTATGAGAAGCTGCTGGAAG
>VZRX01020990.1:29365-60951 GCA_013398075.1 Notiomystis cincta | reverse complement strand
CCTTTTACCCGGGGGTTTCTCTGGGAAGAGCAGAGAAACAGCGAGAACTGGGCTGGGGAAAGAGAGTTGGGTGCACCTCTTACCTGTCTTGTGCTCTTGGCCCTGGGAGGGGAAAGAAGCTGTGGTCAGTTTGGGGAGATTTCGCCACTGCCGCAACGCTCCACCTCCTGCTACCTTCTACCGTGAGTGGAGCTCTGCTCATGGGAGTGGCTATTGCATTGGGACCCTATTAACACTCAACCTCACCTAACAGGGGACCCTTGGCATCTGTTGGGGTGCCTCAGGGGAAACCCCAGACTCTCTTCCACCCCACCCATGGGAGCCTCTCTCTGCTGAATTTGGGAGTTCAGGAGCTGGGCTGCCACTGCCCAGCTCCCCACTGATCCAATCTTTTTCTGCTATACTGTAGCCCCATACATGCTGCCTGCTGGACTATACACATCTATACTAGTAAAGAACTGTTACTCTTTCCCCATATCTTTGCATGTGAGCCCTTAATTTCAAAGTTTTAATAACTCAGAGGGAGGGGGTCATATTCTCCATTCCAGAGGAGGTTCTCACTTTCCTTGGCAGACACCTGTCTTTCAAACCAAGACACTCTAATGTTTGGGACATCATTACATCTAAGAGAAGAGATATAGGACAATGTTCCCTTGAAGCCTAAATTGTATCTCTGCGCTATTATCTGCGCAGTATATACTTTATCAGGTGTCCTTATATATCAATAACTTGCTGATTTCTGTAGAAAATAAGAAACACTTTTCTGAGAAACCCATTACTTCATTGACATGCATTGGTCATTGTGGACATCAGTTATTTTGAAAAATATATTGCAATTCCACATTCTGCACATACATGGCATACATATTACGTGTGTGTACCTTTTCTCCATTGTAGGGAAAATGTATATAATATATTTGAAACAGAAAGTTTTCAGCTCTATGATGTGTTCATAAAAATTTAAGACAAATGATGAGGAAAATGTAACTTGCTTCTCATACTAAAAAACCCCAACCCAACCCACTAATCTGAAGAGGAAAATTTTAGGAGAAAGCAAAGGAAAAATTCTGAAAATTTACTAAAAAAATCACCATAGGAGAAAACAATATGACCATCAAGGATCTTTGGAGTCTTCATATAAGACAAAACACTTTAATAAAATTTATGGATAACTTTGTAAGATTTTCTTTAAATGAACTTAGTGCTTCAGTCTTTGACACATAGACATAGCATATCTAGAATAGATGTTGCAAATGGGGACATTTAAGCTGATCACCATCCTGGAGGATGGCAATCGTGTTGCCACCTGTACCCAGTCATTTTGACTGCAGTACTGTGATGAATGTGTGCAAAGCTCGCTCAGGCTGAAGAGTTCATATCTTAAAAATGTTCAGTATTTTTGTCTTCAAAACCTAATGATGAGTTTTCAGTTTAGCATGTAGAATTTAAGGCATAAATATTAAGGTGTACTCCTTTAACTGGCATCTCTGTCTAATTTTGTCAGAAAATATAAATTATCAGAGCAAATGAAAGTGGCAGACTCTTCTTGAGATTTGTGTTCTTGGGTTTGAATCGAAAAGGAGGTTGTAAGGTATTGTTTTATTCACAGAAACCTTGGAAAAAGCTTCACTATGAAGTCTGATAATCAGCTAATTTCCTTTGTATCTTGAAGTTTTCACAAGGTTTGATTGACTTCTTTTAATGATAATCCTTTAAAACTAGGTGTCTCATGATTCCAGGATGTATAAGTTAAAGAGCTAAAATCGACTGTATCAACCTTATGAGGATTTGTCCTTTTGTCAAATGCACTACTTGATGAGTTTAACTTAGAGTACTTGTAACTTGACTGATTAAGTATTTGAAGTTACATTTTGATTATAATTTGAAAATTCAATCATTCTGTTTTTCAGTTTAGAATAGTTTACAACAGCGAGATTTTACCTTTACACTGAGAGTGTAGGTCAGGATTCTACACATCTACAGACAAGCAACTATCTACATCTAAGTTAAGTTTTACAACTCTGGATGTTAAAAAGAGGAATTTTGATGCCTATTCAGCTTTTTTTCAAATTAATAGTGTCAAAAAATGGTGCACAGATAATTTTTCATTTAATCTACAAATGGATTATCAAAGCAAAAAGGTCTTTTGGATATTCTAGGATACTACTCGTCTTTACTTAGGTGCAAACACTTGCTAACTTCTGAAAATGTAGCTGGATGTTGACTGGTGATAGGTAGCATGCTGTGTCTTCTGTATCTTCTAAAATCCCTTCCAACTGTGATTATGCCACATATTTTCTCATGCTCTTTTGAAGTTTCCAATGTACCTACAGGGAATAAATATTATTTACTGAGATTGTAAACTGTTCTTGTTGTTTGTTTCAGTGGGAGATGTGAGAAACACAAATTGTTTCTTTGAAAAAACAGCTCTTTGAAAAACATGAATAAGCTAGTCTCCTTCTGTGCATTTGCTTTGTTGTCCTACTTGTAAAGACTATGAAAAGGATATCTCTGAAGCACTAGGTGGCTTTTTCTTAATACTGCCCTTAAGGCTTTTCACACTGGTGGAGAGCTTCTTCTAAAAATAACAGCATTGAATTTACATAAACTTTTGTTCTTCCACTTAGGTCAGCCATGAATGGATCATTTCTTGCTGCAATAGTTCATATTATGGGTTTCAAGTCTTTCCTTCAATTAGATTCTGTTGCTTTGAAAGCTTAACATCCTTTATTTGTGCAGCTTTGAGACCTATCAAGAACCCCTTCAAGGCAGTCAGTTTGTAAAGTAAACACAGAGCAACTGGGCTTTACAAAAGTGATGTTTTCCCCTCAGCTCATCTTTCTTCTATTTTGTAACTGAATCTGATGCAATCTAAGCTGATTGCATCATTTACTCAGGCCTGGCTCCCCATAGCCAGGAAACTACTTAATTGCTCTTCAAGAGCACAAGTACACACTTGGGCCTAAACTCTTATATCAAGTTACCTTTTATTAACTACCAGTTTCTNTTAAGTAATGCTCATCATAAACTTGTAATTTTTCTGGCAAACTATATTGCTTGTCTTTGAACAACCAGCCCAACTTGATCATGAGAGCTTCATAAAAGTTATTTCAGAAAAAAAGAAAGTTAAACATTACTCAAAAAAAGCCACCAAATCCAGGAAGAATTAATCATTTGCTCTCAAACATGAGTGTTTTTGCATAGGTGATATACTTAGTAGGACAATTTTCATTTAACAGTTCTTTATCATCAAGGATTTCAAGACCATATGTATTCAAAAATATATAAATAAGGCCCATTTCCTATTACTACCATTTATTTAGAAATAACTAGATTACAATTACAGAATGAGTTTCATTCATGCTTCCAGAATAGTTTGTGAGCTTAAATAAATACACACAAATTGTTTAGCTTGTCTTCAGTAGTGTAAGTAAAAGTAAGTTTGTATTGTTATAAATTTATCTATTGTCATAATTTTATCTATTGTCTTAAGTCTAAGAGAAATACTATTTATAGGTGTTCCAAAGAGTTAAACTGGATGTTAGGTTGTATGTGTTCCAAAGAGTTAAACAAGATCCTTTAGGTTAGGTTGTAATCTATTACATTTTTTTCAGACATACCCCAAAGTGGAGAAAAAATAGTTCAAAGAATATGCTCATGTGTAGGACATCTTGCTTCCTCATATCTCTCTATCTTTTCTTCATTCTTTCTTCTCAGTTGGAGTGAAAAATTGCTCCTATTTTGTAGACTGAAATTAAAGACCTTATTGTAGCAGTACCAAGCGCTTGTTATCATTTCAGATATTAGGTTGGAGGATTATCCCTTTCTTTTTAATTATATACAGAGTGGAGATAGGTGTGCTTGCTCACAAGTAGAGGAATCCTTCACCTGCTTTTATGCTGACCCTATTTTAGAGATGGGCAACATCTCATAAAAACTTGAGTAAGGAGAGTAGTTCATCCATGAATAAATTTATCTGGACTTGAGCTGTCCACATACCGATGTAGACATTACTACTACAGACTTGCAGTTATTTCCCAGAAACTTGTTATATAATACAGGCCAATCTTGCAAGAGAGTTGGGTACAGATCTTTGGTATACATCTCCAGACTAAGCTTGAAAGTTCACTTTTCTAGTATACAATTCTCCATTCAACTAGATTAGGTGTGTTAGAAGCATTCTTAAAGCCTATAGGCAAACAAAGTTTTGGGAAAAACCTTACAATTTAAAAAATGCTTAAGACACATCCTTAAACAAATTAATACAATAGCCAGTACCTCAGATCTTTAAGCTAAATTCTTTGTCAAGTAGTCTTGGAAACACTGTTTCTGTGTTTTTTCTGCTACCATTGCCGGTTCGTGTCCTTCCTAACAAGCAGCTCAAAGACTGCTCAGGCCTTAATGGAGAAGTAAGATCTTGGAGGCTAAGTCCTTGGCAGGGTACCTAGTGACCCCAATATTCATTTCCCAAGACTGAAGGATGATTCCTCTTTTGAGATTCTTTTTTTCCCCTTTTTTTCTTTTCCATTCTTTGTAGCATCTGTGTCTGCCTTGGAATCATGCTGAATCAAATACTCTGTATAAAGAAATGTTCATCATGGCATAAAATATGTTGTCTCTTAAGCCTTAGTTGATAATGACATGACATTTAAAAAGTAATATAATAAGTTTTTTTCCTTAGCAACATTACTGCTGCTAATAAGCATTTAAAATGTTGTCTTCTTGTAATGGAGATATTGTACTCAAATTCTTCCTGCTACCTTTTTTTCTTTCAAACTTTAGAAGCTTCCTCCTCTGAAAACTTGTGCAGAGTAAGATGAGTTCCTTCTTGTTCCTCTACCATGCTTTCTAGACTGCTTTGATATTTTTACACACTGTGTTTTTCAAGTATGTGAATGCCAACCCTACATATTCCTGGAGGGACACAGGACTCAGAGACTGTAGAATGCTTCTACAATAACTATATTTCTGAATATGGATGTGAAAACATTTTTCTTTCCATTTTCTAGAGAGTATTAACACTATACTTGTCTCGTTTCTTTGGTTATTATTAAGAGTTGATGAGATTTATTTGATTAAATTTTGGTATCGGAAAATCGAGATGTCTTACCACTCTAAGCATATTCACACACAACTTGAGACATATTATTCTCTCAGTTTTCAAATCACAAAGGTTAGGATATGATTCATATTGATTCTGAAAGTCTTTGTTAATGTTTGACTGTAAAGCTTTACAAATGGGAAATGTAACCAGTATGAAAAATATTCTAAGTGTTTTGAATTGATATTTGTACAGACATATTTGAACAATGAATATAAGGGTCTTATGTTGACAGAGCAATATAAGGATAGTTCAGATGAAATTTTTGGAAAATGTCAATTCTATGCATCTTTCATTGATCTGCCCATGACATCATGTCTGAAATTTACAAGAATAAGAAAATGAATCCATGTAATAGAAGCTGTAGTTTCCCAAGATTTTTGTGTAGACTGTTATTCAGTCACATACTTTTGTGGATATCTCCTCACTATGGAAGTTTGTATCTTAACTATCTTAAGCATGAGTGTAAGTAAATACACTTACTAGCTCCTTAGATTTTATTCCTTTCTTTTAATTGAATCTATACACTTTTGTGTTCTGAATGCCGGTTTGAATTGTTTATACTGTGTTCTCTTCTTCTAAGATAAAAGGTTTGGTCATCCAGGTTTTTGCAGTAACCCAAATTCTGCCATTGGCCTTCATTCTTAACAATTCTGATTTGCTGGCTGACATTTTTGGTAGAATTCTTGGATCCTATTTCCTTCAATGAACATGACAATTTCTAGTTGTATGCTTAGAAGAAAAGAAAATGTAGGTAAGTTTCTTTACATGCACTGCTCCCTAACAGACATACTGCCTTTCTTACCAAGGTGATTTTTATGTTTGGTTGGCTATTTTTAGTTGTTTATTTGGTGGAGGTTTGTTTGCTTGTTTGTGGTTTGTTTTGTTGTTTATTTTTTTAGTTGGTTTTTGTTTTGTTGTTTTTTTTTTAAATTTCTTTTGTTTCTTTTCTTTGATTTTCCTTGTTTGTCTGGAATATTGGTACAAATGGAAAGCATGCTTCATTCCCTACAAAAATGTTTGGGTTTTTTTTAAAGGTCTTGTTAAGAACACACTAATTTTAGGAAGAGTATATTACTCTGAGTGCATTGTTAATCAAACTTTATTATTTATTGTAGTGACATATGCATTCAGTAATAATAAGTGATATATCAGGTAAGACACTAGTAAGAATTCTGCATATGTGAATAATTCAGTGGTTCTGTTTAGACAGTGAGAACAGATCATGAAGCCTCCTGGGCTTCCAATGAGCTTAACGAATATAAACAATGAATTAATTTTAGGTCAGGGATATAACTTTGAAGTACCAAAGCAATTAGAGTTTAATTAAAAAGATGTTCATGAAAGGTAGTTCACATAAATTGTGTTTGGACATAAAAAGGAGCTTTCAATACTAGACTGAAATTCTTGATACGAACATGGCCGCTCTCAGCTATTTTTAAACTTTGCAAATGTTTTCAAAATTAACTGTTTGAGGGTAGAAAGAGTAGAAGTGATATACAAACTTTTGCCCAGCTGAAAAAGATGAATGCAGTGGTTTAGTTAGTCTTTATAGACCTTTTTATATTATTTAATTCTGTCAATGTAATTATACTAATACTAAACCATTAAAGCACCATTAGTGCAATAACAAATTATGCAGTCTGTGTGAAGACTCATTCTTGATTTTTTTTTAACAATTTCCATAAATTAAATTGGAACTCGAGAGTAAACATAAGTTATGTGGGTATACACTTAGTGACTAACTCATATTCTGTGCTATAGCACTCTAAGTTTTGTACTCACATATGCAATCAACCTAGTGCAACCTTGAGTAACTGTAAACCATTCTAGTGTCCTGAGAAGTTCTCTGACATAGACATTCCAAAGCTGTTTCAAAGCTATCTTGACTGTTTGCTCATATGCCCCAGTCATGTCTTCTCCAGGCCTGAGAGTGTGGAGTCACTATTTATTTGTCAGGAAATAACCTTCAAAAGACTTTAAATTTAGACTTGGAGACTGCTCTCTTCTCAGGATCTGATTAGCAACTTTTCATTTGTATTATTACTAAAAGGCTGCAAATTACAGAGCTATACCAAGGGATAATGCAATACTACAGGACAGCGACTCTTCTTTCCTTGTCATATCTAGTTAAACTGTGAATGCTTGTTTTGACCATATCATAATGCTTTACTATGTGGCAGAAAATCTGCAGTAATCATTAACAGTATATGTTGGTCATAGTGCTCTGATCCATTCAGCATATTTACTGTAGATGTGTGAAAAATAATGAAGGTTTTAACAGTGACCAAAACCAAGGGGTTTTTTAAGTTTTCAGTACTGAATATATGAAACACTTAACTGCTCTCTGCAGTCTAATTGCCAAACAAGTTTCTTAGAGATTTCAAATGTGCAAAAGTGAGCATTTGGCTAATTGTGTTTAAGTGTGAGCATATGTGTGAAGTGCAAAGGAGATAACACTAGATGATTAGACTGATAGCTACTTTTGAACTGCAGACTGAGTCTGTTCTTATATTCATTTATCAGTGTTGTTTTTAGTTGCATTAGTGCTTCCTTGAAACCTTTTTTTATAATTTTCTGTATCCTCCTGATAGCTGTTCTCTTACATTGAAAAAAAAAGTGAAGATTACTTTTAAGGCATCAGATACTCTCAGCATCTGGCTAATAGCTTATTCTGTGTTTTTCACTCTTTTGCTCTCGATCCTGTTTTTACTTCGTCTTTTATTATTCCAGTCCAATTCCAGTATTTGTCCCTTCCAATTAGGCATAACTGGCTGAACCACACTGATGGAAGAAACAGCAGCCATGTCTTAGGAGGTGTTATAGACCATTAAAGACCCCCTGAAGGGCCCCCAGGCCCTCGTGCACCATTCACAGTGTTGCAACAGTCAGTTTAATACTCTCCCCACTGGAGAGGTACCCGCGTGCTCCCACCTGAACCTGAATATATATTAATTAATCCACTGTCTTGGATGTGTGCTTCCCCCACCCCCAACAAATCAAGACTGAGACCATCATTTCGACCAGCAGACATCTAAATTTCAACAGTCAAGCCTTGTGTCTGGTTTCATGAGTGGTGATATCTTTCTTCTCCACTATCCACTGTTATACTTTCTCTTTTTTTCTTTCTTTTCTTATTGTCACTCTTTTCTTACATGATATCTTTATACTTTTATATTGTATATAACAGGTAATAAGCAAAACAGCTACATACCTCCTTTCCATTGCAACCAAATTGTTCTAAAATAAACCTGCCACATATATATATAAATAGAAACACTGATCATTCAGTGTCATTTCACTCTAGTCCGAGGGATGTATTAATATCCAATGGATGTATTAAGTCCAAGGGATATATTATAATGGGATGCTTAAAATATGTGCACAGATCTCGTAATTTTGCTTATCAGTATTTAATAGAATTTTGTTCTAAAGCTTTCCTTGAGATTTTTGTTATTTTTCATATCTGGAAAAATTTTCATTTCAGGGCTTAGTATTTTGAAGTAGACCTTTATGTTTTTACTACAGCTTATTTAATTAGTGTGTTTTATCATCTACCAGATTCCTAATATGCTGTAAAACTCTGCTATACTCATGCATTGATGATTCAGTAGTTAGAAAAAATGTCTTGCTTATCCAGTCGTATGAAATTTAGATATTTATGACCTATATGCCTTAAATGAATTTCACTATAATCTGCTAGATTTTGGAGTAGTTTGTTATTTAATTTGTATGCAAGTAAGCAGTAAATAAATTAGGAGTAAAAGATTGTAAGTAATAGAAGAGCAAGGGTAAAAACTAATCATTAGGGATGATGACCAAAGCACATGCAGCACTTGCTACCAGAGATTCAATCTCCTGCTAAAATAGTCTGGATCCTTTTACTCTTTTTCACAGTATATTCTGCATAATGATATATTTCAAGAAGGGAAGCATGGGTGTTTTCTCCCAGTCAGAGGAGCCTGTACCCTGATGCTTGAGCCACTCTGGGGAAACAGGGGAGAACTTCCTTTCTCACCTTTTGAGAAATCTCTGTGTGAAAAAAAAATCCTCATTTTTGTCCCTTGAAAAAGGAACTGCATTTAGAGATTCCATGGGCACTGAAGAAAATCTCTGTTATGTGTATCAATTCACAGGAGACATCTCCATGCGTTTAAACAGTCTCCATACATTTTAAAGGTCATCAAGGAAACCCTGGTTCCATTTGCCCTCAAAGTTTCCTATTGATGAGGTTTATTATGTTTTGAACACTACACCATGCAACAGACCTCAAAAAATTTATAACCTCAGACTTAACTTTAAATTTAAACTTCCTATTTCCCAATTTAAATTTTTTAAACCAAAATCCCATGAGTGTTTTTTTCTGCCTATGCTACACATGAAAATACTTCATAGGCACGTTTTGAAAAAGATTTATATTAAAGGTTATTGTTAATAATAATAAACAATACTTATAAATAGCTGGATAAGAATATTAAAAATAATAATAACTATTTTGGTTTTGATGATATTAATAGTGATGGCCTTTTCAAAGTCACAAATAATTTTGGAGAAGGTACAGGGTGAGGGAAATTGCCACTTTAAAGTTCTTACCTTATGCCAGTTGATGAAATCCGAAAAGAAATAGTTAACATAAATTTAACATTTTAAGCATAAATTGAAAGCAAATATATGTTAAAATATTTAAGCAAAATTTGTCTGGTAGAGAATTTAACACATAAAAGCCAGTTTGGGAAAGTTTTATTGCTGCTATACAACAAAATGTATCTTACTGTGAAATTGATTGTATCAAAGTGGATGTAAATAATTGCTGTTTGTTCCACTATCATTGTTAAGTATTCGTACAGTATAAATTAAATGGCCAGGTCAATAGAAATCAAATTAAATTATAATTTTTGCATTTTAGAAATAGGATTACTATCTAAAACTAAGCACTTGCACCATTGCCTAGTCAGTCAGTAATTGCACTCAGGATAAAGGCCTACAATTACATCCTGATATTTGCATGTGCAACTACCGTGGTTGCAAATGACATCTTCACTATCAGTGATGATGGCGAAAAAACCCACACCATAAGCAATGGATCAGAAGAAAAATTCAGATTATAGACACCCATGAGCACTGATGTATCTCATAATATTTTTCTACTTCCTACAGAAATGGTGTATTTTTGTGTTCCTCACAGTAACCTTGCAGCTGGAACATGATATAAAGCATGGTTTCCCAAAGTTTGCTTTAAAAATTAAGAAGCAAGTTACAATAATTTCTAGTGAACAGACAAAATCCAACATTAACTCTAAATGTATGCAATAAAATTAACAAATTAGGTTTGGCCATTGCAAACTGAGATGCTTCAGTATCATATTTCCCCCTTAGCTGGCATAAATTTCTATGTTGCAACATGTTTTGGCACTATTTTCCCCTCTTTTTTTCCTCTTGGTACATTTCTTACTGCTAATGTAAATTCTTTTTCTTCTTTTTGAGGTGGCGGAAAGAAGAGGGGAACTTGCTTGTGAAGAAGGCTAATGCGTGCTTCCTCTATGCAGAAATTGTTACATTAAATCACTGAATGTTCTTTGCTACTGTTCTAAAGTAGGAGTTACATATTCCACTTTCACATAGCACTTTTAATATTAAGAAGCAAATAGTGATTGCAGGAGCAGTTTTGAAAATGAACACTTGAAAAGAAGTGTACTGAAAAGATTTAGTGATTAGGCTGACATTCACCATCACTTCCGTTGTAAAGGAAGGAGGAAACTTGTTTATGTTACAAGGTCTTTGTCTCCATTCCAAGAAAGAAATAATTCAACCATAAAATGAGTAAATGCTCCACTGGGGAAATACCAAAGCTTTCCAGATATGTTATGAACAATGATGAGTGAATTTGGGGAAGCAGCCAGTCAGCTAAGCAACTAAAGGGCCACAAGCCCATGACAAAGCACTGATTGACAGTTCAGAAGGAAGCAACAAAATTATTTATCTTTCATATGAATAATAAAGTTTAGGACTCCTAAGTCAAGCTGATAATAGACTGGAGAGGAGGGGGGAAATAATATAAATAAAATGCTGTGATATCTTTGCCAAAGTAGAGTAAATCCCGGGAAGAGACCAATTAATTAATGTCACTCTGAATAATGATTTGTGGTGGTATCTGTAACAGAAGATCCCTTAGACACTGCAAGCTGTTGCCTTAGAAATTGAGCCTCTCTAATTAGGTAGATGGCATACAAGGTGGATCCTTCAAGATGGTACACCGTCTGGTCTGACTAACATACAAAACAAGAGTCAACAGTGATGAGGCTAGCAAAGATAAATGGAAATGAAAGCCCCAGAAGCAACGGTGCAGGGACTTGGTGTAGCAGGTCAGTGCAGAAAAAACTCCTGAAGATTAATTAGAGACAAATGATCTACTTAAAACATATGGGAAATGGCAATTTAAACTGCGCCATGTAGTTTGGGTGGCCAGTACATGTTTTTGAAGACTAAAGAAATGCAGGAATGAAACAATTTACAATAGAAGATTAAGTGCCAAAACCTCAGATATAAGGAAGAAATTATCAGGTTTTTACTAGTTATGTGATATATAACTTTTCAAAAGCAAGGGCCAGTACTTCAGTAAACAATGCTGTTGGCATAAATTAATTACTGAAATATAGTGTAGGTGGACACTTCCTACAATGTAACAAATATTATAGGTGCAGGGAACACACAGGTAACAGAAATTGCACACTAACAACCTAAGTATAAAGGGCATCCTGAATCCACTCACAAATTCATTTAAAATCTGAATTTCACCTTATTCAGAAATGTTAATATAAATAGTACTACAGAGTATATAAACAACTAATCTGATGAACAGCCAAGCAATCATGACTTTAATATTTTGTTACACTTGTGTATCAGTCCCATACTGTCCTGTGTAGAATGAATGGTTATCAAACTGCTTCCCTTTCCTAATGGATGGGGTAGATGTGGAGGTTTGTACTGGAAACAAAATGAACACAACCCCTAAAATAGTATTTGGTGTGTAGTATTTTTGTGGTATTTGTGTGGTAGTATTTTGCCTCAACGGCAAAGCTCAATATACTTCACCTAATTACTAAAGGCAAGCTATTCAGAAGTTGTGGCAAACTACATTTAGGGATATTATAATGTATCCACTTCATCCATCAGCACGAGCTGTTAGACAACCTTCTCCACTAGAGGAAGAGGATACATCTGTGTACAATTATGACTCTGGATTTTGTCTCTCATTGAATATATGATGCATTGCTTTGTAGTTCAGAAATCTTTGAGTGTGTTTTGCTGAAATAAGAATCACTTTTCATAGTGATGATTCTTCCCTTTTTTGCCTTTACCCAACTCACACTGAACACTCATACTAACAATAGTTGTTCTGCTTCCTAGTTCAAAGTCATTCTTGATATCCAGCTCTTTCAAAATTTTTCTTCGTGGTGTCCCGTTAGTGATCATTCTTCGGCTTGTAAGTTTCATTTGGGTTTTGTTTTGTTCTTTCTCCTTTAAAAATTGTCCTTTGCCGTAGATGTGAACATACCCTTGCCATGCCCCATCTAAGGGTTCATACAGTCCTGAGATAGTAACAGTGGTTTTAAAGCTGGGGAGCCTCAAAAACTAGTGCCTAGACAGATGAAAAATCAACTTTCCTGAAATTCAGGCTGGCATCCTAAGTTTTCCCCATTGCAGCCTATATTCCATGTTCATTACTAGCCTTACATTCCTACCTTCCTTTGTACTAAATGTGTAAGACCTGAGTTGTACAAACAAGATGACATTCATACCACTTCCATTTGCTTTTAATTAATGGCCCACGTGGAGGTACCTTGTTTGCCTTTCAGCACGTGTGATGCCTTCATCCACTCCCAAACAACTGAGAGTTGTGATTGTTAATCACCTTGATAACTACTGACTGCAGTCATAGGGAAATACTTTCCCTGTGGTATGTTTTATATTGGTTTTGCTAAAACATTTTCTTTCTTTTTCCTGGGTAAGAAAAATTGCAGAATTACCCTAGCAAAACACCAACCTGCATTCAAGCAAAGAAGGGATTAGGTGTTTAAACCACATGCCCAAATTACAGGGTGAAATATATTTCTTTCCTTAGAGAAAATATCAAATTAGTCACAGTAAAATTCCAAGGTAATTTGATGTTACTTTCAAAGTTTCATTTATGAAATACATGATACATTATACTTTTGACATCTGTTTTATTGAAATGTAAGCAGTCTTAAAAGACTAGTTCTTTGATCCATCTACCAACTGAAACGTTAGTTTTCATGTGTAATTGAGGATAAATTTTCTTTTTGATTGACATTTGAAATGATAGAAAAATATATCAATAGTCCTCTTAAAAAGAAGCAACACAGTTCCAAATTTGCATTTATTTATAGGATAGGATTATAAACTAGTCAATTATACTTGTGAATTTTTGGTGAAACACAACCATATGCACCTATATCCATGCATATAAAGCATCCATTAGACAAGAATTTCTGGTATGCTGTACATATTCTTTGCAAAATTATTGCTAAAAGATTGCATATTATTATCATACTACTGGGAATGATGATTTGCAACACTTCTGCTGCTTCTTTAATCTCTTGCATATAAAGTAAGTGAATTGTGTCTGTGTAACTGCAAAATTGTATGATATCTTCAAACTGGGAAAAAGTATCTCATCTTGATTTTCTGAGTGACAACACATTTTTCAGGCTTTCATGAACATATTGCCT
This sequence comes from Notiomystis cincta, assembly GCA_013398075.1. NCBI lineage: Eukaryota > Metazoa > Chordata > Aves > Passeriformes > Notiomystidae > Notiomystis > Notiomystis cincta. Next base: position 47,100 of record VZRX01020990.1, on the reverse strand, counting down.
CTCAAGCAAGTTACTTTGCTCTTTGTGTGAATATTGCATATGCCCTTTTTATTTGAAGTTTAAGTTATTTCTAAGGATTATATCTCACTTTCCTTCTTACCTTTTTTTTTCCCCTTAAATTTGCAGTCTTCTATTTGAGGCTTGGGTTTTTTTCAGAACCAATATATTAAATATTTTCACCCACTAACCACATGGAAGTAAATTCTATTATTTATTTTATTATCTCTTTTAATGAAAATATTAAATTTGATATCTTGAAATAAAAAGGGTCTGATGGACTGAAAACAAGAATGAAATGTTAATTTAAAAATTCAGAATAAGAAATTTACATAGCAAGAAAATTATATTGACAAAACCACTCCATTTGTGATGCATCTATACTAAGTCTGTTATAAACTTTCAACTTTAGAAGTTTCAGCTTTACAATGTCTGATGAAGTTTTATTACTTCTCTATCAACTGTTCTGTCAATGTTATGACATTTTTTCTTCGTGTTCTGCATAATTGCTTACACAGCACTGTTAATAAACCCACCTACCACTTCAGGCACAAAATCCAAGTATTATTCCAAGTTAGTATTTCTAAAGGCACATCATGATAGAAACATTTAGAAAATGACCAGAAATTATTTTCTGTGTAGTCTTTAGTTATTATTACCCTTTTTATTTTTTATTGCATCCCCTCCATAGCTGTGATCTAATGAATTTTCTCTTAGTATTGGTAACTTTCACAAATAACTCAAATGTGATTTCCATGTTATTTATTTTGTTAAAAACCAATCTTTTCACATAAGTTTAACTCTGCTCCCTGATATGGCATGCTTCCAAATTAAATCTGAAGCTGGAAAAGCCAATGATTAAACTGTGTCCTAACGGAGGTTAAAAGTTCTGCCAGGAATGATGGATGCACTTTGCTTTTGCAGCAAACATTCCTGGTAAAGTCAGCTACTCTGTACAGTACCACTCACCTCTACAGAGAAGCTGCTGTGTCTGTAAGGGGGCTAGGGCTGTTTTTACAGTGCAATGTAAGGGTGTGACAGGATCTCACGTGGGATGCCCTTGGGGTTTGTCGGAAGGTCTTGCTCGAACACTGAGGATTTGGTGGCTCCAGCAGCACAGAGCAAACACCCGACTTCTTTCTCCCCTCTGCATTCATCTGGTGCCACTGCTGGGTCAGAAGCCTCACTGCTCTTGTTCCATGTCAGACAACAGTGTAGATATATGTAAAGTTGATTCAAATTCTCTGATATGGAATTGGGCTCAGGATAGAATTCTTCAGAGAAGGCATGCTCTGCTTTATTTTTATAGGATAGTAATTCAGGTTATCTCAACTGACTTTGAAGTCAAATGAGCCTCATTTTTTTAGGACCAGTCAAGCATTTTTAATTTAACAATTACTCCTAAATCTAGGTTTTCTCTCTGTTATTTACAATAGAATTTTTTAGGATACTCTCTTAAAAGACAATTTCATTTTTCAAAGGTTTTGGATGAATGCAGGTTAAAATTTTTTGGGTATTGTTTTTCTCTCTATTGGAATAAAAATTAGCATAAAAGAACAAAGGTTCTCTGTCAGAATATCCTACTAGTTTGGGGTCAGCATATCACATCTGAAAGTAGTATATGTTTTCTCTCTTTATCAGTATTGTAAACATGCAGAGGCAAGAATATGAAATAAAATTAGCAATTGTTTTAGCCTGAAATTCACTGATGTGATTTTGAAGATTTAAAATAATTTAGGCTATTATAAATTATAGTCATTAATTACAATAAGCATCCATAACCCTAGGTTTTTATCATACAAAGTTCAGTACAGGATTCACGACACATACCCTCCCATATTACTTTATATTTTGAGAAGATATGTGTTTCTACATGAACTTCAAGATATATATGGATTTGCTCATTATAAATATATAAAGATGGATTTAACCTACATTAAAAAAAATTCAGTTACTATTATTTTTAAAATCCATATTCAGACTCTGGGGGAAGTGAACAGATTCTATTCACAAACTAGGGAACAGTGTACAGACTGGTGAATGGAATTACCTCTGAAAGATTTCAAATGCTTCTTAGGAGTTTACTTTTTAATCATTACAAACAGGAAATTTAATCTTCAGCTGAACATAAATAACGACAAAGACTCCATGACTCAGCATAAAGCTGTAAGCCTAAAAGGGTCATAAAATATGAAGCTCCTTATTAAAAAAGCTTATATATGAAGAGAGAAACAAAACATTTGCATTCCAGCTCCAATCACTGCATGCTGTTTTACAGTCTGAAGGAGAAGAAAAATATGCTAGGCCATCAAATATATCAAATGATGCTAAACATTGTATTTTGTTTTCTGAATAGATAGGCTGTTTCCTTTGATAAGATAGTATTTTTACCCAGTCTGAAATGATTTTAGGTGAGTTTTGCATACTGATACAGAATGGTGTTCATTTGTGATAGCCAGCTAGTGTGTTGAACTGCTGTCAATAGCATAGAAAAATAATGGGTATCATTGTTTCCTGTTTGCAGGCAGTTTTGGCAGTAACATGAAATGGGCAGAAAAAATTCTCTTCGTGAGCCTTAAAATAAAATATCTACTAAATTAATAACAAGTATACCCTGAAACAGTATGGCACGTCTATCAGTATTTCTAACTTCAGAGTACTCACAATGGTTATATAAAAATTTATGTAAAAATATGTATATATTCCTATTATACACATAACAGATATACTTCGAATTTTTAAATGGATACATTTTTACGTCTCTGTATGGGGATATATATGTATATATAGACATGGAAAAAATAGATTGGTTTCACAACCCAATTCAGTTCATAATACAGTTTCCTTCTAGAAAATTTACTACAGTAGAAAAAACTGTACTTGTAGATAGAATAGTATTTTCAATAATACATATAAAATTCCCAAACTAAAAATTAAAGCTGTTGGTGTAAAAGCACAAAAGAACAGTTTCCATATGTAAAACAAGCCAACAAATGAAAAGGAATTTACTCATTTGTTGAGTCAGCCAAAACTCCAACAAATAAAACTTTATTTGAAAATTAAAACTTTTGATCCTCTAAAGAACAGTGTAAGTATTAATATAGCTAAACTCTCATCACCATCTATTTTTAAGTTAAAAGCACCATCAGGATTTATGTCTGAGGTAAGAACCTAAGACAAGAACCCCACTCATGGGTTAAGTGAAGCTGGGATTTGGGTCAGCAGGATCTGGTATTTTTCTCTCGTGGCAAAGCCCAAGTAAATATATTCTATACTGTGGATTCAGGAAGAACTAGAAATTAACAGAGGCTCAAGGGGAAGGAACAATATAGTCTAAGATACATGTTTTAGATGAGGGTGAAGTAATAATTCCCATTTACTTATCTACTTTGCAAATCCAAATGTTGCTATGGAAAACCATTAAGAAGTACAGTCTTTTTACATAAACCACAAGAAATATATTGTTCATGATACATCTGTTATTAGAATTTGGAGAAAAGCATTAGGTTAGATTTAAAAAAGAAGCTTCCTTGGTTTCAGGCTACCGTCTCAGGTTTAAAATTTGGTCCTGTGAAACATCTGTTATCTTAATGATACTCCTAGAAATTAATTTCACACAATATGTAAATTTAGTATTACCATATTATTTTTGAACCATACTGCTGAGATCAGAAGAAATCCTATTTCTTTTACAGACCAAAAATCAGGTACTTGTGTAGCTACCAGAAATTAAGAAGTCAAGTGTGAATTATGGTTGGCAAATACAGCAGTTTGATTTGGCACCAGTGCATAATAAAAGTCTTTAATACAAAGAAAACTCACTACAGTCATCCATGGAGGTAATTATATTTGCCTGGATTTCTAGTTCATAAAGGTGAAGCATAATAAAAAAAGGCTATGTCTGTCCTCACTCAATCCACTTGAAATTTCTTCCCTTGTTATATTAAAATATCACTAAAACAAATTTGTAAAATAACTACTCTCACCTCAAATACAATCAAATGTTGTTCTTCATACAAAGACAGGCATGCTTAGAGAATTATAAATATGATGGTAAGCAAGGGAGCACTCAATAATTCACACTTATCTGGAAGAAGATTTTATTAGCATGAACCATTCCAATAGTAACTAAATACTGAGGTTCTGACGTCCTGGGGAGGATGAATAGGATATTTCACAACATAAAAATCCTGTTTATGATTTGCAATGAAATGATACTGACAGAGGATGCAGACACACTCCACTTGGGGAGCTTGCAGACACTCAGCCCCTTCCAGCAGCCAAGCACATGCACCATGTACTGTGGTACAGCAGCTCCAACTGCTGACATCGAAATACTCATTCACATAGTCTGACAAGAAGCTGTTAGTTAGCCCTTGCAGCTCTAACAGACACAGGATAAGTGAGATTATGCAGGCATGTAGTTAAAAAATAATTTAAGAAGATAGGATGGTCTGCATTGATTTTGTTCAAGCCTTAGTCAGAAAAGCTAATTAACTGTCCAATTTTACATTTGACTAGGCCATTTTATAATGCTTTTGCCTACCTTCCCCTTATTCCTTCCTAGTCCCCTTCTTCCACAAGCCTCTCAACCTCCTGGATCCTCAGGTTTTCATCCTGTCAGCTGCAAAGCCCCTCTTTGCAGCAGTTCCTTGGTAGCCCATCAGTCAGTGTGTTGGCCAGGTTTACTTCTTGACTCTGCTTCCATTATGTTTACTTGTCACTTTTGTGTCTCTGTTTGTTTTGTTAATGGCTTCTCCCTTTACCCTGTCATCTCCTTTCACAAGGTACTTGATCACATAATTCTACTGAAATGAACATTGCCATGTTCCAATTATCAATTTCATTACTACTTTCCTTATAGTATGGGTCAGATTTGTGCCTGTATCTTATTGCTCAAGGCTTCCTGCTTTAATTAATATCCCCTTCTGCTTTAAAAGAGAGTCTTAAGGCAGCTGACTGTCCCTCCTACCACACTCACTTCCAATAGAGTACCTATTAAACTCTAGTTAGTGACAGATAGTTTGGTTAAAGGAAGCTTTTATTATAGATTTCTGCTTAAAATGTTTTTGGGTAGTATTTTAGGTAATTCTGCAATGTACTCATAGAATTAGGGAGTTTAAGTTTTATTCTAATAAACACTTCAGTTTTAGAACTTCTGTCATTCGAATAGGAGGCAAGAAGGAGCACAACCCAAATTTTCTCTTCTTTCACAGGACACCAAACTTAAATGTTTCTGGGTAACATTAACCCTCCTTTGCTCTGTCCTTTTCCTCCAAATGTGGAATGATTCAAAAATAACTGAAAAGTTTCTATGCAAATGTTAGTAGGGGCAAAGAATTGATAGAGGGAAGAGCTACAGTTGAGCTAAAGGAAGAGTTAAGAAAAGTGCACATGGCACTTATCACTTTGACAGATGTCTAAAAATTTGTACATATTAGGTATAATGCTTGTGTGTCTGAAGCTGACTGCCAGCAAATATACCACTACCAAAAATAACACCCTCAGTAAATAATCTAGTCAAAATGAAAAGGGATCCTAAAGGATTTAAGGTACTCACAAATGGCAAAAGGAGAGGCCTAGGTGACCTATTATACACTGCTTGTATTGAAGATACATTTTCTCCAGTTACTTCTACTTTTTTATTTTCTTTAAAGAGCTGGCACACTTACCTTCTGCAATTCAATTTGTAGCAGTAGAGACAGTAACATCTTCAAGCCTACAGAAATGGGAAGGTGTACTTCCCAATAAACTTCTTTCATGACAGCATTTCTTTCCTCTTTCATTATGTGCAAGACATCAAATGCAATCCCAGAGGAGCTGAGAAGAGTAGAAGGAGGTCCTAAGATAATTGGTATATTTTTCAAGATCTATTTATAAAATATAGTGAAAAGAGATATTTTGGTGAAGAAAAAGGTTGGGTTATTGAATCATTTTAGGTCATTAGACAAGTTGATTCACTTTAAAAGGGGAAAGGTAAAGCAATATGACAGAGAAAGAGAGAACTTTCCCTTTTCTTGTTCTTTAATGAAACATTACAACTTCATTTGAGAATTTAATTCAATAATAGAACTAATATGAGTGAATAATATTGCAATGTTTTCTTGTCTTTGCTTAAGCTAGCAATATTAATTCCAATGTCTGATTTTGCTCCTAGAAGTTAAAAGTACAAACAAGTGCATCTGTTTTATTGAAAAGTGTGTACAGCAATAGACTACTCACAGTTGGCATCCCTTTGTATCATGATTCACTTTCTGGCATGTGACTGTCTGGTGTACTACAGCAGTCACAAAATACAAGAATGACTATAGAAAATACAAACTGCTAAGCCCTTTACAGTACAGGAGATGATTTACATAGCATATAATCTATCAACAACAACACAGAGTAAAGTCTGTGCAAGTTAATTGCCTCTGTCCCTTTAAATGTTCAAGGCCACTCATGGGCTACAAGCAAAATAGCGTATTAGCCTTATTTTTAAAAGAAAATCTCAGCCTCCAGTCTTCATAGAGAAGTTGTTGGAATTTGGACTGGATAAGCAGACAGTGAGATGGACCTCTCCTATGAAGACAGGATGAGAGAGCTGGATTAGTTCAGCCTGGGAAAGAGAAGGCTCTTGAAAGATTTTATTGAGACCTTCCAGTACCTAAATGGAGCTTATAAAAAAGAAGAATAGTAACTTTTTACATGGACATGAAGTAATAGGACAAGGGGAGACAATTTTAAACTAAAGAGGACAGACGAGGCTAGTGCTTAGGAAGAAACTCTGTACTCAGTGGGTGGTATGGCACTGAAATAGGTTGCCCAGAGAAGTGGATGCCCCACTCCTGAAAGTGCTCAAGGCCAGGTCTAATGGGGCTCTGAGCAACCTGGTCTAGTGGGTGGCATCCCTGTCTATGGCAGAGGCCTGGAACTAGATGATCTTAAAAGTCCCTTCTAGCCCAAGACATTCTACGGTGAATGATCTGGATGGTAGGGCAGAAAGTTGTGCTGCCAGCTAGAGTGATCTCAAGAGATCATGACTCACGGCTTACCTAGCCTTCTTTCAACAGAAGAGACTTTGTATGGACAGAGAATTGAACTATTTCTTTGTATATGTTCATCAGAAGAGAACATTTAGAAGGTGATTTTAACAGGTATGTAAGAAAATTGCCTCAGCAGCTAAGTAGCATAACTCTTCTTTGACTGCTACAATACTATTCTTTACGAAGGAAACATTGATACACCATTAAACAAGACAAGACATTACTAACGCCTCCAGACTGACATGCCGTTGGTAAAGACTCTCATATTGAAAGGAATCTGTTGCCATCTCATGAGAGTGCTTATAGAAAAGTAAGAAATTTTTAACAGGATAATTGGCAAAGATGTTAATTTCCTAATATAGATCTTGAACAAGATCCTAATCACCACTTATTTCTATGCAAATGATAAAAGGAGTTATGAATCATCTTAGTAAAAAACAGACTTAGTCACTCTCCGCTACGTTTTCATCAGTAACAATGAAGATGAACTCATCCCATTAGTCAATGATTTCTCCTCTCTCTCTCTCCTCCTTTCTCTCTCTCTCACTCATTTATTCTGAGTTTCCTTAATTCTTCAAAAGTAGACCCTTCTAACCACTCATGCCATGATGTTTTTTCATCTCCCAAATATGTAGCGGTCTTGTTGCCTTTATATATAATTGCAAAGACAAGCTGAGTGGCTGGCAGAGAGAAATGGAAAAATATTTTTCACTTTTACTGTACCTGAGATTATCTAAACTAATTCACAGTGTAAAGGAACAGAACTCCAAGCATCTGCACAGGATAGGGTATCATGTTTTGAGAAGTCAGGATTTTTATTTCTAACAATCCAGTGTGAATGCAGTACTCCAAGTGTGGGGCTCAGGAGGGCAGTGCAGAGGGAGAGAACCACCTCTCCTGATCTGCTGCCCATGCTGCTTTGGATGCAGCCCAGAATGTGGTTGATTTCTGGGCTACAAGTGCACATTTTGGGTCATGTTGAGCTTCTCAGTCACTCACACTCCCATGTCCCATGTCACCACTGCTGAGCACTTACAACTGGAATTATCCCTTCAAGGAGACTCATGCCCCACAAACCCAACCATGAAACCAGCACAGCCCTGAACTGATGTCACTGCTCATGGTGGTACCCGCCACCCAGTTGTCCAGCCCATCTAACACTCCAGGTGCCAGAACACTCACAGGAGTACCAGTGCCCACTGGGGTCAGGCACTGACAGTGCCGCACCCCCATCTGTGGGATGGATGGAAGAATATTGATACCAGGGCTAAAGAAAATAAGTATTTTTTAACATTTTGGATAGGACTGGGGTACACCAGCAGGTTCCTGACACCACATTCATTGGATGTTCAGGATTAATGAAATTCAGTTTCTATTAATCTTCTTCTGGGTCCAGCTCTGCCAACACAGGGGCTTACAGAAGGGGACACGATAGTGTCATGCCCCCACCTGCAGCCTAGTCCACATCCCCCATAGCAGCTCTGAGGTGACACTGTCCCTCAGGAAACCCAGCTCAACCATGTCTGGGTAGGGCCACCTCTATGGGTCCCTGGTACCTCTCTCCACTGGACCAGCTCCTCCTGCAGTGACTCTCAGTTCCACTCAGACAGCACCTGGGTCTATAGAAGGGTGGATGATCTCCAGGAGCAGCACATCATTGTCTACAGCCATGTTTGGGAGGCTGCTGGGGTGTGCCTCCCTGTCACAAGGCTCTGTGCCCTGTCCTTGCTGTTTCCAGAAGCTCTTGCTTTGGATCTGTTCCTGACAGAAGCTCCAGTGGGGATCCTGGTGAAAGACCATTCCCAGCTTCATTACTGCCCTCAGAACAACCTTGCAGAACTGGCATTGTTCCAAGTGGTTGAGAATGGCCAGGTCAGTGATGGCATGGAGCCAGAAGAAGGAGTCTCTGGAAATGGAGCTGTGCCATGACAAGGGATCCTCAAGGCTCTAAGGGATGGCAGGCAGGCCAGTGGGGACAGGCATTCCTTTCCTGAAGCCTCCATATTTACTGTGCAGAGGGAAGAGACACTGGTCCCTGTGGGCAGCAGGCCTCCTTGGCTACTGGGCAGCACTGCCCTGCATGGGCAGGGGTAGGGCATAGGTGACAGACTGGGGCAGGGTCTAGTGCTCTCCCTCAGCATTTGCTGCCTCTCTGAGGTCAGTGTGGGCTCCTGCACTTCTCTACCTGCCTGGAGAGATGCTGTCAAGAGAGGACAGCATTCAGCACAGTTCTGGGTTATTGCTGCCATGAGGTGTTGGCTCTTTGTGGGGTGCTGGGTGCCAGGGCCACTCACCACTCTGCCCCTCTTTATGGACTTCTGCCATGCTTCTGCAGCCCTTCCAGTGCTCTGCAAAACCCACAGGACACAGGTAAGAGGGGAGAAGCTTCTGGGCCCAACTTGCAGCCCCTCACACCTCTCCACACCACATCATGCAAAACCATTCCATGCCAGCCCCAAACTGCCCAACCCCATGGCACAGTGCCATGCAGTGGCCACTGACCCACAAACACTTGCCCTGCAACTACACTGAGCCAGTGGACCTCCACCACGTGCATCAGGAATGCAATCAACCCAGCCATTATGGGGATGGGGCAGCACTTCATGGCACCAGTTGTAGTGCAACTCCAGTGCTCTGTGTCACCAGCACAGGCTGATGATGAGGATCTCCACTGATCTCTGGGTTCCCCAGTAATGGGTGTCTCCACATAACTGGGATGGCAGAGGTTGAGGCTGCAGCCTGTGAAAAGATACTGAACTGCAGTGTCCACTTGAAATCAGCAATTATGACACCTGTGTGATCTTGTTTTTTAGATCATCTAAAAGTTCAGAAAGAAGTTTTGGCGTGTGAAAATTATTAGTGTTTGGCAGTGGCAAAAATTCTTTTTTTGTGAATGATTAAAATGAGGTATTCTACCACAGCACAAGCTACACTGTGTGCTGTGTCCTGATCAAAGATCGAAGACACATTTGATGTTGCACAGCTTGAGATTCCCAGCATCTGAGAGACTTAAGATTGCTCCTTCTGTGTAGTGTTATCTTTAATAAACGGCATTTGAACTGATGCTTTGCAGAGCCTGAGTGCCTTTCTTACTGGAATCATAACAAACCAACAGATTCTGATGCAAAACAGATGCTAAGATGCTGCTCAAAGCTGATAAACTGCAAGCTGCAGTATCTTTGGAGGAAAGACAGGCTGCAGTTGCAGCTGAGATAAGTTGCATCAGCAAGTCTCTGGTAATGAAAAACAAATCAGTAGCCTAGAGGGAAAATTAAACTTGTAAGAGAAATTCCTACTCTTCCAAACATGGGTATAAATACACGATGAATATGAATAGCAAATGAAAAGTGGAAGAATAAAAATGTAAATACTCTGTATACCCATGTAAGCAGAAAATCAGACTAAAGTTTTGGTGTTGCATAGAGATGACTGCAGTCTCTAATGCAGAATCTTCCCTGAATCTGAATAACTCCTTTGAAGAGGGTGAATGTTAGCAAGGTACTAGCAGGAAAAGCAGCCTGTGATCCAATTAATACAGCTGTGAAGTTCTGAGCCTGTTGGAATTAAGTGCAAACACTGCTGTGTATTTTTTAGAAATATTACAATAATGCCACTGTAAACTGGAAGCAAGAAATCTGTAGTGGTTTTATCACTATGAATTACAGTAACAGAAGCATACTTCTTCTCTTCTAAAATAAGACAACTTAAAAGCAGTATTCATATTCTGTATTGTTGATTTATGTCAAACTAAGTAATTGCCTTTTCTGTCTATTGCACCCTCATTATCCCTACAGGAGAGGCATCACCTTACAGAGATTTATGGCAGGGAGTTGCCAAGAAAATTATTCCCTTTCTACTCTTTCACCCCAGGATATTTCCCCTTCCATGAAGCAAAATGAAACAAAGCATATATGAAAAATTTCTTATTAGGGGTTGTTCTCACTGAATGGCCTGAAGAGATCTTTCTGTATGTATTCTGCACTTGTCAAAAAATGGAAGTGTTCTGTATGCAGCGTTTTCCATAGGCCTTCAAAACTTATAGTGCCAGGCTGAATCTGGCCATAGTTATTTGTTAAAGTGGCACATTACTGCAGAGGAACATCTGCCAGACCAGGTATTAATTAATATGCTTTGTCCAAAACATACAAATATCAAATAATAACTAAATCTTGAGTATGAAGAATTTTGGCACGCTTCTCTTACAAAGATAATGTGTCTCTCCTGTTACCCATGATGCTCATGTGAATCCTAATGTTTAAGAACTTTTGAGAAAGAGTGGAGTAGAAGCAGGAAATGCATAAAGATGGGAGAAATATCTAACCTAAGTTCTCTCTTTCAGAAGTATTTTTTATTCCTTCTTGTTAGGGAAGTTTCATTTGTTGTTTTCATTTTCTCAGACAAAGAGCCACAGCTTTCATTTTATATACGTTACACTCAGGTACTTAAAACTGAGTGGAGAAATAGAAGGGGGTTTTTGTTACTTTCTTGGACCCTTTTTCCTAACGTCTTAAGTGCTAGAATATTAAGACATGTAATGCTGTTGTTTGTTTAAGATATACAGATCAGTCAGATGTTTGGGTTGTATTTTTTTTTTCCATCCCTTAAGTGAGTAGGTATGGGGTGTAAGCAAAAGTTTCAGGAAGCAAATAAAAATAAGCAGTTGTAAAATTTATAAAGAATAATTTTGTTATATTTCAAATATGTGTACAGATTATAAAATAATGATTTTTCTATTAAACTCAAAAATGGTAAATAAGACTATGTTTTCTTTCTATTAAACTGACAGCTTAATTTATATATATATATATATAGTGAAAGATAGAATGTTCAGAGGAAGGAACTCCTGAGAGCTAGAGGTACAGATGGAATTACTGAAACACCCTTGAAACACCCTTTAAAATACATAAAATTTTCAACAAAAGTGATTTTACAGAAAGTAAATGATTTTTCATGGCTCTGTGTTCCCTCCAGATTTTTCCTTTTTTTTTTGTAGCAATCAAAATATCAAAATATTTCTTAATCTGTAATTTTGCATTTTCTTTTGGATATAGTTACCTACAATCATCTAAGATTATTCTTCACATATTAAGAACAGTTAATAAGTGACAGAAGGGAAGCTGCCAGCATTTAAATGGTGTTTAACACAGTAACATATTACAGTGCTGCTCCAGAAAATAATTTCCAATGACTTAATGGGAGGAAAGCATGTCTTATAGTTTGTCTTTTAAATACTAGGCCTTTGTGACTCTTTATTTAACTACCTAAACTGGACTTAATAAAAACAATTAACTGAATGTGATAACCTGATTTTAAAAATACGAATAATCATTAGGACGTTCTTCTTGGTTACCCCCATTTAAAGGAACTCTCTCAGGCTAATAGAGACTGAGACAGAGTTTGTGATTCTGGTTCTTTCAGTTAAAATTTTTCTAGTATTTAGATGAGTTTACCACTGCTTGACAAAATAAAGGTCAGAATAAAGAAGTGATGAGACTGTTGAACTATGGATATTTCAGAGTGTAGACAGCAGTAATGGAAAAATCTATACAAGTTCTGTATAAGATGATGGTTGGTTTTAGCACAGCTACAAACAGATACAGCTGCCAATGAATCATTTAAGTGAACATTAAGAAAAGGTTCTACAACAGACTCCAAAGAAATATTAAGAAATTAATAAATGTAGAAATATTTCTTCACTTGTCAGGTTTTCTGTCACTCTCAGTAACAATCTTGCAGTAATAAGAATTGCAGACATAATTTGCTTTAGAGTAATTTCACTCTTTGTACAACAAATAATCAATTCTAGCAGCCTATTCTGTCCTGCCCTTATGATAAAAATTTACAGATGTGTTTAAATGCAAAAATATAATATTTGGTTGAAATGGTTCTTGAATCAGATGGATTAATAATTAAGTATAGCACAGAAACTTACAATAGTGTTATGGACAATGAATTTCTAATGTAATACATTAGAAATGTATTACTACTGTAAATTGTGCAGTATAATGTACAGCAAAGCTTGGATGCTGCCAGATTTACCCTATTGCTAAAGAAGTAAAGTGCCTGACTAATACCTGCACTTTTCTTTTCTAATTTTAAAGAATTGCTCTGTATTTTGGGAACAAATGACAGTTTAGTATGCATGTTTGGTAGACAGAAAAGAATACTTGAGCTTCTAGATAATGGCATAGTTTAATGTTCCAGGAAACCATTGCATAATAATAGATAAGCTACTCAAGCTAAAGTCCTAATCAGGAAAAAGACAATTTACTCATTTTTCTTCTAAATAGAGGCTTATACTTCAGAAAATTTGGTATCTGCTTCAGTGAGAAGTTTGAAATTCTGTGAACTATGATTTGGGATGAATCCAGCTCTAGCCTTCAGTAGGATTCTTCTGCCATGGGAGTAATTAGATGAAGTTCAATAGATTTCACAGGATGTGAAACTGAAAAGACCCTTGAACGAGGCACCACATGCAGCCTGACAGTGGCCAAACAGAAGAACAGTGACACTGAAAAGAGAAAACTAAATAAATTAATTCATAGTTTGTGAACCAGGACTAGATGGAATTAACTTTATTTGCATCATCTTCCTTTACAATGTAGAAACCCTAAGACAAAGATTGAACTGTGGCTGCAAAGTAGATGGCAGGATGTTTTTGCATTTACTTCAGAAGCAGCATAGCTTCTTCTGGAAAAAAAAGAAACAAAAAACCCCCCAAACCAAAGCAAACCAAAACCAAACCAAAATAAACAAAACAAACAAACAAACAAACAAACAAACAAACAAACAAACAAACAAACAAAAAGAGAATCATGTACAGAAAATATACTTAATCTTTACAAAAATTGTAAAAAATGGTTGCAAAATCAGGTATTTTTTCTCTGACTGAACTTTTTTTGAACTGAGTTATTGCTAATGATGCAGTGAGTTTTTTTCCTAGCTTAGAAATGATGCATTTTGTTCATTGTATCAAATCACAGTGAAAACACATTGAAATAGGTGTCCCCTGTTTTCTAAATTACGGCATTTTAAAATCCACCAAGCCTTCCAGACTTTAAGAAGTGTTTGGATTAGGCTCTCAGAAACACAGTATGATTTTTGGGTTTGTCCTGTGCAGTGTTAAGAGTTAGACTCTACGATCCTTTGGTTTTCCTTTAAATTCAGGGTATTCTGTGATTTTATGGTCTATGATTCTATGAAATAATTTAAAACATTATAAAACACATTATCACAATTCCTGGTTAGCTGAAAATTATTATACTTCTGTGTAAGACCACCCTCTACCAGAAGATTATGACTGTTAAAGCTGAAACCATTGTTAAATTATGCAGCATATATAAAAATACACAATCCTATCTGATCACTGGATAAATGGTACATTAATAGAAGAATAACTCAATTCAAATGAATGAATTGGGTTTTTGTTCTTATTTTGCTTTGATTCTTTTATTATTTTCCTTTTTGAAATTGACTGCATTATTTTCTTAAACCTCTTAATAACCTCACAGTTACATTTATTCTGCTTCTTGCTGCATAGTGCCTACCCTTCATGTATACTATGTATAGTAACAGGAGGAAAAGAAAGAACATTAGTTAATGCCTTTGAGAATGTGGTATTTTTGTAAATGTCATTTTGCTGCCAGTGAATCAGCATTTTTCCAGCACTGAAGTACCATTTCTTAAGTTACCACATATGCATGGTTTACACATAGTGGAGATCCAACAATGTGAGTGATAAAATAATGCTTCCCTAAGCACGCAATGAAGAGAATCCATTTCTGCTCGCACTTTGAAGAAAATAATTATTAAACAAAACTTGAAAATCATGGTGTTTAGGTGTTACAGATGACATATATTAGAAAAAAATGGATTCAAAGTAAGTCCTAAGAACAACATTTAGTAGGAGGTGAATGCACAAAAGGTGGGAACCTGTCCATGAATTTGGTACAACTGACCTTCAGGAATTAAAATCATGTACACTGTCTCTGCAGAGTCACTCTGCTTTGAAGCTTCTTAAACAGAAAGAATTTTTTTTGTTACATCAAACCTAGGCAATTGCGTTTAACCAGGATAAAAAATGCTTTTGTCCTGGAAAAATGGTGTACATGTAACATCATATATGTCTGAACAGAAATATCACTGGTAGCCATGCCTGGTAGAAAGCTAAAGACCGAAACAATTTTTTACCTTCTCTTACACTGCCAACTCCTCTTTCTTCCTCCTTAGAGCAAGTTAAGTCTTCTTTGTTCAGAAGATCACTTTTTTTAGGTTAATTATATTAAAGTAGGACTTTAGGCTAAGGCAAGGTTCACCATCACACAGCTGTAAAGTAGTATCTTGGTAAAGATAATCTGAACAAAATTTTTATTGTGTACTTTTCTGGTTTCAGCTAAAAGGAGATGACAGTTAGTGTATGTAGTAGAAATAAAGTCCAAAAAATATTACTGACAATTTACCTTAACTATTAAATAACCATAACATGTGAAGCAGCACCAGCTAGACTAAGATAGATCACTTCTGTGCCACCTGCAGTGCTATGTGACTTTTTCAACAAAAATTGTATCTGTCTATTTAGAAGTTATATTAGGTAATAAACAAAACCCAAGAGACAATAATTACATTTTTCAGAAGTTCTTACATGCAAAATGAGTTAAATACTCATCCCGCTGCATTAAAGGCAGACTTGAAATGCTAATATTTCACTTTTCAAGTTCAAAAAAGCTGGTCCTTACCACAGTTGTCAGACATTCCTAAATTTCTTGCACAGAACAATATGAGATTGAGGACACCATGAGGAACAGCCTTCTCTACAAAGCCAACATGTCTGTAAAGAGGGACAAATGTTTTTCAGGTCTTCACGATGGAAGCTAAGGGACTTGGAAAGAAAAAAAGTTATACAAAATAATGGAGGTATTTATTGAATGCTTATGGTATATTTTGAAAAGGGTTTAGATTCTTAATATCTCCTATGACAGCTACTTTTTTGAGTTCCTCCTAAGGTCTTCGTGAATTTTGGCTTTATATTCAGAAGCATATTTTCATATTGTACAGAAGTGTCCCTAAATATTGGTCTAAAGTATTGTACATATTTGTTAGTTTGAGTACAGCTATTTTGTCAGGACAAAGCCTCATAAAAACTCTGAAGGTTACTTGATGTGCTTCCTAATTTAAATAGCCCAGAGTTTATTCCATCAGGCAGCTCTTTAAGCTTTCAAGTTAAAACATTCACTGCTTCGTTCACTGAATTTGATGTGTGAGAAACAACAAAGTCATCCAGCAGTTACTAAGACAAATGTTTCGTACTTTGACTGTTTTATGTATTTTTATCGATTCTATTTATTCTTAAAAATATTGACTCAATTTTACAGTCTGATTACACTTAGATTTTTTTCTTGTGTAAACCCAAGCCTAGTTGACTGCTACATATGCACCTTATTTATAACATGGAAATACTTTGTTTGTGTTCAAGTGACATGTAAATTTAACAAAACAGAAGTAAGCTCCTTCTGTGCTGTAGTATCAATGTCACAAATGAAGTTTACTAGCAAATTAAGAAATTAAGTCCCTGCTATGTACTGTGTTTTACACTGTGCTGTTTATAATAGAGTAGATCAATATCTGGCATCACTGCGGGAAACCTTCCTGTCTTTGTTACTGGTTACCATTATAGCAGAGTGTTCAGCCCTCTGCATTTAAAAGGGCTGAAACTCTGCCTGCTGGTAATAAGGATGGGAGGAAGTGAATTATAACTGTTCTTGTTCTCTTTTATTATCTTCTGTGCCAATGCAAAATGATTGGTATAACTTATATGAATATTTTGCATTTTGTTTATACATTTTTACTTTTTGCAAATCTTAGTCTAAACTACTCTGTGGGAAGAGTGGTTTGAGGGAACTGTCTGACTTTCACTGCTGTCTTTAGACAGCCCTTCTCAGAAATTCATCCTAAGGATACCTATAGCATGACCTATTTCACCTTCACTGTGCATTTCACAGCACATCCAGGGCAAAATAAACTTTCTTTCCACTTAATTTGACGGATTAGCTTGAAAACTGATAATGCTGTGGTCCATAAGGAAAAAATGTCTTTTGGCAACCATCAGGAACCAGGAAAACTGGGATATGAATCAAGTGACATGGCTGGCTGTGGAGAGAAACTGACTGTGTGAAATTAGATTAATACCTGGGAAAATTAATACAACTTGATGTTGTCTAAGCCATTATTACGTAACCCTAGCTTATGTTTGCTTTTAATAATTGATGATAATATCTGGCTCCTTGGAACAAATTATTGGCCTTTGGGCCTTTTTAAAATGCAAATAGTATATTTCAGTATATTATTTTTAAAATATCCTATTATTCCTCCTATAAATGTGGAAAATGTAGTTTAACAGAAGGAAATGAAGTGCAGTACCATAATCATGAAGTGAAATAAAATGTACTAAATTTTTGTTATTGTTTTTAAACTCATCGAAATATGAACTTATTTGAGATTAATGTTACCTTTCCTGCACAATTCTTTCACTTTTTCTCATTAAACTCCATGTAATAATTAATTACATAATTAGTTAACCTTTTTCTCCTGTGTCACACTGCGATCTCAGAATGCAACTGCACTTTCAAATTTTAGTTCAAGATGTCACTATTGGTATCATTGTGTGTTTTGTACTCCATGGGTTTTTTTCTATGTAGTAATTTAAATAATAAAATT
>VZRX01020990.1:1523-19048 GCA_013398075.1 Notiomystis cincta | reverse complement strand
CCATTAAAACCGTATCTCAGAAATGAAATTGGGAGAAACGAATTGGAAAATATATTTATTTATGCAGCTAGATAAAAGAAGCCATTTTCATGTGGAATTCTTCTGCAGAAAGCTATTAGAACATAAGAGCTTGAAGATCTAGAGAGAGATCTGCATTAAATATTGAATTCAGATGTTAATAAAAGATGACAGACAAAGCAATGGGATAGTCCATAGGAAAAAAAAAAATAAAAGGGAAAAAATAAAAAGAGAGCTTTCAAAGAGCTTGAAGAAGGAGATTAAGATTTCCATTTTAACTTTGTAAGTTTAAGGTAATGGTTGGGATGCGACGACGGTCAGCGTAGCCTAAATAATCTCTGATTGAACCTTTACAGTGCAACCTACTGAAGTTTGACATAATCAGTGCATAGAATCATAGAATGATAGGATATCCTGATCCACAAGGATCATAATGTCCAAGTTCTGCCCCTGCACAGGACAACTCCAAGAATCACATCATGTGTGATGTATAAACATGTTTATACAAGTGCCTTGTATAAACACTTTTTAACTCTCTCAGGCTTGATGCTGTGACCANCCCTCCTTTTGACACTCTCTAATAGCTTTATATCCCTCGGATATCGAGGTGCCCAAAATCTGTATGCAGCACTCAATATGAGGCTGCATCAGTGCAGAACAGAACAGGACAATTTCTCCATTTTCAGGAACTTAGAATGATAGGATCATTATGATTGGAAAAGCCCTCTAAGATCATGAAGTCCAACCATTAACCCTGCACTGCCATGTCCATCATTAAGTGACACTCAAAAATGCCAATGTCACATGTTTTTTTGAACACTTCCAGGGATGGTGACTCCATCATTTGCCTGGGCAACCAGTTACAATGCCTGATCACCCTTTTAGTGAAGAAATTTTTCCGGATATCCAATTTAACCCTTCACTGGCACAACGTGAAAGTGTTTCTTCTTGTTTTGTTGGACAAGAGGCTGATGCCCACTTCTCCAGTCACCTTTCAGGCAGTTGTAGAGAGTAATAAGGTCTGCACTTAGATTCCTTTTCTCCAGGCTAAACGCCCTCAGGTCCCTCAGCTGCTCCTCACAGGACTTGTACTGCAGACCCTTCACCAGCTCCATTGTCTTTCTCTGGAGACAGACACACTCCAGCACTTCAATGGGTTTCCTGTAGTGAGCGGGCCCAAAACTGAGCTCATGATTCAAAGTGTGGCCTCAACAGTGCCCAGTAGAGGGGGAAAATCACTGACCTGGTCCTTCTGACCACACTATTTTTGATCCAGGCCAGGATGCCATTCGCCATCTTGGCCTCTTGGGCACAGCTGGCTCATGTTCAGCCATTATCAACCAGCACTCCTCTGTCCTTTCCACTCAGCAACTTTCCAGCCCAGAAAGCCTGCAACTGCTCGGAGTTGTTGTGGCCCAAGGGCAGAACCTACAACTTGGCTTTGTTGAACCTCATACCATTGGTTTCTGCCCATCATCCAGCCTGTCCAGATCCTTCTGTGCAGAGCCTTCCCACACTCCAGCAGATCAAGTCTCCCACTGGGCTTGGTGCCATCTGTCAGCTTACTGAGGGTGCAGTTGATTTCCTCATCCAGATCACTGATAAATATATTAAGTAGGACTGGCTTCAATACTGAGCCCTGGGGAACATCACTGGGCACCAGCCACCAACTGGATTTAACTGTATTCACCACCTCTTTCTGTGCCCGACCATTCAGCCAGCTTTCTACTCAGTGAAGAGTGCACCCATCACACCATGGAAAGCCAGTTTCTCCAGAAGAATACAGTGTACCCACTGTATCATGGTGTTAAAAGTTTTATATGGTGTTACAGGCTTTACCAAAGTCCACAGACAACATCCATATCCCTTTGTTCATCTACTAAGCAGGTCACCTTGTTATAGAAGGAGATCAGGTTAGTCAGGCTGCACCTGCCTTTCACAGACTCATTGTGGCTGCCCTGATGCCCTGGTTGTCCTCTACACATCACATGGTTGCACTCAGAATGATCTGTTCCACACCTTCCCTGGCAATAAGGCTGACAGACTGATAATTCCCCAGATCCTCCCTCCTGCCCTTGTAGAAGGGACCTCACACTGGGTAATCAGTGATTAACTAGAGGTCCCAGTGTTCTGGGACCTCCCTGCTTAACCAAGACTGGTGAAGAACTTCATAACTGCAGACAGGGGACAGAGGTCTGAAATAATCATGAAGATGATGGAGGACACTTTTACATTTTCTGAACTAATCAGAGTAGGAATTTGCATTCACAAAGCATAGGAACAGAAATGTGAGTAGTGCACAGCTCTAGATATATACGTTGCTATGATCTTCCTGGAAAAGATTTTAACTAACTCAAAAAATAAAGTTCACAAGTCAGTCTTCCATCCTAATGCACCTTTAGATGAAATTACCAGCAGATAGCTTAGCACATTTGTAGCTTGAAGCTCCATTTGACTAATTGTTCCCATTCAAATGAACATTACTTACCTCAGCAGACTGTGAATTGATTTTAAATACACGTATGGTCTGGTAAAACATGGAACAGTAAAAAAGGATTATATTTTTCCTGTTTTCTTGTAGCACCTTGCATTATTTAATTTTTCTCTAAGCAATGTAAATATGTTATTTTTGTATTTTACCTTCAACCAACTAGTGAAATTCATGAAAACTTCACAAATTGACTCCAGGGCCTTGTTCTTCTTGACAAATACATTAGGCAGTTAGAGGTAATAGGAGCTACATACAGTCATTAAGGTGAAATACACATCAGCTTATCTTCACCTTGACAGGGATTTAGGGGAGTAAACACCCACGCTGAATTTTTGTATGTGACAGCTACTTTTCCTTAAAAAATCCCCAGCTTGTAATGTGATGTTCAAATATTTAAGAGTGCGACTTGCTTTCTAGACATCTATTCTGAGAATCCTGAGTACGTGTAGGGCTTTTTTCTTGCTGTTTTCTAAAGCATTTTCACTTAATTTTTGTGGTATGAATCTTCATAGCACAGATAATCCACGATTTATCTTGTGTGAAACAACTGAAGGTTGACAGCCTTTTTCCTTTTCTTAGAGAAAGTGTTTAATCCTTACAAAAGAATAACATGTCTCCATTTTCATGGGCTACATGGTGCATAACTGGAAGATGTAATTATGTGCTTTAAGAGAAGTGGGTGGTCCTACATTTAGTATACAGATTTTTTTCTGTGATGTAAATTTATATTGCAATAACCAACACCTTTTTAAAAAATAATTGCTCCTTTATTCAATCAAGACTTGATCTGGAAAACCAGTCTTTTAAAAGTAATCAAAAATTCATCCTAAAATCCTCACAAAATGCATACATGAATTAAAGATCATTCATTTTACACTGTTCTTTTTACTTAGTTAGGTTAGTTTGAGCTGTGCTATGTGATTTTTAATGGTGACTGTTGCAAGGCAACCATGTCTGTGCTGCTGTTCAGCTCACGCCCAGCTATAACTTACATTGCACATTTATCAGTAGTTTCTATATACTTACTTATGCACAGCTACCCCTACCAGGAGACATTTTTGCTTTTCTTCCTGTACACCTTCCAGAAATGCTGTGAATCTGTCAAGTATTGATTTGTGTTTGTGACTATAAAGCACCTCTGAGTATGCATATCTTCAAAATAAATACAGCAGTTGGGGTTTCAGAATTGTTTTGCCCTTCACCTTTATTATGGATCTGGAGCGTATTGAGCTGGGTAGAAGAAATCCCTGGCTGTGGCTGAGGAGAGAGGAATATAAAGACATCTTTGTACTTCTGCTGTTGTGAAGCTGTACTGCATCTAGGCTTCTGGCACGAGAGTGCCGTGCTTAGCCCGTGACTCCCCAGGCTCCCCACGCAGCCAAGACTGGCGATGAGTCTGCTCCCTCCAGGGGTATCTCTGCCTCCTTCCTCACTGTGCTCCTCACAGCGGCTCCACCTCTGCTGCAAAGACAGTTCAGACAAGCTTCTACACCTGAGGAAGCCTGACACAGTTACTGTGCCCAGTGTACACACAGCTATTCTCAAATAGAGGGAATCTTTTGATGACTTTACTCACTCATTTCATTATATACTGCGGAAAATACTTTGGGGCTAGCTATAGATCTGTGTTCATACAAGCTACTATCTATCTATTCAGATGCTTATTTCCTGATCTCCAAAGAAAGTTCAGGCATGCTACTTGAGTTTTTTTTAATGTTATTTACTTTGTTCCATGAAATGACCAACAGAAACGAAACAAACATTAGAAATCCACTAGCATTCTACAATGGATAAAACACATTTTTGTGTTTTTGTGGTTCAAAATGTAAGTTTGAGAACATTCTGATTTGAAAGAGTGGATCGATATAAACTTTTAAATTAATATAATAAGGAATTTTTTTTTTAGAAATTTCATTTTGTTTTATAAATTCACAACCAACTCAACTTGAAAATTTTCCATATTAATGCTAGAGGTAATCACTGCTGAGCAAATCAGGACAAAAAGGAGATCCTTGTAGATATTTTGCTC
Organism: Notiomystis cincta; assembly: GCA_013398075.1. Classification (NCBI taxonomy): domain Eukaryota; kingdom Metazoa; phylum Chordata; class Aves; order Passeriformes; family Notiomystidae; genus Notiomystis; species Notiomystis cincta. The sequence continues at coordinate 14,510 of VZRX01020990.1, read as the reverse complement.
ACTGAAAAACAAAACTACAACTTCTTTGTATGTAATATAAATATCTACTCCAGCACCAATCTTCAAATCCTGATTATTACCAATTTCAGAGGATGTAGCTTCATGAAACTGTACAGTAGAGTAATTCTGTGGGTTCACAAATATGAATAAGGGTATTGCCATGTGATCAGATTCAGTCTGTTTAATTTACCTTTTTCCTTTTACAAAGATGAGCTTCTACAATATAAAGAATTTGACCACATTTTTAGAGTGCAAATTTATGCTGTGAAATTGAAATCTGTGACATACATCTATCTTTCTTTCAGTTTTTAAGCAGAAAAATGATGCATAAATAGATTTACAGAAATTGCCCACATAGTATTTTACATCACAAATTTCAAATGATCATGCCTGAGTACAGGTTTTGGACAAACTACTGCTACTTTTACACAAGTTTGCCAATGATGTATACATGTAGCCATGATGAAGCTATTTTCTTTTGTGTTTTTTGGGGGAAAAAAAAAAAAGCAAACCCTGTTTACTTAATGTGTGCATCTGTTCTGAGCAGAGGAATTAAGAGAATCCTAATATTCTGGGATCTCTCTTAAGCATGCACAACAGGACAGAATAAGGACTCTAAGTGTCCCCTTTCAGTCTACTAAATATGTAGAACTGTTTTACAGTGGGCTATGAAGGTATCTCCTTTGGAGTAATCAGTTTAGGTGGCATTTCCTTCATGGCCAAACTTTATCAATACATATGTTAATATGTAAATAATTTTGATACATATCCTATGAAAAAAAAAAAAGATGTGTTATTAGCTCTAATGCACCATCATCTTTATGGTGTGTTTCTTTCTGTCCATATACTTTGTCTTATAATGATTGCACTAAGCCATTTAAATGTTTCTCAGACTCTTAACAGGGCTTTAAGTATTCAAAAGGGTCTGTAATTATCCTTTAGAGGACCTTCATTACTTTCATGGTGATGAATGTTTAGGTCTGAGACATCTCTTTACCTCAGCAGGGTTCTTGTTTTCTTAAAATCACCTTAGATGTCTTTTTTAGTATTACTTTAACACTAAGTCTCTTGCCACCATACTGGCTGCTTACCCCCGTATTTCATGGTTAGTTACCTTTATGTTCTGTATTCTATATTGCATATATTTCTGAAGCAGAGCAGAGACTGTATCTTATAATGGTAAATTCATTACCAAATCCATCAGGGGCAGGATAGAGGACAAGGAGGTGGAAGAGATAGAGAGAAAGCTAGTGGTTAAGCAAGAATTTAAACAAAAGGAAAGGTAAAAGGCAGAATAAAGGAAAAAATACAAGGAATATTCTAGACTGTAACATCTGCTTTTTATTAAGTGAAAGGGGTTAGGAGATGTCTGTATAAAAATCAGCTTATTCTTTGTAATCAGCATAAAGCTAGCATTGCTAGGTTGCACATGTTTCAGTTTATGGTTTTGGTTGGTGGGGTTTTTTTCACTTTTTGTTCGTGTTTGTTTTGCCTTTTGCATTCTGTTCCTCAATCTCTCTTTGCCAGACTCAGAGTGACAAGTTAGCAGTCTGTAAGAGACTGCAAAGTTGGAAAAGAAAACCAAGCAAGCTATGGCTTTACCCCCTGAAGGTTTTGATTGCTTCAGAACTTCAATCAAAATACCTGGTTAATGTATTTTACAGTCCCTCCTCTTCTGCTGCTCTTCCCATTTTCACTAAGGAACAATTTATCAAAAGAACATCATCTGTAAAGAAACCAAGCGTCAGTTTTGACTGCCAATATGAGAAAACTGAGAATACAAGAGAAGGGTCTCTAAGTAAGTGCCCTTTATTTTTTAAGTTATGAAAATATACTTGCAGGGGACATAGGAACTGCAGGAATATTACCTGTATATCTGACTCTCTTCCCAATAGGCACCCATTCAGCAGGTTACCATTCTGTGGCACAAAGTTGTATGGGAAATGAAGGCAGTGGTTGAGACTTGAGGGTTAGACTCTAGATCATATCAAACATCTGGAGGTCCTTGAAGATGAAAGTAAAGAAAACCAGTGTATGTGATACATAATGTTGTATCAGGAAGTAATTTAAAACCCAGAAACCAATTTCTTCTTTCCTTCCTGCAATTGATGTCTTATTTCTGCCATAGTCGAATGGATGTATTTATGTATCATTTGGAAATGATGACATTTCCACTAATGTAGTTTTGCAATTAGAAGCAGAGTAGGTTGCTTTCACAGCCTTCTTTTATATTTTTTATCATAAATATCACAATATGAATTTTGATGTCAAACAGCATGAAGTAATTTTCATCATGAGTTTGGGGTTGGACTAGAGTACCTTCAAAAGTTCCCTTTCAGCTCAAACTATTCTGAGTGGAATATTCCATATATATAGCCTGTGTTCACTATTTCTATGAAATATGTTTATACGGGCCACTGGTACAAGAAATGCAGAAAACATTACAAGTCTAGATAGAATGCATTTATTCCTGCTGAATCATGCTGGATTTTGGTATCTATTACTAAGAACAGAACTTTAGCCTTTCTGTTCAGTGAAATGATGTCAAGTCAGTGGTGTTTGTTTTTGTTTCATTTTCTTTTTTTTTCTGAAAATTCCAACTTCAGTTCCAAGTCTCAGAATTATTTTCACAAGACTTAGAAACTAGGTCAATTAATAATGTATGTGTCAACAAAGAAGCACATTCTGTGCCTAATTTTAAGCATTTGTCTTCCAAATGGCCACACAGAACATCAAGTCTGAAAAATCATAAAAAGTGCAAACTGTTAACTAGAAAATACTAAATATGAAGGTGGCATTGTTTGTTTCTTTTAATTTGAAAGTCTGTATTTATATGCTGCAGGGGTACAAATCAAAACATTCAAGAAAGACAATCTGTTTATAAAACCTAGCTAGATCACAAAAGACTTGTTTAATTTTATCTCTTTCCTCCAGAGATTTTTGCCTTTATAAAAAAAAAAAGCAAAAAATCCCACCTCTAGTATTTCTTCTGATATGGTATGATGCCATGACCACTGATCTTTCACAGAACTGTTGTCCTAGGGGATAAAAAACTTGTTCTCTGTCATTTGTCATCTGACAGGGTACCACTTCTAACTGCAGGATACTATCTTCTAACTGCATAGGATTATGTCTTAACTGTAATGCTGTCTCAAAGGCAGAAAACTGAGCACACCTTCACTGCAATTGGGATGACTCCAGCAAAAATAAAAGTTTCACAGTGTGGAAAAGAGGATAAATTGGAAGAAAATCAACACTGCTTAGGACTTTGAAAACAAGGTTTCTGATGCCTGTTGTGGAGCTTGAATATCACATTAAGTACTCTTTTGTAAAGTTAGAAGAAGAAATCTCTGGGAAGATGAAGAATACGTGGGAAGCATTTCCACAGTTTAAGCAAAGAGTTAAACACAGATCACTGGCCAGACAATTCTCTCACTGTTGGGCAATCATATATAAACAGATAAACCACTTTTACAGTATCTGTTTTCTGAATCACTGTAGGTTGCATTCAGAAACTAGGAAAGTCCCCACCCAAGATGGAGTAGAGGGCATAAAAACTGTACAGGACAGACCAGGCACTGCCAAAAGTGGATGGCTTATGCACAAAGATCTTCATCTTGCAGCATTTAAATGACCACTTGAAGCAGTGAGTGACCACTGCTTTATAAATTTATACTCACAATTTCTCTATAAATTCAGGATATGCTTACATGAATTCAGTGTGTTATTTTCAGGGCATAATTTGCTGCCTTTAATTTGTGAATATTTTTCTACAGAGGGCTATGACATTTGAATTAATGATGACAGGATGATTCAGAAATATAAGAGGCAGTGCAGAACTTTCCTTATTTATGGAAACAATGCTTCTGAATGCCTGGTTAAACTTTTGCTCCATAAATTTTCATCATCTCCAAAACTGTTTTAGTTATTTTTTTCTGCCCCTCAATCAGTACTGAGGGATAATATCCTTTAGATAGTTACTGGAGATTAAACAAAGTCAGTCAGGAAATAAAAAAGATGTCATAGAGAAAACAGGTTCTTAAAAAACAAATAGTCTTTGGTTGGTTGGTTTTGGTTTGTTTGTTTCTTTTTTTTCAATTTGTTTGTTTGCTTGCTTTTAATTTAAGACTAAGAAAGTACAGCTAGAATTCCTAGGTAACACTGTTTAATTTGTTAGAATATTAGGCATTCTGAAAGTATTAACTGGGGAAACAATGTATTTTGTCACCTCAGGATTACTGACTGTCACAATAATGTCACTCTTCTGTGGAAGGGATAATCACACTTTACATTGTGCTACTCTTGTAAAATGGGTTTTTGCTCCGTAAGCAATTTCTTACTCTCTAGAATAAGAAATTAAACTTTTGTGAAATGTTTCTTTGGTTAATTGGGACATTCTCATCACATTATTATATTCATGCACACATCTTAGCAGCAGTTAGGATAACGTTAGTACTGAACCATAATCACAAAAAAACCTACTGAAATCTCAAGAGCTGGGGCTGTCTTTAAATCCACTGTGTCCTGTGCTGTACAAATGAGTGCAGCAACTACTGGCAATAGTACTGCCAAAACAAAGAGAAATTTTCAGCTATGAGTTTCATGAAATTTCACAGAGGAGCACTGACACATGGAAAACTCGTTTCCAAGCTTAGAGGTTTCCTACCAGGTACAAAGTTTTTCAGTTTCCTTTGGATGACTTTTATAAAGTCTGCTTCAGCTCCTGCTTGTTCCAGATGCCTTTCTCATACACTTCTTTGTATCTTGGTCTTTAACCTTCTGCAATTTATCTTGGACATTTATCCCTTCCCCACTTCTCATTATATCCAGCCTGTCTTGGAGAACAGGCTTTGCATCTACTAATCTCAGACATTGCTAGCTCTGAACTCATTGCACAGCACTTCCTGGCCCTGTGACTTCCTGAGTAATCTCACAGATTGGGTCTCTTACAGCTTTTGGAGAATTAAAATTTCTTAAAGCCTCTAGAGACTCAAATTTGATACAGAGAATCAGCTAGAAGAAGAGAAGTATCTCTGGCTATGGATGTCTGCGGATGACAGAAATTAAAGATGAAGGGAACTGCTTTATAAAACGGATAATACAAAACCCATGCTTGCAAATTTTACAATTGTCAAATCAGAGGAGTTATCCTACCAGATTAAAATTCAAGAAAGAGAGGAAAATGGCGCTATATAGTCTTTTCAGACATTTCTGCTTTGTGCATGTTTGTAACATGATTCTTCTGACATGCTGGCAATAGTAGTTTCTAGAAAAAGGTATGTTGGTCGCATTAGGCATTGTGATACAAGTATTAATTTGGTTCATATTAAATTTGTGACATTTTATATTTTTTTCCTTTTCCTTTTTTTTTTTCATTCATATCCCACATAATAGTTGCCTGCATGTTTTATTTCAACATACTAAAAGCAATTGTGCTTTCAATACAGATTGAACATGCAGAAAATGCCAGTAAGTAAGCAGTAGAACAGATCATGTGACAGAAGGAGATAATTTTTTGAAAATGGTGCTAGTCTTGTTGCTCAGTAATCCCTCAACAAAGGTAAGGAGCTCTTTTTCCACTGGCAACCTGTCCTGAGTGAATCTCCCAAAGATCAAAACTGAGACCAAAGCTTTTTAATATTGTAATCAGAGATCTGGACCATGGGATCAGCTGTACCTTGATGAAGATTGGTGCTGCTATGAAATTGAGTGGGGAAGGGAATATTTCAGTGCCTATAGGTGCATATGGATAGGCTGAAAGAGTGAGCTAACAACAATCTTATGAAGTTCAGCAAGGACAAGTATAGGGTTTTGCACCTGGGAAAATACAATCCATAAGCTCAGCACAGGCTGGGATCTATCCAGGTGGGCAGCACCTCTGTGGAAAGGGACCTGAGTGACTTGGTGGACAACAAGCTTCCTATGAGTGGAGAGTGTGCTGCTGTGGCAAAGAAAGTCAATGGGATGTTGGTCTGCATCAGCAGCAGAGATAAAGAAGATATTACCATGCTCTACTCAGTGCTTGTCAGGCCATACCTGAATATTGTGCTGAATTTCGATCTCTGCTATACAAAAGAAATATGAACAGGCTGGAGAGGTTCCAGGCAAAGGTCACAAAGATGACTGGGAAACTTGCCATGTGAGGAAGGACTGAGAGGGCTGGATTTGTTCAGTCTTGAGAAAAAAAGATTCAGGGGAAATCTTATCACCATGCTCCAGTATTTAAGAGGGTGGTTACAAAGAAGACAGGGAACCCCTTTTTTAACAAGGAATCGTGGAGAAACCAAAGAGTGATAGGTACAAGTTAAACCTGGGAAGATTCTGATTAGAAAGAAGAGGAAAATATTTTACAATGAGAACAGTGAACCATTCCCAATATTGGACACTTTTGAAACTCAGCTGGACAGGGTGCTGGGCCATGTAGTCTAGATTATGCTTTTTCCAGGCAAGGCTGGAGCAGATGATCCTTGAGCTCCCCTCTCAGCCGAGTATTCTGATATTCTATAATTCAACTATCCAGACTCCTTTTCAATCTCAGTTACTTACCAGCCTTCCCCAAGAAGCCTGTGCTCTGCTTCTGCAGTAGAATGTAAGACCAACATTTCACAACCGCGATTTCTCTGTGTTATCAGCCAGCCTTTCTTTGAAGAATTGGAGCCACATGTGAATCTGAACTACCAGTGCTGAAAGTTTACATCCACTAGATGGTTCAAAGTTGTGTTTAAATTTCTTGAAAAGATTCTAGATGGGACTTAAAATGAGAAGCACGAATACTACTTGCTAGTTCCTTCCTTTACTTCTCAAGCTACAATTGTTTTAGTAATTTTTTCACCTAAAATCTTACCTAAGCTTTTCTGTGCTTAGCTTTTGATTTTAATGGTGCTTTAAGAGATTCAATTGTTTGATTCTTAAAACAGAAACAACTATCAACTTGTTGCATTAATAACCCAGTTGAGGTCTCAGCAAAAACCTTCATGCAAATGATGTAAGGTTTTCCAGTCATATCATCTAAGTCTGGAGCAAGTCGACTTCCGGAAGTGGATCAGTTATGTGTGTTTTTATATGGAAAACCAAATAGGGATTTCTATGGTATCCTCAAAATATATTCTTTTATAAATATTTTGGTCTAAAGACTGTATTGGAAAAGCAGAATGAAATCATACATATGGTAAATGTATTATTTTTTTTAATAAATAGTAAGTTTATATTTTGCAGGTTTTTGCAGTCTCATTTGTATAGCTTTGCTCTCTTTTTGGTGTTTTATTTGTTTTGTTGGGGTTTTTTGGCTGGTTTGTTGGTTGGTTGTTTTTTTTTTGCTGTTTGGTTTTTAGGTTTTGGATTTTTTATGGCTCCTCTGTTGCTGTTCCATGTGGTGGTACTATTGAATGTATTACTACACTATTTACTGAGCTTAATTCCCTTGAAGATAATTCTGAAACACACGAGAAAACCACAAAAGTAATACAGAAAAATTAGCAACTTCTCTTACTGTCCATTGTAACAAACCAACGGAAAGAACCTGTAAATGAGGGAAGAGAAAAGTGAATGGATTAAGAAAACTGAACATAAAACATAGCTTGGGGCTTCCCTAAGGTGTAAGTTCTCAAAGAGGTTGCTTCAAGAGACAGGAATTTTTATCACAAGTACTGTATCCCATAAAAATGAGGCAACTTCTATATTCTGATTAGTTAATCCTCTTATCAGCTTCTCTATTTTTTTTATAACTATGCCTAAAATACAGCAACCATAAAACAAAAACAAAAACAATCCAAATCTATTTTACCACAAAAAGAAAAAACAGAAGCATTTTGTATGAAAACTGCATTACTAAATTTAATTATATTTGACATTTAAATGGTTTCACTATTGCATTATCCACACACTTCATGATTACAATATTTTCTTTTTATATACCTTGCAGACATGAGAAAATACCAGTCACTTACATATTTAAAAAGAAGAGGGAACTAGGGAAGGTGTAAGGCCCAGTTTCACAGCTGACATAATATGAAAGCTAATTAACAAACCTGGAGCCTTATCCTGGGGATGGTTTCTGCATTCTGCATACAGCAGACACTTCCCAGAAGACAGACCAAATCCATGATGCCTGAGGAGAGTTGAGATGCAGTCTCCTGACTCCTAGGCTGTAACATCATGTTTGCTAGCTTGCTTTTCTTCTCATTTTTTATGGACCAGGGGATCTTAAACTACTTCTTTGACAATATAATTGCTTCAGAAAATGGGAAAGACTGCCTTCTACCATTGAAAAGCTATCCTTTAAGAAGCTGAGAGACATGGCTTCAATTTCTCTTGAGGTTGCATGGTGTTTGCCACTCATGGGGTAATATTTAGGTCATTAAAGTTAAAGAGGAAAGATAGAATGCACAACAGCTGGGTGGTTTTGCCAGTAATATATTAAACAATTAAATTCCTTACATATTCACCAGACAGTGGCTATAACTGCCCTGTGAAAGATGCAGCAGGGTGAAGGCTGTAATTATGGAGGTCAGCCAGGTTTGAGAAAAATGGTTTGCTGCTCAGCACAGGAAGATAGATGCAGTTTGGTGATTAAAGGTGATATCAGGATTAGTAGGTGGCTCTGCAATTTGGGATGGAACAACTAACTCGTAAGTCTTTGCTGGCTTCCTTTTGATCTTGCCCTAAATGGCTCAGACTTATTCAGAAAAGATGTGCTGACAAAGAATACTCAATAGCCTGAATCAGATTAGCAACAAAATTATTGGCTTATGCTTCCTCTGTTATTGAAGATGACTGAAATTTTCAAGTTAACTAAATTCTGAAGGCTGAGAAAACATATATAAAGACAATATCAAGATGGCTTTTTTCAATTTCCAATTAGTCAAAATACCAAGAATATATCAATTCCTTGATATCTAAGACTAATAATATCTAAATGTCACATGTGGTAACAGAAGTAAGATCATAGCCACCTATTCCGAAGATGTTAGTATAGGTATAAAAGGTGATGCCTTCTAATATTACTCTGCTTCCAGTCTGTTTTCTATTTTAATAAACTCCTATTGATAGCTTTGTGACTGAGACTGGAACAGTGGAAATATAGTCCTGTGTGGAGACGTAAGAGAGACAGTTTTGTATTGTTTTTGTGGTTTGCAAGTATTCTAAAGTTCTGGCAAGTAAACTATGTGAGGTACAAATGAATACATTCTTGAAATATGACTTAATTGGAAATTTTGAAACCAGATCCATATAAAGGTGTCATTAGTTATCAACTAGCTCTTTTCTATCTACATATTAAATGCAAAGAGTAAGTGTTATTCAGATGAAGTTATAAATCAGTTAAATCTCATTACTCTGTCCTCAATATAAAGTCCTAGGTTTTAACTATCCCTGTTTCCCATATAGGTTATATAAGAAATAAATAGCTTATTAGCATTTGCATTCAGAATGTGCATGATGAAGTTGCATTTTAAAAGACAGCAAAGCCAGTTGAATACTTAATTTGTTTCTTCCCTATTATTAAAGCATGAAATAGCAAAAGAAGAGAACAACCATAAAACATATTGAACATGACATATATGAGATTAATGTGTGATCATGTACAATATACAAATGAATAAGCAGATTTGTCAGTATATGTTGGGACTTTTTAACCAAGAACTTTATAAAAGTAAAAAGCCCTATCCTTTTATAATCTCTGTGTCAGATATTCAACCCATAGTGACTCACATTACACTGACTATGCATTTAAAGTTTTTAAAGAAGTTTCATAAGAAAGGAAAGAAATTTTGAGTTCATATCAGTAGTATAGATGACTTTCACTCTGTTGCTTTTACTGTACAGAAGAAAACAGGACTGGGGATTCAAGAGAGTTTAGAACCTCTTTCTGTTAATTTTCATTAAAGTTGAAGAGTTTCTGCAGAAGGCAGCAACAGTTTTGTTCTGTAGAGCCTCTATTGATGTAAAGTTAGGAGTAAATAGGGCTTAACCTGAAAGAGCTCTCTTCTTTTTCTGTATTTCTTGTTTTTTTTTTATCTCAGAAATACATGTCCAGCCTTTGCCAATGTGTACATCTGAGATTATGATAAATAGGAACAAAACTGTACTTGATTGTTTTGGCTGATTGCAGACAACTTTGCAGCACCCTTGCATTTCTCTCCAGCATGACATAATTAATGTCTATGCTTGTCTAGTCTGTTTGTTGCCTGCTTACTTTCTTCTACATTTCCATAAAATCTGCATGTTTCCTAACTCTGTTTCATTTTTAACTGCATGAGCAGTATTGTTGATATCAACAGGGGCACACAAAGCTCAATCAAGGTTATATTACAGACAAATCATTCCCTTCTACGGGAAAAGCACAGAGAAAGATCAATATTAAACCTTGGTTTGTGGAAAACCCAGGGCATTATCTACTGTTTCAGGAGGGATAAATGGGAGAATGGAAAGCCTAAAGAACATAAGCTTCCCTGTAATTGCATCAAGTGTGAGGATCTGAAGGGAATCTTGATTCCTAATGCAAAGATAGAGATGCTTAGCCTCTGCAGTACTCCTTTCAAGGCATTGCTCTGCTTTGCAATGTATAAGGTTTAGCAGATGCTCTCCTGATTTCAGGTTGAGTATTAGTTCTTGCTTCAAAACACACCAGCCTGGACTCAGAAGTTAGCGTTGTTTTAAGCAAACTGCAGTGGTAGCACAGCATGAGTGATTTGTATACAAAGACAGATGCTGCCTTTGGAATGAGGAGAAAGGTGAGTGTGCAGAGGGTAAGTACTGAGCACAAGAGCAAACAGGGCAATACTACCTGACACTGTGTATTAAAACTACTGGTTACTTCCTTTTCTTAGTTATTTTTTCTGATCTTGTGCAAAAAGTCTTGGTGCCAGTAGGAATGAAGTAAAATCTGGGAAAAGCTATGCACCTCTGACTCATTTGCATCTTGTTTGTCATCCCAGGACTTTGAGATGTTGTATCTCATGAGATTTCCCTAGCGATCAAACCCAGAAAAACATAATTCCCAAGGATTTCTCATTCTCAGACAAGGGCTGGTCTTGGTCCTTCATGCATTATTCAGCAAAAAAAGGCAGTGTAAACGAGTGAGTGAATTTGTCCAGTCAAGTCTGTAATAATAAAAAAAGCACAAGAATAAGTTTTTTCTTTTTGCTTTTATATAAAAGAGCATCAGACAAGACAATTGCTCATTTTACATTCAGAATGAAACTGCCTTTGCAAGAGCTTGATTGTTCACTGATATGGATGGGGAGAACTACTCATGTGGTTGCTAATCTTTCTGTCACTGCTCATATACCAAATGTCTCTCCCTCTCAGTGTCTGTTTCACAATGAAATAAAGAAAGACTACCTACCTGAAACACATCTCCAAAGCTATCTTGCACCTTGAAGAGATAATGATTGTATTTACCAGCTAGGCACTGGTATATTAAGAGTTGCTCATTGTATCATGTGATATTAATATTAGTTATATATATATATATGTAAAATATTCAGGCTGGATACTTTGCATATAATCCCCATAAGCATATAACAAAGGAAAGGGAAATAAGAACATACAGAGTAAAGCAATTTTTCCTTTTCTGATGCCTGTAAAATAATATCTAAACAGGGGGGGAAAAATGTATTAAATAATTTCCCTTCAGAGAATTGTGTGTATGTTTCAATGCATTGAACAATGTCAACAACAGTTAACCTACAGTATGTAGAGTCTGACCCGGGTTTGTAAAATGCAGTCCAGATCAATGAAACATTGGCTATTTGCAGCTTACTCTTAGTGCTGACAATGCAGGTAAGACCTGTCCATTCAATTCAGAGATAGTCACATTTTTGAAAAAGCTGAGTCCCGTATTTTTGATCTTGTTCAACTTGCAGAAACCTGTTTACTACCTTTCTTCTTTCACATTATCTCTCTGTTACACATTGCTTCAACAAAGCACCAGATTTGTATCCTAATTCTGTTGTCAAATGAACAATTTCACACAAATTAAGATAGAGAAGACATATTATATGCCTTTTTCTCCTAACATGGTGGAAATAAGGCTTGTGTAAGTTACATCTTCTGTTGAATAACAAATGAACACTTGACTGCTCTCCACTGAATTGATAGATTTTGAACATGAAATAATTACATATAACTAAGTCTCGTAGTGCTGATTTTTATACAAAAAAAAGTTACATAAACAACTTGTCCATGTTTACCTTCCTAATATTCCTTTTTCAAGGAGAGTATATTCCTACTTCAAGGAGACTTGTCATTTGCATAGAGAAATAAACCCAAGCTCATTATGAAATCATAGTTTCATGACTCTTGCTTTCTCGATGATGAAATCTAGGCTTGATATACAAAGAAATACAGAAAATACCTTCTTAAACAGAAAAATACAGAGCTGAGCTTCAGCCAGATGCTTTGTAGCCTTATTTGCCCCTGTGTCTGTAGCCATATCTTTGGGCATGAGGATAGAAAACACAGCAAGCAGCTTCACCTGACTTTCAGGTGCCTGAAATCTCCAGATTTCAGCCAGGCAACGAAGCTGGCTGGGGGTGCTGGTCTTGATGCCCAGAGAATGCTAGTTGTTAATGAGAATTACACCAACCCAAACACTCAGTGAACAATGATCTAAGTTAGTCTTCATAAAGCAGAATTAAGAATAATCTTAATTCTCTGTTTCTGTTGAAGGAATCTATATCAAACAGAAGTCACAGCCTAGTCTTCTTCAAGATTTACTTGACTCCTTTGGCAAAGGAAGCAAGAGGTATTCCAATATTTGAAAAGATTTGCATAACATCTAGGGTTTGGCATGCCAATCCAGGGCATGGATCTTGGGTTCTTGGCTCTTTACCACTCTTGAAGATTTTCAAATCCATGTTTCTAAACACTGGTACATGCCATGTGACAAGGAGTCTCTGGATCCCTTGTTCATTTCTGCTCAGACCCTTTGGCTTTCACTCCATTCCCAGCTCAGATACCTTCCTGGTGCAGGTTACAATTGATTTT
>VZRX01020987.1:0-25393 GCA_013398075.1 Notiomystis cincta | reverse complement strand
ATTGGGGAGAAGGACCCCAAACTTGAGGGATCACTATCCCTTTTGCCAGGCTTTCTTTGAGTGCTGTTTTGCTCAGCTCAAGGGAGAAAGTTCACTTTGGAAGCAGAAGTGCTGAAAAGTCTCTTTTCCTTCATGTCCTGGTTCTGCAGCTGCAGCTGGTTGTGCTGTTCATTAGCTCTGATTCTGGCGTTTGTCTTGGTGGTCTAGGAAGAGGTTCAGCTTTTGTTCTCAAAATCATACAATACCCAGAGAGATTTCCACCTCTGTTCAGTGCATTTGTGCACACTGGAGATGTAAGATGTAATGCAGCTGGAAGGTAATAACAGCACTTGTGTTAAATTTCAGTTCCTGAACTATAACATTTTAGCCCAAAAACTTGACATGATTATCTCTAACCCTTCGGGGCCCATTCTGGTCTGATTCAAATTGAATGTGAATAAGGTAATGGGATAGTCATGGGGCAAGGAGACAGAGGCAGCTCTTTTCATCCAGTCACAGAATCACAGAATAACAGAACAGCTTGGGTTGGAAGGGACCTTAAAGCTTAGCTCATTCCATGGACACCTCCCACTGTCCCAGGCTGCTCCAAGCCCTGTCCAGCCTGGCCTTGGACACTTCCAGGGATCCAGGGGCAGCCACAGCTTCTCTGGGCACCCTGTGCCAGGGGCTCCCCATCCTCACAGGGAACAATTCCTTCCCAGTATCCCACCTAACCCTTCCCTCTATCACTGTGAAGCCACTTCCCCTTGTCCTGTCCCTCCAGGCCCTTGTCCAAAGTCTCTCTCCAGTCTTTTTGTAAGCTCCTTTTTTCCCCTCTATTAGACCTTTGTATACAACTACAGAATTTTGTTCAGAACTATTTTTAAATCTTTGCTTTCCCTTTTTTTCCCTTCATCCCTTGATTATTAATAGTGTACTCCAAGGAGCCGGAAACGAGGAGCAGACACTTGAAGCTTACCAGATCTCTGCCATGGTAACTCATCTGTTTCAGATGAAGCTGACCCCAGGGGTGTTTTGTCAGCATTAACAAAAATCTCATGTCCTTGAGAGAGTGCATTATTCAAAGTGCTGAAAGGCTTTTCATACCTAAAGCTGTGTTGTCCTTCCAGCAACATCAAGGTCTTGCTGGTTTTGCCACAAACTGAGACATCATCCCCAGCTGCAGGAATCTGAATGATCCAAAACATTTTGTCTTCCAGAAAGTGGGCAGTGGAAATTCAATCCTTGACAGAATGTTTGTGGGCTCTTGCTGTGAATCTCAGCTCGGGTGATGAAATTATCAGCCTCAGCCTTTATGATTTCTAAGGCAGTGACTTGGCTTGGAGCTACTGAGGGTGAGACCAAACTTCTCACCAGATCTTCAGGATGAAGTTCTGCATCTTTGTCTCAATGACAGTGGACACTAAGAGAGATCCCACTGAATAATGGCAGGTTCAAATCCAGTAGAAGTGGTATTTCTTCTCAATTCTGTACTTAAACTGGAGAAACTGGTTGTCAGCCTGATCTGTTGCAGCTCCTTCTCAAGCCTGATCTCTCCACAAAACCAAACAGTTTTGTAGAAGCAGAGCAAAAGTAACAGAAACATTTTTGACCTTGTTCACAAGCCCAAGACACTTAACCTGGCAATTATGGACATCATTTATTGTATCTTGCCAAATAATAAACAATTAAATTATCCTTATCAAGGATGTCCCAACACAACAACCTCCACCAGCCTCTGCACTGTTGTTCTCTTCTGTGTTTCTGTTATTTGTTGTTAAGAGAGCTAAAACATAGGACTAGACTCCTCAGAGATAACTTTCCATGCACAGTCAACAGTTTTATGCTCTCCAGAAAATGGCAAGTACCAGTAAATTTTTGGAGGGCCAGCTCCAGGCAGAGGCAGGGAACCAGATTGCTGCTCCTCAGGCAGGTCTGGGTCCCAGGATCATGCTGGCCCAGAAGTCAGAGCAGCCAGACCTGTCCCATTCTGATGGGTGGTTCTGTGTCATTTCCCTTCTCATAGACTGGCCCATAGTTCCCACTCCTCTTCCTGCCCCAGCTGATGCAAATTCAGCAGGAATGTAAAACCCTGCCCAACTCTGTCCCTAGGCATTTCTACTGACTTGGAATCATAAAGGAATTCCACTCTGATGAGCACAGGCAGAGTATGGCCCCAAAGCTCTTCTGGGTCCGAGGTGCTTTTCAAACCAACACTCCTGTTGATCTTGTGCCTCTTTCTCTTCAGCTGAGCAGCTGCTGCAGCTGTGCTTGTCCCAAATTGCAGCATGATGTTAATTTTCTCAGATCTGTCTATCGAGGAGGATTCCATTTCAGTTGGCAAAAGACAATGCACTGAAACAGCTACAGCCGAGACAAAGACGGAAATTAACATTTGTAAAGGAAGAAAGGGACAAAAGAAATGTTGGTGACAAGGAAGAAAGTGAAACAAAAATGAAATCATTGTCATTGTCTGACTACAAAGGAGAAGGGGTCCAGAGATGAAGATTCCTGCCATGCCAGCCTGCTGCCTGGGACTCATTCCAGAGGGGGAAACAGTTTGTCCAGGAACAGGACATGGCTGTGAGTGCAAAGGGCTGCATCACCCACCGTCAGTCCAGGAGAAGGGATTGCTTCAGTGGTCTGTTCCATGGTGCTCACCATCAAAGCTGTGCATACCCCTCTGTTAGGCAGGTTTTAGAATGTCCCTGCAGGCAGAGGGAAGATGCCCCAAATGACTCCCAGGTTGGGTTGCCAGCTTCTGACTGATCCTTAATCTTCACCCATTGCTGGTGATTAGTCAGGAGCAGTCCTAACCCCTGAGCTGGGAAAGGTCACTCCTTCCTTGCACTCTTGTCTGTTGAAAGCACAAATTCCTCCTCCTTTTATTTGCAGAAGGTCTCAGAGGGGCCTGTGGATGTCTCTACAGCCACATCCATGGCAGGCAGCTGTGAGGGCACACACTGGAGCCTGTTGGCTTCCTGGCAGGATGGGTGTTCTCCTGCAGCTCAGCACTTATGGCCCATGTGCTGCTGCAGCTCAGAGCTGGAGTCAGAGAACAGTCAACTGGACAAGTTTTAGCAAAACCAAGCCTGGAACATGTGAGTGTCTACATGTGCTGAGAGACTCCAGCTGGGAGTTGATGGGTGAGCTAACACCACCCATGAGGGCTCTCCTGAGGGCTGTAGACACCCAAACCCCTTGCTGAATACCTGCCCTGAAATGGAAAACTCTCTTCTGGAAGGAATTGGCTCTTTCCTAAATGCTTCCACGGCTCAATTCTCATCTTCCCTGGGCAGATACCATCCTGTCTTCATATCCCAGTGCCTGGCTGTCCTGGCTGGTGCCCTCCCAGTGCTGGACATGCCCTGTGCTCATGCTCTCTGTGGAGTCCATTGGCTTGTGAGAACCTTTCACAAGGTGATTTGCTCTGCATTTGTGCCTCAAACTTCACCTCTGTGAGGTCTGAAATGGGCCCAGTAAGGCAATCCAAGGAGTCCTGCTTTGAACTGGTTTGTGTCTTTTGTATCATCTCTCTGAAGTGTTAAAAACTGTGATCCTTACCATGACTGCCTTGTTCTTCACAGAGAAGGACTTTGGACCTGGGCATGGAGGGACAGGACACAGGGGAATGGCTTCCCATTTACAGAGGGATGTTGGAGAGAAGTTCTCCCTGTGTGGCCCTGGCACAGGGTGCCCACAGAAGCTGTGGCTGCCCCAGGATCCCTGGAAGTGCTCAAGGCCAGATAGGACAGGGCTTGGAGCAAACTGGGATAGTGGAAGGTGTCCCTGCCCATGGCACAGAGCTTTAAGGTCCCTTCCAACCCAAACCAGTCCATGATTCTGTGATTCTCCAGGAATTTAAACTCTGGCATTCTGAGGGGAAAAGTGACCCAGGCACTGTGAAGATGGAAGGGTTCACCCTGATTCCAGCCCTTGCCATAGCAAGGGAGCTGCCAGGGAGCAGCAAAAGGGGTGTCAGGTCCTGGATCAAGGAATTGATGGAGCCCTAGAGACCAGGAGCTGAGTGTTCAGGGACCTGCCCATACCCACAGGGGTCTCCAAGCCAGGAGTTCAGTTTGGGGCACATGGAGGAGGCTGTGCCTGTCCTGCTGTGGATAAGTCACACAAATCCTGGTGAGGCTTTTCCCACTCAGAGCATGGTGACAGGTCAGAAATAGGCAGTTCCTAGTGGCCTGCCCATCCCAGCCTGCTCTGCTGCCCTGGGTGACAGGAACTCACCACTGGAGCAGGTGCTTCATTTGTTCCAGGAGAAACACCCTGAAGCTTGGGGGGGTTGTTGGAATCTGCAACAAAATCCCTTTTTCTGGTCTGGGTTGGTTACTGTCTGTCCGTCTCAGGTGACAACAGTCACTGCTCTGGTTCAGAGGTGACACTTAAATTCCTCTTCCCAGAGACAGGATCGGGTTGTCCCTGGGCACTGGTGGTGTTTTGGTTAGGGGGAACAGTTGCTGGCCAGGATCCACACTGGACACGAGTGGACTGATAGGGGACCACGGTGAAGTGCAATTGCACTCTGTGTTTCTTATTCCCACCTCCCTGTCTAGAGCTGACTCGAGGCTCTGCCCTGGAGCTGTTGCCCAGCAGGGAGCTCACTTCACAGCCCCAAAGTCAACAGAAGCTTTGGGACCTCCAAAAAAAATGTTCTTTTTTTTTTTTCAAGAAGATGAAACTATTCTTCAAATGGCAGCTAGTACCTGTAACTCGGCGACAGTTTCCCCAGTAGCAGGCACGGGCGTGAACAGCGAAAGCTCAGCCAAAGGACAGATCTGAGGGTTTTGTGAGGCTGGGAATCGGCTTTGTGGGAACCGCAGGGACTCATTTACAAGTAATGAATCATGAAACAGCAGGAAGCGAACGAGCCAAGAGAAAGTGTGAGCTCTGCAATTAACTCCGGAGTGCTGAGGTGAATAACAAAGCGATGCGATACCACGGCAGAAAGCAGGTCTCCAAGCTGGGAGTGTTGCAAGACTAATTTCTGTAAGCCACAGTTTTTCCAAGCAACTTTTAGTCAAAGAAATTGCTACTTTCTTTTGAACTGAAACAAATCCCATGTGCTTGTGTTTATCAGGCAAAACAGCTGACAGCTTTTAACTCAAATTTAAATTTATGAGTGACCCAGATCAGCAAAAACCAGGAAACCATCTCCTTGAACAGCCCTGCTGGCAGGTCCTGTGCTGAGCCAAGGTGAGCAGCAGGTATCAGATAAGCCCGTGGGGCAGGTTAAGGATGGGTTTCCACTGTAAGGGACACCGGTGGGTTATCAATTTACAATGAAGATGAAGGAAAACATCTGTTATTAATTATCCCCTGGATATGGGGAGGGGTTGGAGGTTCAACTGAGAAGGCAAAGGACCCAGGGCAACACAATCTGTGTGTGGCAGAGCCACCACGAGCAGGACCTGGGGCTCGTGCACAGGACACTGATATGGACATGAGTGGTTACACACTGCCTGGGAAGGGAGAGTTCTCTTTGTATGGAGCCTGGAGATAGAGACAAAACTGCTCTTTCAGGACAACTATCTTTTATTAATGTCACCCAGGTCCCAGTAATCCATCCTCTCTGTCTGAGGCACCATGCCAGGAGCAGCTGTGTCACAGCAGCTGGCTCCCCTGCAATTCCTGGTACAGTCATGTGGAAGTGAGGAAATTTCTCCAGCAAACATGAATTTCAGCTGCTAAGCCCATGTGCTGTGTTCCTTTCTCCTATTTGATGTAACCCCAGAAATACAGATGAGCATAAACCACACCACCACCTCCCCTGGGTAAGTTAAAGTTCAGTGTTGCCAAACTGTCTCTGGTGAGGCACCAGACACCATCACCCTCTGGACAAAGGGATGGAGCCCAGCAGGGACACCACAGCCTCACTGGGGCCAACAAAGGTCCAATGGATCCTGCAGAATGTACCCCTGCCATCAGTCCAGACACAGCCCAGGGCTTTACCTGCTGTCCCTTTCCTCCTGGTCTGTAGCCACGGAGTTTGGGTCACCCTGGCCCTTCACCCTCCTGCTGGCAAACACCAGAGGAACTGCTCTCCTTCCTCCTGTGCCTCTCATGTGGAATAACAGGAGGAGCAGAGACTGTTTCTTTTTGTGTCCCTGGTGCAGCATCCCCTCTGAGAGCTGTCAGTTCACATGTGCAGCTCTGCTATTTGCCTGGGCTCTGTGAATAACCACCAATGCCACTTGGCTGGAATAATTGCTTCCAGGCAGGCAAAGGATGGAAGGCACAGCCAGAGGCACGGCTGGAAACCTGTTGGAAGTGTTCAAGAGACCTGAGCAGAAACCCTGAGTGGAGTCAGCATTTGTGGCCTCAGATTGTCACACAGAGTCCATCACAGCAGCTCGTGCTGCATTTGCACTGTCCCTGTGCCCCAGTGACCCCACCATGCTCACCCCCGATCCAGTGACTGGAGCTGCTGCAGGACAGGCACTGGGGGTGGGAAATGCCCTCTTCCCTTTGGATTGCTTTCAAAGTAGCATCAACAAAAAGCAGTGATGTCCCACCCCGCCATCTAGAGACCCTCGTTCCTTTGTGTTTATTTTCTCTCTCTGCTTCTTCTCTGACCTCTTTTTGTTTTCTTTGCGCCCCTTGCTGGTTTCCCAGGCCCATGAGCAGAGCAGATCAAACAGGTGGGTGCTCTGGGCTTGTCTCCCAAGCGTTGGGAGAGCAGAGTTAGGCAGAGTGGGGAGGGTGGTGCCTGTCAGTGTGAGGCACCAAACCTCTGTGCAGATGCTGTCACTGAGCAGCAAAGCAGCACTCGCTCCCTGTAGCTTAATCCCCTGACCCCAGACCTGTATCACTGCAGCCACAGGAGTAATTCTTGGTGTTTACATGGGTCAGCAGCTAGACAAGGACTTGGCTGGGATTTTCCCAGCGGGTCACACGGCTAGTTGCTAATCAGCAGTAGCACAAACACTGCCAGGCTCCTCATGGGTCACTTGCTAGGGACAGGCTAAAAAAACCATCACCAGAAGAAAAGCATCATGGCTGAGTGGATGAGGTTTGAAACAACTGTATTGGAGTCCCGAGTCTGTGCCCTGGAGGGGTTTCAGGGCTTGGGAAATGGAGAGGTGCTTAGCTGGGAGGCTTGGATCTCAGCCTGAGTGCTGGACGGGGCAGGAGGGTGTACACGAGATGGGCCCCGTGCGAGCACATGAGCTTGAACCCACCAGGGATGGGAAAGAGCCTCCCCCTCCCTCAGGCCCAGTGTGCCAGGCAGTGCTCCAGGGAGCTTGGTGAGAGCTTCATTTCAACAACTGCTCTGGTTTGCCCCTGCCATGTGTGCCTGTTTACCTGGAGATATGAACTGTCCCTGGAAATCCCACCTCAGCTGCCCTGGCAGAGACAGTTGTGGAGGAGTGAGCTCCACACAGCAGCAGCCCAGAGGAGACCTGAGCTCCCAGCCAGCAGCTGCAGAAGGTGAAGTTTGTGGTTCTTGATGTGTTGTTGATGTGTTGCAGGGATACTTTCCACTGGATCAACTTGCTCCAAACCCCATCCAACCTGGCCTTGGACACTTCCAGGAATGGGGCATCAGCAACTTCTTTGAGCAATAATAAGCCCTGTAAGAAAGAATTTCCTCTTTTCTTCCCTCTTCATACCTTCATACCCAGGGATTTAGGGTTTAGGTTTGAATATTGCTGTCAAATAAAATTGTGAAACATGTTCAGGATATGAAACATCTTGATTTTCTTTTTCTTTCTGCAGAAGTCCTGGGGTCAGTGTGGTGAGAGCTGATGGATCTTTTTGCCCTCTCTTCCATGCTGATCCTTTCTGGCCTGTCCTGGTTTTGCTGCATTCCTTGACCCACTGTTGTACTGTGCAGTTCAGCATTCCACCACCAAGAAGCAAAATGCTCCCAAAATTCAGGTTTCTGGAGAGATGATCCCTAAGAACTTTCCCAGAATATCTGTGATATGAAAGAAACAGTGAGCAGGTGAAGGAGGCTGCAGCTAAAGCAGGCTGAGCTCCCACAGGGCTGGCAGCGAGGTGGGAACAGCAGCGTTAGGAACCCTTGTGAATGAATGGCTGCAATGTGGGTTTGAAGCCAGACCTGGTTTGCCTCTCAGTAAATCTGCCCATGTGGGGCTGAGGAAGCAGGGATGTTATTGGGGGTGGAAAACATCTTAAATCAAGCAAGTACAAAAGGGCCAAGAGCCCCCCACGCCCCCAGAGCAGCTGTCCCCATCCTGGGGTCCAGCCCGTCCCCTCCTGCCTGCCGGGCCCTGCAATCTGCAGCGCAGGCAGACCTCAGGTTTCCAGGCTGAATCTACAAGGGCAACATTGACCTAATTAGTCTCTGAAACAAACGGGAGAGAAAGACTTGCTGCCGTATGTTACAGAATGAAATCCTCTCCCTCTCCTTTTGCTCTCCTGGCCCCGGGGATTCATCCCAGGCAGGTGCGTCTTTGATTGCAGCAGGTTTTGAATCCTCTTCCCTCTCCTCGCGGGGATGCCACATGCTGTCTTCTGACCTCGTTAGCTTCTCCTCCTGTTCCACTTCCCGGCTCTGCGCTCCCAGCCCCACCGATGTGCTAATTACCACAAAGCAATCTGCAGGAACGCGCTCCTCGGGGCGGGGAGAGGAGGGAGCCGCTCCCGGTGGGGGAGGCAGCGAACTGGGGGAGCAGGAGTCCAGTTTAGCAAGGCTGGTGTCTGAGCTGGTAGCCCCTCTCCCCCTGCACAGGTCGGTGCCAAGGCTGGCACGGGGCTGTGCAGGAGACAAAGTGTTCTGGGGGGGGTCTGCAGAGCGGGCTGTGCTGCCTGCCCACAGCTCCGGGCTCCCCCATCACCACAGGGGCTTGGTGTGCCTCAGCTGCATCCAAGGCATGGATGTGCTCTGCAGGATAACCCGGACCCCCAAGGCTGGGCTTTGCCAATTAACCATCTTCTCTCAGCTCCAAATTGCCCTCGGACTGACTCCTGCAGGCAGACAAGGCAGGGCTGCTCACTGTCCTTGGGCAGGGCACTGCTGCCACGTTGTGCTGCCAGGAAAAGGCAAGGTCTTCACTCCAGGAATGCACACCCAGCAAAGGCACTTAATGGGCCTCCAGCTTTCAGCTGAGCTGGGGTGTCCTTGGAGTGTGGGCAGAGGTCTGTTCCTCCAGAAAATGAGGAAACTGGATGGGGGCTGCAGTTTGGGTTAGTTTGGGGCAGATGGAATGACAAGATTTTCCTCTTCCTTCTTAATCAGTGGAGAAAGAAAAAAACAGCAAATAAGGAGCCAACCAAGTCCTGATACCCTTTGCCTTGCTGAATATCTGAAGTACACCCATCACAGCTGGTGGAACTGTATTTGTATTGAGTTGGTGTGAGTGAAATTAATGTCAGCCATGCCCACCCTGCCCATGGACCCTCTGAGCCAAATCCTGACCTGAGCTGACTTCCTGCCTCAGCCCTGGGTCTGCATCACCAGCCTGCCTGACCTGGACTTGCAGATGGCCCCATTTAGCAGTCTCATGTGTGGCCCTGCTTGGATATGGGGCTGAGTCCCAGCTGTCCCATTTCCTGGCACCACAGATGCTCCATGAACAACTGGATGGGGCTGATGTCTCAGCTGCCTTGACTCAGACCCATAACTCAGCTCTTCAGGCCATTTGACATCTCACCCCTTCATGTGATGTCCCTTTAAGAAAATATTTTTTTCTTTTTCTATTCCAGTTTTCACTTTGAGCCCTCTGCACTGCTATGCCATGGACACACAGCTCCACCACTGCAGGACAAATTGTATTGAGGAATGTGGCTTCACTATCCCTGGTAAGTCACCAGCCAGGCAGGTTCCACAACAGGGGACATTATTTGTCACTTGGGTTTTGCTGGAAAGGCTCCAGGACAGCCAGGAAGACACCCTGGATGTTTCCTTAAGAAGCATCTGCAGCTTGTTTTCTTCATGTAGGTTTTGGCACCAAGGAGGAGGAGATGGAGGTGGGGAAGTGCTGGCATTGCTCCCAACAAGGCTTCCTGCAGCTCAGGGATTTTCAGCAGGTTTATGGAGCTAAATGTGTGTCTGACACAGAGGCAGCAGAACCTTGGGCTCAGCAATGTATTGATTATTTTTTTCCATAGACAAAATGATGATTTCATTATAAAGGTTATGGTTTTACTCATAGCCAATGATCCCTCAAAGCATGGAAATATCAAAATATTTTAAATTGTTACTGCAAAGTTAAAAGAAAAGGTGATCCATCATTTGCTGCTTATTTTCAAGATAGCAATGAGGGGGTGAAAATTTAGGATGTGAATTGCAGGAAAATGTCTTCAGCTTAGAAAATATGACATTTGCAACTGGGGATGTGAACATTGCCATTGGAAAAGCTCTATCCAATAATTACTGGAAAATGGGAATGAATATTGGCTTTACCTCACACAGTGCACTGCAAAACACACAAAAAAAGTTACCTTTTGATTTCCAATGTTTTGTTATTCCAGTTTTTCATCTGCTTTTTCTTATTTTCCCAAGCTCTTCATATTTTTACAGATTTACATTGAATTTTACAGATTTAATTTTTCAGACTTTAGCACATGGAAATCATAAAATCCCAGAATAGGCTGAGTTGGAAGGGACCCATCAGGATCACGAGGTCCAACTCCTGTCCCTGTGCAGGACACCCCAACAATCCCAGCCTGTGCCTGAGAGTGTTGTCCAACACTTGTCCAGCACTGTCCAAATGACCACAGGCATTGGCTTTTTCCAGACTATGATGCTGAAAAGCTTTTAAATAAGTTTCTCACTATTACAGCACTGTTTTATATTCACTGTGTCATTGTTTTGTCCTTTTAAAGGGTAACAAAGATGAGGATGATGTAGTTTGGTTTACAGGGAGCAATTTAGGTTTCTCTGTGTATGTTCCACTTCAAACCTCTGGTCTTTCCCTTTCTTTTACACCAGGACCTTCTTGTGTTCATTCTTATCTCAGTGAGGGGTGGAAATGACTCCCTTGTCAGGAATGCAAACCTGCTCAGGGTGATTCAACTAACACCAAGGTAAGAATCAGACCCAAACCCACTGCAGCTTGGAGTTTTATGAATTAGCTGAAAAATAAGTGCTCTGAAATGTACCAAACTGACATTAGGATACATTTACAAGAATACATCAAAGCCTGACATAATTTAATTGTATTTTAGTCCAGTGGGCAAGACATAGTTGAGGGAAAACCATGTGCTGCATGAGAGATTTCCACTCTTCTGCAGTACCTTGTGGAAGAAGAGGCAGCACTTACCCTCCCTGAAATTATTGTTTATTTCCAAGGGTTACTGAAAGATACCTTGATTTTTCAGCATATATTTTACTTCTGATACGTTCCTCACAAGCAGAGAAACTTTCACCTCTGAAGAGCTCCAGGCTTATTTATAAATACCAGCTCTTATTTATAAATGCCAGAAGAGATGTCAGGACTGCTCCAGAAGGGTTTTCTTGCCCAGCCATCCTTTGCAGGGGCACAGGGACACTGAGGTATACCTGGCTTATATTTACCCCTTTCTGCCCTGCTTGGCACTAGAGTTTATCCAAGAGAACATTAGATTTTATTTCCACAGCACCATTGTGTCTGGCAGAGGGATTCTCTGTGCACAACACGTGCAGAAATTCCTGTCAAAGCTGGTGGCAAAACTGATCCTGTCCCTTAATGGTCTTTGTAGGGATCAAAGGGTCCTTTGTTGATGGACCAGAATCTTTCTCCTTGGGCAGAAGCAATGAAAGAAATGGCAGAACTGTGTACCCTAAGAAGAGGTTGTGCTGAATAAGCTCATCATGCTCAATGACTCATTAAACACTTCCAGCTCTTCCAGAGCATCTTGGTCCTCCAGCACTGGGCTGGTTCTCTCCAGGACAGGATTGATTTTTGCAGTAGCTGGGAGGAGACCCCTGAGGTTATTCTGTACCACCTCAGCTCATTGCCAGGGGTGAGAGAAGGGAGGACCTTTCAGGGAGAATGGGTTCCTTCCAGGCAAGAAAACACCAGGGGAGACACTGGTGTTGTTTATTGCCTGGGGAGTATTTTCATGTGAATTGTTTCTTTTCTTGCACCCTCTGTCATTATTGTTGCTGCTGTCACCACTCTTTTTGTTATCTCATTGCTGTTTACATTAAATTGTTCTCATCTCAACCTCTGTTCTTTAAATTTTGTGCCTCTAATTCTCCTCTCCAATCTGCCACAAAGGGGAGGGGAAAAGAGGGAACAGTGCTGTTGACCCTCACTTATCCCCAGTCTCCCTGGTGTGATTTCTCTGACCTTGAGAGAGATTCCTCCTTCTCCTCCTCTATGCAGGTGTGATTTGAAGATCCTGCCTTTGCCATGGCCAGTTACTGCTCAGCTCTAAGCTCTGAGGTGCCTGAGTCACCTTTGCAGTGCCAGGCAGGTCCCTCAGGTGGCTTTGGGAATGCTTCCCCCAAAGTTGGGCACATTGCAACAAGCACTGTCTTGCTGAAGCAGGCCTCGACTGAACACAAAAAACTTCAGGGTGTGCACATCAGGAGGAGGAAGAAGTGTCTGGATAGGGCAGAGGAGCAGGGAGAGCAGCACAGAATCTAATGTGGTTCAAGCCTGCTCTCCTCAATGCCCAGCCCGTTTTCAGTCCCCATGGCTCTCATCTAAAAACCTAGAGGTTTTCTGTAGCTTTATTCCATAGTTTTTCTATAGATTTTCTATATTTTTCTGTCTTTTTCTCATACAAAAAAGACATTGAGGCACTGGAGCATATCCAGAGAAGAGAATGGAGCTGGGGAAGGGGCTGGAGCCCCAGGAGAGGCTGAGGGAGCTGGGGAGGGGGGGCTCAGCCTGGAGAAAAGGAGGCTCAGGAGGGAACTTCTGGATCTCAATTCCCTGACAGGAGAGGGCAGCTGGGGGAAGGAGTCAGGGTCTTCTCCCAGGGAACAGGGACAGGAGGACAAGAGGAGATGGCAAGTTGTACCAGTGAAGGTTTAGGTTGGAAAGTAGGGAAAAATTCTTCATGGAAAGGGTTTTAAAGCATTGGAACAGGCTCCCCAGGGCAGCAGTGGAGTGCTCATTCATGGAATTGTTCAAAAAATCTGTGAGGGTGGCACTCAAGGACATGGTTTAGTGGGGACCATGGTGATGGTGCTGGGTTGATGGTTGCACTCCATGATCCTAAAGATCTTTTCCAGCTGTAACAATTCTGTGATTCTTTGGAAGCTGTTCCAGGATGTGCAGTCCCTTTGGGATGTCTGGGTTACACAGGGACACCTCAGTGTGGGTCCCCATGTCAGCAGCAACAACCCCTCACAGGGGGACACAAAGCTGCAGCAGCCAGTGATAAAAATCTTCAAAATGGGGCTGACAGGAGTAATCCACACCTTTTCTCCTGGGCAGGTGAGGATCAGCACAAACTCACAGCCTTTCCTCCCTCTGTTGCTGTGCCCAGAGCTCGATGTGCCACATGCCAGGGGCCCTCTGGCAGGAAGAGCTCTGTCATCGCTGGGTCAGTGTGTCTGTGCTCCCCCAGAGCTGGCACCACCTTCAAACGCTGCAGCTGGGAGGTTAATCAGCAACTGCAGAGGGAGTACTCAGGGAAAAACACATGTCCCTTTCAATTAGGTTTGCTCAAATCCACGGCAATGAGAGCAGGGCTGTAACACTCAATTATTCCTAGCAATCAAATTAAATTTATGCTTGTCATTAAAGAGTCACCATTTGCTACCTCTTCAGGAGCTCTGATCACCACTGTGTTATCATTGAGAGGTACTGAATGACTTCTTGTTCACACTTTATCGACAGTCAATCTTCAGAGATATCATTTGTGTGCTTTTTAAAGCCATTCCCGCCATAGGATTTGGAAAATACCCCCCAGTCTGCTGTACTGTTGTCTTGGGGTGATTTTCTGCTGCTCCTTTATTCCCTGATTGTCTCTTGTTGCCCAGAAAAGCTGCAGCAGCTCTGGGATGGCCCCGGGGATGGGATGGGGTGGGGAGCCCTGGGCTCGGCACGGTTTGGTCCAAGCCCTCTCTGTCCGGGGCTCGGCTGCGGCGGGGCCGGGACGCTCCACTGTGCCTTGGCTGGAGGAGTTTCTGCTGCCCTGAAGCCACCAGGGTTTTTATCCCCTTCCCCTAAGCCTGGAGGCTGCACTGGGAATCCTCTTGGCGGCTTTTTGCTGTTTTTCTCCTCGTTTTGTTTTGTTCAGTCTGCCCGGGGAGCCGGTGGGGGCTGCCCCAAACCCGAGAGCTCGGAGAAGCTGAACCAACACGAGAGAGGGCTCTGAAACCCACCAGCTTCTCCTGCTGAGAGGAGGAGACCCAGGCCAGAAAGGTTCCCCTCGCTCTGCCCAAGTGGCTGTGGGAGCTCCTGTTCCTCCCCTTCCCTGAGACAAAGGGGGCAGCCACCATCCTCACCTCTGGCCATGTGGTCTTGGAGGGTGGAGGATAAGGGTCTGAAATGTCAATATCTACCATTTATTCAAGTCTTTCCTTGCAGGCATCCTTTTGGGGGGTTTTAGGGGGAGTTTTAGGATTTTTTTATTAATAAACACTTTGGTTTATTTCTCTCATTGGCCAACAGGATTATCAAAGCCCTTCTCTTTAGAGGAGATGCTCATCTTAGAGAGTTTTCTCCTAAAATTTGTCTCTAAACTGAGACAATTGTAAAAATGGCTCAGTGCATAATGTGATTTGTAGTCTAGAGGAGAAAATCAAAGCAAAATCCCTCGTTTCCTCCTTTTAAGGCCAAACCCAGTAACTTTAAGTAAGCAGGGTCTGAGTGGGCTGAAGTGTAAGGACAGCACCCCAAGAACCCCCAGAAGCTCAGAGGCAATTATTTTTGTAATGTAGCAGATGTTCTCAGGTCTGAAATGTCAACACCTCCTTGCTTCTTCAGCTGGGCAAAATGTTGGGTTGCAACTTTTAGAAAGAAAGTACAGCCTTGGTAACATCAATTATTTGTGGGTCTGTCTTAATTTTGCCATGTTCATATTAAAAAAATTATAACCCCAGTGTCCCAAGGAGGTGATTTCCTTCAGGGGTGTTGTGTGTCTGTGTGTGAACTGACCTGGGCAACCACCAAGCCGCAGCTGGATTGCAAAGAGTAGATTTATTTCATTTCTTTGCTCACAATCCTATGTGGCAGAGGCTCACACAGGGACACTGCTCCTTGAGGCCCAGCCCATCCCAGCACAGAGACTCACAGGCACACAGGAGCTTGTGAGAGTGTCTTATCTCTGCACAGGAATTCTGCTTCTCAAAACAGGCAGAGAATGAACAACACCAGGCACAATAGATGGAGTTTTCCCACACATTTTTAGCATTCTTAGCTGCAAGGTCAGTTTGAATAAAACTATTCCCTTCTCCTCACCAAATCTTCCAGATCTAACCTTCTCCTACCAACAGTCTGCCTCTTGTCTTTCTTCATATAATAACCTTGGGAGGTTTTGGCTGATGTGGATCACATTACACAGAGAAGTCAAAGTCCAAAACACATGAAATTCCTACATGAACATTTGTATCTGCAGGAGGTGAGTATCCACCAGTGTTCCTCCAGTAAAGGCTACAGATCAGACATTCATTAACACTTTAAATTACTGAAACAACAGTTAGTTGACCATTTTCTACTGTTTTCCAGTAGGAAAATTTACCCAGAGGTTGAAAAATTGCTGTTATTCATGGGAAAATGTTCATTGTGTGAGGAACTGTTGTGTAGTGGATACCTCTCAGTACTAAGAAGAGATGAGAAAAGATGACCTATTACTCCACTTAGGCACACACAGGTCCCTGGGACCAGATGGAGGGAGCTGAGGGAGCTGGCAGAGGTGCTCACTGAGCCACTTTCCATCATTTATCAGCACTCCTGACTCCTTGTGGAGGTCCCAGTTGGCTTTAGGTTTGCAAATGTGGCACCCACCTACAGAAGGAGATGGAAGGAGGAACCTTCTCCCTCCCTGCCATTCCCTGGGAAGATGTTGTACCCAGGTGAGGGTTGGTCTCTTCTCACAGATCAAAAAGAATAAGAAGAAATGACCTGAAGGTGCACCAGGGGACATTCAGATTGTATATAAAGGAAAATTTCTCCATGGAAAGGATGGTCAAGCCCTGGCACAGCCTGCCCAGGGCAGTGATGGGATCACCATCCCTGGAGGGATTGAAAATGTGTAGATGTGTAAACCAGGGATGTGGTTTTGTTGGACTGGGCAGCCTTAAGTTTAGAGTTGAACCTGGTTATCTTAATGGTCTTTTCCAACCTAAATCATTCAATGAAGTCCACTGGGTCTGGAGATGTTTCATGTGAAGTGGGTCAGGAAAGTGATTAAGCCAACCCAGGGTAAAAAAATCTCCTTTCCAGGACAGACTGGGCCATTTGGCTGGGATCAGCATGGTACAGTGCATTTCAGCTATGCCAACAGGCCTGTACAAGAAAAAGAATTCTTTCTTCAGAAGAGCTTTCTAGCTGCACAATCTGGACCAAATTCTGGCTAAAAGGTACTGTGATCTTTCCCTGCCACATCCCTGTTAACCCTTTGCAGTTTCACAATCATTTAAACAGCTACATACTCAATCATAATTTACTCTGTGGTTTATCAATAGTGAATTCAGTCACTGTTGAATGTTAACAGTAAAAGTGCTGTCATATTGAAGAAGTGAATTTTAGGGAAGTTGGACAAAAAGATTTTTTTCAGCTTATGTGTTTTCTCAAGAAAATACAATATTCATAGCAGTTTGATATACCAGCTCACATGGGCAAGTATATTTGCATAAATACTCAAATGAGAATATTTGCACAAGTAATTAGGACAAGTTTGTTTTTCACGAGTTCTTATTTAGAAGGAAGTGTTTTTCTACCAAATACTCATATATAAAAGAGGTCATGAATGCAAACAAAATGATTCATGGGGATTAGCCTGAAAGAAGATTTCCCTGTGTGTCTGTAATATTTCCACTCACCTCTGCTTGCTGTGTAGTAGCCAGTCATCTGCAAAACCTGATGAGCTCTGACAAGGCCTCTCCAAGTCTGCAGGATCATCTGGAGCACGGATGGAGGCATTACTGCAGGTTCCCCAAAGCACTGAGCTTCTGCCAGTAATTAACAATATAAGAAATAAGAATATTAATTATAATAAAATAATCCTTGCTCAACATGAGACCCTGAGTCTGGGCTGACACCTGTTCATTATCCCCAGGATGCTGCTCCCAGTTAATGCTGCCTGAGCCCATTAAGTTGGATCCAGAGGACATTGTGCTGTTTGTTGTGTGTCTCACAAGCCCAGGAGACAACAGCAAAATGCTGCCCAAGCCTTTTTATCCACGTAAGAGCCTGCCTTGATTCCAGACCTCCTTGACACGCCTCTCCCAGTCCCTGTGGAGCACAGCTGACCCTGCTGGCACAGCCTGGTGCTGATGGGGTGGGCAGGGCTGGTTCCTCACCTTCCCTTCTGAGGGCTCCACTGCCATGTGGGGGAATCTGCTGGGCTGGTTCCACCTCTTCCAGGTGGAACAGGTCCTTTCCACACGTATTTCCCTCCTCTTTCAGTGTCATCAGGAGAAGCATGGGAGGGTCTTCGTTCAGGATTTAACCATCTCACCAGCCCTGAGGGTTTCTGAGTCACACAGGTTGGCTTTTCAGAGCAGATCAAAGCTGACACTGTCCAGGTGTCTGTGGAAGCTGTTCCTCAGTCCTGTGGGGTTTTTAAAACCCAAAGTAATGCCAGAATTACCAAATCTTGGTGCAGTGGCTTTGACCTCTTAAGACAGCATGATTCCCATCATTGACTTCCTCCTGTTCTTCCCCTCCAAAGCCACACTCCACCTCCCACTGCTGCCTTCCCAGCCAGAGCAGGAGCTCCTGAGCATGCAGGGGAGCAACTCCAGCCCTCAGCTGAAGCTGCTGAGTGAGGGCACAACCACAGCAGGTTACCCCAGCAAATATAAAGAGCTCTTAGCAGTGATGTGAGGTCCTGGAGGATGCAAAGAAGGTTCAGCATAGGTCCTGCAACTGGAAGTTGAGGAGGAATGGGAGACCCTGACCTGAGGACAAAACTGAGGAATAATCTGGTCCAGAGATAATTCAGCAAGGGTTGGATGAGGGCTGAGGAGGAGGCTCTGAAGGAGAGATCAAAGCTGGAGTCTGTGGGACTATGGTTTCCTAGGGAGAGACCATCCCCGTGCTGGCATTTCAAGAAGGGGAATATCAGTTATTTTTGACTCTGATGGTATCCAGAGAAGTCTTATCAGGCACTGGGTCCAAAAGGAAAGTGTCCAGATAAGGTTTTCTAGAGTGATTCAGTGCCCAGGAAAGCTCACTTACAGTGAGGCTTCAACTGCCCAACCAAATTATTTTAATAAATAAATGAGAGAGATACAGCTCCTAACAAAAGTAGGTGGATAGATTGTAAATTGATTTCTGCTGGGTTGTTAACCAGTAGTAGAGTCATAACCAGACTCACTGAGTGGGAGCTGCAGCAAGGCAAAGTCAGCCTGGCAATGCTGAAGCCACCAAGCCCTGGTCAGTTCATCACATCTGAGCTCAGCCTCAGGACATGGCTCTCAAATCTGTTTTGATGTCTCCTGCCCAAATATCTGGTTGGATTCAAAGGGAGCAGAATCCACCCTGGCTCTTTGGATTCCCTCCTCCTGCCACATGCAGCTGCTCAGAGGGCCTGGAAAAGCTTTGCTGATGCAGGCAAAAGCATCTCAGTGCCAATATAACCCCCAGAGTTTGGCCTTTGTTGTGCAGAGAGAAGTGAGTGAATGCTCACAGAGATGTTCTGATGCCCAGGTGCAGAAACATTCCCAAAGCATCAGTCTTGGTGCACCTGAGAAGCTCCTGGGTGGCTGAGGTGTCACTGCTCCCTCCTGGCCCCTCTGTCCCTGCCATTCAAGGGTCAGTGAGTGCTGCAGCTCCCCTCCCTCTGTGCCAGCTCCTCTGCTCTCCTGAGCCACCTGGAGCAGCTCCCCATGGCAGGAATCACAGGAATCACTCCAGTGGGCTCCCCAAATGAGAGGGAGGGGGAGATGGAGGCAGCCTGGCGTGACCCAGGCCTGCTGTCACCCCTGCTGCCCCTTCCCCAGGAGCTTGGCTGCTGTGCCAAGTCCTTGTGCTGCTCCTGTGCTCAAGGTCACGGATTAATGGGAGTTACTGAAGTTCACTTGACTCGATCCCTTCTCAAAGCAAACCTTTACACAACAGGTCTGGGGTTTAGGAATTGCCAATATCCTCTGCTAATGCCATCAGCACCTCACAGCTCATCCAGGAGAATGGCCTGAGCTCAGCAGGGTGAACTGGAGATCTGTGCCCTACTTAGCTGGTGTATATATTTGTCAGTAAGTGGGGCACTCAATAACCTGGGATCTGACAGCCTTCAGATCCTGTGTGGAGAGATGTCAATCATTCTGGCTTACATTAAACATCTTCCCAGGCATCTGGACTATATTATAATATCTCATCAGTGCCAAATTATAAACATGAACCACACATGCTAATCTCTTGATTCTGGCTTATTTCCCTTTCAGACAGTCCATGGAAGAAGGAAAAAAATGTCTTTTGTCAGCATAATAAAATTATAAACCACATGTGAGGGAGGGTGGAGCCATCACCCAGTGTCTCTCCTGAGCCAGCTATGGATTTTTGCAAAAGATTTAGTGTTTATGGCCATTTTCACTCTCTGCCCTGCTAACAATCATAGTGAAGACACCCAAGAACCAGTAGATGGAATTATGACAGAGGCAATCCTTTGATGTTTTGTGTGTGTTTCTCAGTTTGCTCTATGACATGGTCCCACCTGCCCAGAGCTGTCCAAGAGAGACAGGGCAGTGACCACAGAGAGGGCACTGACCACCACCTCATCCTGCTCTGGGGCAGTGGGAGCTCTTCAGGAGAATGTGGAAGCTCTGATCAACTAATGGGTGACTTCTACATCTTAAAGGAACTTCTGATTTATTCTTCTTCTGAGAGTCGATTAGTGAAGCTAAAGAACACGTTGCTGGAAGTCCTTGGGATGGGATTCTTTGCATGGAAAACATGCTGGAGAACTCATCCCTTTTCTCCATACTCTGCTCCAAGGCCAGGAGCTCAGGCCAGCACAGGGGTGAATGTCCTTGGAGGTGCCCAGAGCTCCATCTCTTCTCAGGCAAGGACAGAGTTACTTGAGGAAAGGAAACAGCAGGAATCTTGCACTTCCTAAGGACACAGGGATGGAAGAGCTTGGCAGCACCCCCAGGAGCTCGGGCAAACCCAACTGAGTCTTTGAGAACCTTCTCCAAGGAGCTGCTTCTGTCCCATAGAGCAGCAGAAATTGCTGGTCACAGCCTGAGTGGGACCCAGCAGGAGGAGCTGGACAGGCCCTTCCTGAGGAGAATGTTAGAAAAGCACAGGTTTGAGCCCTGCCACATCTCTTTTGCCACAATGACCTTCAGATGACCTTGTTTCCCAGTGTGAGAGTAGCAGCAGAAGTGGTTTCAGTCCACTGCAACTGGAATGGACTGGGCAGTTTGCCAAGTGAATATCTGCTGGGTTAATC
Source organism: Notiomystis cincta (assembly GCA_013398075.1). Lineage (NCBI taxonomy): Eukaryota > Metazoa > Chordata > Aves > Passeriformes > Notiomystidae > Notiomystis > Notiomystis cincta. The sequence continues at coordinate 4,936 of VZRX01020987.1, read as the reverse complement.
ACTGTGCAAATCTAATCAGGAACTGGAATGTGCCAGGCTCATTACTGAAATTAAATTCACCTCCAATTAAAGAGAGAGCTACAAGCTTCCATCATGCAGAGGTGCCCCCAGGCTGCCCCTCCCAAAACCAACATCAAATCCAGTCCTGCTGAACTGCAGGTTTGCTGAGCTCTGGAGGTATTTCCAGGTGTGAGGAAGTGAACTGCTGCTTGTGATTTCCCCCAAGGCTCTCCAAGGAGTTTGCTGGTGCCTTTAATAAGTCACCCTGCAAGTCAGGAGTCACTTCAGTGGTAGGGTTTCCAAGGAGCACTCACCAAGAGGAATCTGGGAACACCTCCCATGGCAGGATCCTTGTGAGCACCTTTACAAATTCTCCTTCACATGCTGAACCTTTCCTTGGGGCCTACACACTTTATGTCTACATTGTGGAGTCCAAATTAAGAACTTAAGTTTGCGCTGAGAACAACAAGGCTGCAAAGTCAAGCAGGGAAAGTGCAGAGATTCCAACTGAAAAGCTGTTCAAGCTTCATTTGCCCCTTTGGCTTCTACATTACACTTGCACAGCCTAATCACATCATCACTACACATCACATCACCTCTGCCTCCATCTGTGATTCACCTGGGCATTATCTGATGGCAGGGAAAAACTTTTAATATCTTAGGTTTAAATATGTGCCTGCAACTGAAATCCAGCTCTGAAGACTTGGCAGGACTGCAGATGTAATTCCTGACCTTCTTCTTTTCTCCTCTGGTAAGGAGGAAAGGAAAAACAATCCACAAAGATTGTCCACATGTTGTCATCTGATGCATGGAAGTTCCCCTCCCAAAACACTGACCAAACACAGCTCCAGGGGGTACAGCTGGGATGTCAGACTGTCCATCCCAGGGTGTGTGTCAGGGGCTGCTGTGCTGTCAATATTCACACCAAGGCCTTCTGCCCAAGCTCATGAAGGAAATTCAGAAGTTCAGCAAGTTCATGGGCAGGTGTAAGGTATAATTGTCTCCTTTGAGGAACTTCACATGCTTTTAATCAATTTGTTTGATGACAATTTCTTTAGTTTTCTGAAATCTTGCTCTGTGTGGCTGTGTCCTTGTGGAGACTCCTCTGAGACTGTGTAGGGCTGAGTCCTGGTCTCCTTATTCTTGTTGAGTTATATCACATTTCATAATCACCCTACGAAGGTCATTTGGAGTCACAACAGAAAATAGCTCAAAGCCAGAGGTAGAAGATGAGATCTGGCCTTTAAACAGTTTCTATACTTTGTGGTATAAAGATGTGATTCTTTTTGCTATTCTAGGATCTGTTTAACAGNTGGATTTGTAAATAATTCTCTTGGGTTTCAGGACCTTTGCCTACAAGTGATGTTCCCATCAGTGTGTGGGGCTCTCTCTGGACTGTTCTGCTGCCTCCTCCAGCCTGTGCTTGCTGCCTGATGGTTTCACTGAGGATCTCTGTGTGGAGGGCCTGAAGACACAAGCACCTGCAGGTTCAATTCTCAGCTCCAGAGCTGATTGCCCACATTGCCTCTCTTTAGCCCAAATCTCTAAGACCAGTTCCTCTGGGTTATTTAGCACTCAGTAGCTTCTTCCCTTGTGTGCTCTGGGAGGCTTTTCCAATGAAGAGACACTAATTCCTGCAGTTCTCTGGGAGTCTGGAGACCCCCACCCTGACTGCTTAGTGCTTTGTTGGAGCCTCTCCAGGTCCCAATCCCAAACCCAAGCTCCACCCAGCCACTGTCCATGGCAGACCTCGTGGGTCTGGTGCTCCTCAGCTTCACGATTTGGTGTCTCAGTAGTGCCATGGAGCTCTGAGGGAGCCACTGGTGGGACAGCTGGAGTGAGGGGCAGGGCTGTTCCTGCTCCAGCAGCTTCACCCGGAATTCCTCCCTCGCTGGAGCTGCTCAGGAGCGGCTCTGGAGGCACAGGGAGCTGCAAGGCAGGCTCGGGTGAACTCCTCACACGTGTCAGCAAACACCCACCCCAGAGCAAAGCTGCAGCGCTCCCCAGCCCCTCCCAGGGGAGTGCGGAGTGCCGGTTGGAGGCAGAGCCTTCCAGGAGGGATGCAGAGCCCTTGTTATGGAGCAGAGAGCTCAGCACTGCCCCAAGGGTTAATTAGCAGCGTCCTTTGCCTTTGGAGGTGCTCATCTAAGCACTTCCTCGCGGAGGGACAGCCGTCTTTGTTGCCTGGATACTGCCTTGCCGCGGCTTTGAGGAAGATACCTGGAGCTTCATTAGAAGAGGATGTTAGTGGGATTTTCAGGTTTAGCTGCACTATGTAAATCATTACCCGGGGCAGCCCCGAGGCAAAGTGGCTGCCGGTTACTATCAGCCACACATCACATCCGTGCTCTGACAAGACAAATAAGGGTAATTGTCTCTCTCCCCTTAATCAGGGCGATGTGATTAGCTGGAGGAGGCCTTGGCCAGGTGCTCACCAGCTCAGCAACCTGAGCATCCCTGCAAAGCCAGGTTGAGGACCAGCCAGATCCAGCCCCCTTCTGCTGTGGGAGTGACCAGCAGAGCAGCCCCCATCTCCCATGGCCTGGAGGAAGGTTGCACAGAGTGTAATAACCAGAAATAAAGAATGCCTGATGAGATGGTGACCTGTTCCTGGCTTTTTCCATGTTACCTGGGCTGTACCTTTGCTGCAGCTCACCTCTCCTGTCTGAGTTGTATTGGATGTTGCTGATGCAAAGTGAAGGATCCCACAGGGACTGGGAAGGATTTGCACCCAGCCTGGGAAACTGAGCTCAGGAACAGACCTGTGGAAAACCAGATTTTCTGAGGTGGGAGATGCATGTCTTTGGTGGCTTTGTCTCACATCATCTCTTCATCAGGCTCTCTGTACCCATGATGAGTGAGATGCCCTGGGAGATTTTCCCTAAGTTATGGAGCAGGAGGACCTCCTCCTCCTCTTCCTCCTTCTATTTTAAGGATAAAATTCCAGTTAAACTGGGCCTGAGTTCCTTGGATCCTCCCACACTCTCCAGTCACCATTTCTGTTCACCACATGACCTAAAGTCAGACCAAACAACATTAGGCAGATCCATCAGCAAAGTAAATACCCAGCCAGCCTTTTCCTTGGCAGCAGGACACAGCAGCCCTGCTGAGGGTCTGAGCAGGGGGAAGGGCAGGAAATGAGGGGGATGGAGCAACTTTTAATTGGAAGGCAGCGCAGATAATTGGGATGGTTCACGTTTTCCTTAGAACAGAGGATGTTGTAGAGTGGCTGTGCCAGAGCATTTGGAAACTTCTCCTGGTCTGGGAGTGAGGAATCATCAGTCCTGGCTTTGCTGAATCCTTCCTTGTGTGTCCTGAGCTGGGGAGTCCCTGCTGAGTGCAGCAGTGCCTGGGAGTCAGCCTGAGGGCAGGGAAGGGTTTGCTGTGCCCTGCCAAGGACCAGCCTTCAGAACCCTGTCCCCCCTTCCTGAGGGAGCAAACCTCCACCCCACCACAGTGAAAGCAGTGACCTCCCTTCCAGTGCCTTCCAAAGGTGCAAAACATTTCTGAGTGTAAAGAGAAAGTGAAATCCCCTCTACCAAGGCCCTGAGACATCTTCCCATGCTGCTTCCTCCCCTGCTGCCCCCTGGGGCACAGCCACAAGGGTTTGTGCTGTCCAGCTGGGATGGCTTCATATCCAGTGGGGTGTTCACCTGGAGATTATGGGACTTTGGAGCACCAGTTCAACAAGAAATATGTCAATCACTGGAAAATTATTTGATTTAGAGATGGACAGTCTTGGTGCCAGATTTAACATTTTGAAAAGCATTTCCTTTCTCTGGTTGCAATGTAATCATAGAATACAATCACAGAATCATCCAGGTTGGAAAAGACCTCCAAGATCATCAAGTCCAACCTGTGACCAATCCCCACCTTGTCAAACAGACCAGAGTGCCACATCCAGAAGTTTCCCAAACACCTCCAGGGATGGGGACTCCACCACCTCCCTGGGCAGCCATCCCAATGTTTAAACACCCTTTCAGTGAAGAAATTCCTCCTGATGTCCAACCTGAACCTCCCCTGGCAAAACCGGAGGTCGTTTCTCCTCATTCTGTCAGTGTATGTAATGTCTCATTAATTACATAGCACAAGTTCCCCAAACTCCTGCACACTTATGCTCATGCACATCTCTGGCTTCATTAGAATATTTGGATGCAATTAGAAGCATTTCAACTCCTTTTCCCTGGAATAGGAAACACTTGTCCTGGAGTGATCCCTAGGAAACTGGCTAGGCAGCTGGTGGTGGTTACAGAGGACGCTGATGCTGCAAGTTGTCCTTCACAGATGTGGTTGATGGTGCCATTTGCAGCTTCCACCCACTGCTTCCCTCCACCTATCAATGGTGGTTTGATCTTGCACAGGATTGTGCAAGAGTTCTGTGATTTGTTGTTGTGAATTCAGGTGCAGCTGTGTCTCCTCCTTGCCACGGGCAGAGTTTTTCAGGTTTTTGCAGTGAGGATGAGGTGTCTCAGCACCTTCCTCCTGTTTAGGGACACCATTTCCTAGTAGGGTTCTGACCCCTGGACCAGAGGTGTCAGAGTCCTGAGCCAGCCAGGCCAGCTGAGGATTGATGACAAAGTCACAGCTCCCTGAGTGTCCTCTCATCTGCTGCACATCTGTCAGTTTATTTCACTTTGCTCTGACTGTACAACACACATAATGTGTGAGGCAGTGACTCTTCACCAGCCTGAGCATCCATGTGCTGGGAGTTCAGTGGAGCAAAGGCCCTGTCCATCCCCCCATGAGAGCCAGATCAGCTCTGACCTGGAGCCTGGAATACAATCTGCTTCATCAGAGGAACCGGGTGACACACAAGCAAAGAAAATTCTTACCAATTCTTCTAAAAATCCCACCATGCAATCTGTGAGACCAGCCTGGGTGACTCTGGTTCTAGGAAAGATTTCAGACTGAATCTCAAATCATAGAATCACAGAAT
>VZRX01020983.1:147427-191969 GCA_013398075.1 Notiomystis cincta | reverse complement strand
GAGGAGAGGAGAGGAGAGGAGTCCAACTGCATGTTTCTTGTAGGCATTTGCCATTTCTAATATCTCCTTTGAACTGGCTGAAGTTCCTCCTTGTGCAGGGGCACATGAAGCAGATGACATGCTGCTCCTCAGGTTTAAATTTAGTTTATCCAATAATCTCTGACAATGTGCATGAAAAAGTGGATCAGTTTTAAGGGGTAGGCAGTGAGTTTGGAACCAGGCAGCTCTCCTCCTGCAGGAGAGATGGGGACATCAGCACATGAATATGGCACCATTTCAGCAGATCAGGGGACGTCAGTATCTGAGAAATTGCCCCTTTTTAGAGGAAATCACATGTCTCTCATCCAGAGCCTTTGGGAGAAGGTCACCCATCAAACCTGCAACATGCCACGGGGTTTGTCCTCTGCTCTCATCTCCTTTTAGAGGTTTTGAAGAACTGAAGAAAATACCATTTCTTATTACAGTTGCAGTTGCTTGCACTCTCCAGCCACACAGCCCTTGCCTACGTGACTGTCGTGAGCACTCAGATCCAGCCCTGGCTCCTGCTTGGGCTTCCCCCATGGAAGAGGAGGAGCCCTCGCTGTGCTCAGATGCCAAGGCGAGAAATACCTCCCTATCAATAAACATGTTTCCAAAACCCGGCACCCAGGAATCCCTCACACCCTGATTGCCCTGAGGCCAAGAGGTGTCTTAGGCAGATATAAAAATACACCCACAGGAACACACACATGTGTAGATGAACACAGCGCAGGATACAAAAGCTTTTGGACTTTGCTTAAGTTTTTTTCATGTGGTTTAATTTGATGCTACAGTGAGAAGGGACATTTGATTTTCTTTTTTAATCAAAGGAGAATAGAGAGGAAATATTTTAATAGAGATGAAGTGTGTATTGCTCTCCTATAAATGCTTTATAAAATCTCTGTTGCTGAGGGTTGATGCCAACCTTTTTTGTATTTTTATTACAAATTAACCATAGAAAATAAAACTATTGAGCTAAATTATATCTGACAAATACATGGTGGTCAAACTAATTTCTTCCATCAATACATGCTTTCTTGTCCCTCCTCTGCAAACAGACTGTTTTGCATGAAGTTCTGTCCTATTGAAATATTTGAATTCCTTGGGGCCAAAATTTTACCTTCTGATTTTTGAGTTGCCCCTATATAGGCAAAAAAGTCTGAAATAGGTTTTGCTCTGGATGCAGATTTACCTGATGAAGCTGCAAAAGACTTCACTCCAGAGGGAGCTGTATTCCATCAAGTGCCTGAGCTGCACCTGGAGCCCACAAGTCACTTTAGAAATCTCCACTCTCACTCTGTGCTGTGCATAAAAACCTCATGATTTGCAGCTGTTGATAACACCAAAAAGCAGAGATCTAATTTGATGCCTATCCTCATTTTCAGGTGACTTGCCTGGATACAGCTTGTCAGTGAGTGCTGTCAGGGGCAGGGCAGAGACTCTCCCCAGATGGTTTCCCCCCAGAAGGTACTGGGGTGCAGGTGGGTGGTGGTGGATTTGATCTCAGGGCATTTTTCAGTGCAGTGAGTTCCACTCAAAGTTTTGTCCCCCTGAACCCCCAGATGGAAGTGAGCCACCACCACCTGGGTTGATAAGTCCTGGGTTGTCCATGGCAAGGATGCACTGATCCAAAGACAATGTCATCCTGGGAGGAGGGAGAGGAGTTGTCTCTTCTTTTTGCAGGATGCACCCCTGAGTTGGAGTTCATATGAGAACAAAAGTACCCAAGAAATATTTATGAGGCCTTGATCTGCCATGCTGCACTTAATTTGGGAAGTTCTGGTACAAGAGGAGCTTCCCTTGCTTCAACATAAGGGCAGTCCCAAGCCCTGATGAGGGGACTGCTCCACATGGGGACTGTAACCAGGGGCTCAGACCCACATGCTGAGCCTGAGCTCCCCAGAGCTGCCTCTCCTGCATTCTGAACAAGCTGTGGCCAGGGGCTGGTCCATCCCTCCAGGGATGAGCTGGCCCAAAGTGCCCCAGCCTGCAGAGCAGTGCACAGAGCCCAGTAGGGACACAGCTGTGACAATGACCCAGATGGCAGAGGACCTTCTGCAACTTTTTCCAGGAGCATCAATTGTTACACCCACCCTGAAGAACTGTGCATCCTCCAAAAATATATCTGGAGCTGAGGTGGGAGAAGTCAATGGAAAGAGTCTTTTGCAATTTGTGCTGCCTTTGGCTTCTTCAAAATCAGGCAGCTGATGAGCAAAAGTTATTCACAGAGCTGAACTTACATTAAGGAAAAAAATAACAATCAAGATACAAGACCTCCTACTCCAAACCTCTGGAAGGTTTCCTTTACAGGTTCCTACAAATCCAAAGGTGAACTTTTATCAGACTGATGGAGTAACCACTGCTGATACCTCCCAAAAAGAGGAAAAGCATAAAGATCAAGCTCCCCAAGAAGATCTCAAGTCAGGAACCAATCAATGAAATACCATGAACCATTATGTACAGCTGGAAATGCTTATAAGATTCTTTATGATAACACTGAATCATTGAATTGTTTAGGTTGGAAAAGACTTCTGAGATCATCAAATCCAACCATCAATCCAGCACCACCAAGCTCATCACTAATCCATATCCACAAGTGCCATATCCTCATGATTTTGAACATTTCCAGGGATGCTAACTCTACCACTTTTCTGGTCAGTCTGTTACAATGCATGACCACACTTTCAGGGGACATATTTTTCCTAAGAACCAATTTCAACCTCCCCTTATACAGCTTGAGGCCTTTTCTTCTTCTCCTATCACTTGTCACTTGCAGGAAGAAACCAACCCCACCTGGCTACAGCCTCCTTTCAGGCAGTTGAAGAAAGAGAGAATGTCCCCCCTCCCCACCTTTCTCCAGGTTAAACACCCCCAGCTCCCTCAGCTGCTCCTCCTCAGACTTGTGCTCCAGACCCTTCCCCAGCTCCACTGCCCTTCTCTGGACACGCTCCAGCCCCTCAGTGTCTTTCTTGCAGTGACAGAGCTGAGTACAGAGGGACAGTCACTGCCCTGGTCTTGATGTCCCCACTGTTGCTGATGCAGACTGGGATGCATTTGGCCTTCTTGGCCATCTGGGCACACCCTGGATTGTGCTCATCTGACTGTAGTAAAGGAGGAAGGAAAAAAAGAAAGAAAGAACTGGCAGAAATGAAATATAAATAGAGCACTTCTTTGCTCTCTGTGTTTGAAGAGCAAGACCAGACAGGCCAGATGTGAGCAGGCCTGCTGCTGACAGAGAGGGGAGAAACAGAAGTAAATAGTATTTATTTAGGTGCCAATCAATATGGACAAATGTTCAGCAGCTCTAACATTGTGACAAACCAAAGCCTGCAGAGCAACTTTTTTAAAATCACTGAATAAAAAGTCAATATGGCCTGGAAAGAATTGGAAAGATACTCTTTCCTGGTTCCCATGGGAATGTGAGCTGGGGTACTCTGTGCCAGTTGCAGTCAGTAGCATCTATTCTGGGAAGACCCTGATTGGCAGGTTACAGCAACCCAGGCCAGGAGCATGTGGGCTGGAAAAGCAGCTGGGCTGACTTGATTATTTTAGCCTGTTCCAGGCATCCTTGCTGTCCTCTTTAGGATATTGGTGAACCAGGAGAAACCCAAGTTACACCCTGCAGCATTTGAAAAACGCTGTGCTCTGTCAAAAAGCAGAACACCTTCCCCTTGGAGAACTGATGTAGCTGTGTTTTCCTTCATGGGCCTTGCTGTTTGATGCATCGTTTTGTTTTGAAGTGCTTGACACATTTGTCTCTGTAAAGATTTATGGAAAAATTGTTCTTCCACGGTAGCAGGTGAGAGGGTCATGCATGACAGTTGAGGAGAACATCTTATCAGATCACAGGGACAGCAGTCCTCTGAGTCACAGGACCATGGGAAGCTGCACGAGGCTTCCTGACAGTTCCCGTTTCTTCTTCTTCTTTGGAAGGGCTCCAGCTGTCCTTTCATTATTTCTGCTGAAAACATTTTTTTAAAAAAGACATAACTCTGCACTTTTTTTCATTTTTGTCACAGAAGGGGCAAAGTTTGGACATGGAAAAGTTTTTTTTTTAAAAAATCAGGTTAAACGAGATATTTATTACAGGTGCCTGGGCAAGCAGTGACACCAAACATCTTCACATTATGAAAGAGAAGTGAGCCAAGCTGACAGTTCTCCAGTGCCCAGCTGGGGAGGGGAGGGATATACTGGCTTTGGTGGGTACCAGGTTCCACTCACACACTTCTGTCCCATCCTTCTGCTCTGGAAAGCCACATGGTGGCCACTGGTCACCCACAGTGTAGTGCCCATGGAGACAGGGCAAGCCAGTGATGCAGGCCTACCACAGTAGATTTGAAACATTTATATTGCATGTTGTCTTAAAATCCAGCCTGCCCTGTATTGGTGAATGATGCTGGGGGGTGCTGGGCTTCCCCAGGGCTGTGGTGGGCGCAAATATCTTTGAGCAGGCTGCTGGGCTCTTGGATGTTATGGAAATGCAGCTGCTGGAAAAGGAGCCACAGGGAGCAGGCATAGCTCCTCCTCTGTCTACTGAGGTGAATGTGGTCCCCAGATGAACTCTCCAGAGTACCCTGGCTTAAACAGACAGCAGACAAATTCATTCAAATTAGCAACATGTGGACCCCTTTCTCCCCTTTCAGCCTGGTGAGCAGTCAGGTGAGTTTTCCCCCCAGCCAGGCCTGTCTGTGAGTTCTGCAAGGTGTGTTGAGGTCTTAAGCCACCATCAATGATGAGGGCACAGCCCTCATCTCAGGGGAGATGGGAATTTTGAGGGGATTTTGGACACATGTCTGGAAGGCAGCATTAGGGAATAATTGTCTCATGCAGCTGTTTCTGAAAACCTTCCCTCTTCAGCAGTCATGTTCCTTGCTCTTCCTTGATTTAGTGGTTCAAAACTCCCATTTCCTTCTTTATTCCGACTTGTTCACAATGTTTTATTTCCATTTCTGCTTTCAGTCTATCCTATGACAGTGGGCAAATCTGTTCAATGTCTTCCTGTTGTTTCCTCTCTCACTCAGTGTCCATCACGTCCTGTCTGGGATTATTTTGAATGGAAAAAAAGAACACTTCACTTTAACTGCAAATGTGTGGGTTTTGGATCAAGATGGTCTTTCAATCTGCAGTTGTACACCAGAGGAAGGCTCTGCTGCCAGGGTATCACAGGGTGATGTACTTCTGAAGGGACTGTGGGAGGCCAACTGGCCCCACTCCCTGCCCAGATCCGGTCACTGGATGACCATGAGATTTTGCCACTGGCAATAAATGTTCTGCTCTGTTTCTGGTTAGACTTTTCCATGCTTTAATCTCCTTTACTTTATGCAGGTTGGAACAGATATTTTTGAGATTGTGAGAAGAATGGTAGTGCAATTAATAGTGTAGTCAAAGCCAAACACAGTCAATAAGGGTTGACCTGTTTTTAATATGGCCTAGACAGAATTCATCCACTTTTCACTGCTTGGTCTGCTATACAGAATTCATCTTTGGCCTGTGAGAGATGAGTTCCACCCTTTTCTGATGATTGCCAGCCCTCTGATGCATTGAAGTGACATCATCCAGAATGGCAGAAGAGAAAGATTTCTTCTCCTAGAGGATTACCAGAAAGAGCTTAAAGGTAAGTAGTGCATAATTAACACCCACATGGGAAAAAGCCCCAAAGGATGTCATGCTGCCCAGTTCCCCCCCACCCTTACTTTTCCAATCCTGTAACAGCTGAATTTGTGGACTTACAGTACTTGAAGGGAATCTGTAGGAAAGATGGGGAGTAGCTTTTTAGCAGGGCCTGTTGTGGTAGGACAAAGGGCAATGGCTTTAACGTGAAGGAGAGATGTTTAGAATACTTATAAGAACCATCTTTTTTTACAATGAGGGTGATGAAACACTGGAACATGTTGACCAGAGAAGTTGTGGGCACCCTGTCCCTGCAAGTGTTCAAGATCAGGTTGGATGGAGTTTTGAGCAACCTGTTCTTTTTGAAGATGTCCCTGCTCACAGCGGAGAGAACTGGACTAGATGACCTTTAAAAGGTCCCTTCCAATCCAAACTGTTCCATGATTCTATGAATTTACAACTCAGACAACCAACAGTGAATCAGACTAATGGATCTGTGGTCCCTTTTGTCATCACAGGACATTAGTGCTTCTGGATCCAACTCTGAGCAGGTAAAAATCGGGAATTTTTGAGCTGAATACTCTGTATCTGGGTACAAGGGTCAACTTGATGCTGGTTATCTTGGCATGAAGGCTTAGAAAACTGCAGCTCTGGATTTCCCTCCAGTTTTCAGTAGATCAGAGCTACTGAAATTAGTCAGATTCTCACCTCATTTCTCTGCAATTCACACCCATAAATACTGACTTTAGCACCATTTCAGTGGGGCCTGGTGCAAGAGCATGATTTAGATTAGTGAAGTTACACATCTGTACTGATAAGGGTGGGGGAGAGAACAGCCTGTTTTCCAAAGAAGAAAACCCCGAACTATAGAAATCAATAAATCCTCATGAAAAAAAAAAAAAAAGAGCTGTTTTGAGACCAAGTTTCTCTAAGACACTAACTTGCCCTTGTCACTAATGTTTTAAGCATGTGATTTTTAAATCACAAGCATTTAGGCTAAGACCTAAAATTCTGAGTAGGTACGTAGCAAACAGTGTAACATTGAAGACAGATCATTCTCTGACTAAATATGAAAGTATTTATAAGTTTGTGCTCACAAATATATATACATTTTGGGAATGTAATTCTTGTATTTGTAATATTACTTCATCATGATGAAACTGGAAAACTTTGCTCAGCTTCACAGAGCTGTAACACTTTTATACAAACAACCCATTCAGTCCAGACAGCTACTTTAACTTCAGCCCAAAGTCCTGTTTGCTTCAAGCCTTGAGTTCCATTAGTGCTCTTTCAAGTTAAGCATAGGCTTAGCAGCTTTTCTACATCAATGCCCAGGAGAGCTGGTGAGAATTCCAGCTATCAATGAGACTCCAGTGCAAAGACAACTTCTTTGGTCTTCTTGTTGCCCCTAAAAGTGTTTTGCTCAGCTACAGGTGTGCACTTCTTTAAAATCCCATTTAGTGGGTTGTTTATAGCCCTGAGGGGGATGTCTCCAGTGCCAAGGAGTGTCTCTTCTCTATCACTCCCTGCCTGCTTGCACTGCATCCTATGTCCCCATCCTCAAGGCCTCTGCTATCATATCAGCCTTGCTTTTCCCATACAATGGGATCACACATACAATTACCCTGGGATCATAAATGGTTCAGTTAGTGCAGAATAAGTATTGTCTATATACAAAAACAAGGTTTTACCACGTTATTATAACAAAGAAAACAAATGAGGTAATAATGACCATGGTCTCTAGAAAAACTGCTGTTGGAGCTGAGCAAGCTGAAGCAAAATTTTAGGGAAGCCAAGACATGTTTGAACAAAGCCTGGCAAGTCCAGAGGCCTTGCAGAGAAAGAATGAAGCCTGTGGTCTTTTATAGTAATGGCAATCCCAAATTTAATGGGATACAGGGCAACAGTGAAATAAAAGCATTAAATAGGCTTGGTGCCCAAATTGAATATTGAGAAACAGCACTAACAATCTCTTGTTAGCCTGGTGATTCCTCTTTCAGGAGACCCTATTTTAGGACATGTAGCACTATAGCCAATATTTGTTTAAAAAAAGACAGTGTAGTTGCTCTGCATTATACTTATATAAGAAGTCTATTATCTCCTGACAGAAGTCCAATTCCCTGAATGCTATGTACCTTAGATAAGACACAGTTTTAGCTCTTGACTTTAATTACCCTTTCCTTCCAAGTCTGTTCCAAAACATTAAGTACATAGACCTAAATAGTGAGCTGGTTGGCAGCAAGATCTTTTATCCCCTCTCAAAATATGGTGTTTTTTTGGGTCAATATTCTTCTTTCCTATACAGAACCCTATGTAAATTTGGAGGTGTGCAGTGACTGATCAAGGCACTCTAGCTCTTTTTATAGAGCCACAGAATAGTTAGAGTTGAAGGGGATTGCTGGAGGTCATCTCATCCAGCCAGCTGTCCAGGTCCGTGTCTAGATGGCTTTTGAATATCTCAGAGGATCGAGACCACAAGCACTCTGGGCACCCTGTGCCAGTGCTCCCTCAGGTGAACAAAGTGTCTCCTGGTGCTCAGGCAGTACCTCTTGTGTTTCTGTGCATCCCCACACTACAGCACGACTGTACAGGCACTTCAGAGAGGTTCCCCAGCACCCTGAGTTTCTGGAGATGGTTTGGAAGATTTCTCCATAGCAGTGCCTTGCAGGCTCTTCCTTGTTCACCTGCTGGAGATCCCGCCTAAACCTCATTTTGCTGACTTTGTGGTGCCTTCCATGACATCACTCCACATGCCCTTTGCTCAGTGATTCTGTCTGTGTCTCCTTCACAAGACAGCTAGTTACTCTTTCCTTAATTTTCCTGAATTTAAAGCCCTCCTTATGAAGTCAACTGTCATGATGAAAATGACTTCCCTCTGCTTAGCAAGCATCTTCCAAGCAGATGCCACTCTGCAGACAGTGTCCCATGGTCATTGAGCCCAAATTCCTGTCACCCACACCAGCACACAGGGAAAGAGCCAGATTCTGTGCTTGGGATGGGGCAACCCTTGCGTGTCTACAGAAAGGGGGTTGAGAGGTTGGAAGGCAGTGCCAAGAAAATGGACCTGGGGGTCCTGGTTGACAGGAAGTTGAATGTGATCCAGCAGTGTCCTGGCAGCCAGGAGGGGCAACCCTGTCCTGAGGGGCACCAGGCACAGCATGGCCAGCAGGGCAGGAAGGGAATTGTCTCACCTGGAATATTGTGTGCAGTTTTGGGCATGAAACTATTAGAGAGTGGGCAAAGGAGGGCCACAAAGATGGTGAGGGGCCGTAAGGGGAAGCCATGTGAGGAGTGGCTGAGGTCTCTTGGTCTGTTCAGCCTGGAGGAGACTGAGGGGAGACCCCATTGCAGTCTGCAACTTCCTCATGAGGGGAAGAGGAGAAGCAGGCACTGATCCCTCTCTATGGTGACCAGTGACAGGACCTGAGGGACTGGCCTGAAGCTGTGTCAGGGGAGGTTTAGATTGGATATCAGGAAAAGCTTCTACACCCTTTTGGTGGATGGCTGGGCTCTGGAACAGGCTCCCTGGGGAAGTGGTCACAGCACCAAGCCTGACAGAGCTCAACAAGCATTGGAACAATGCTCTCAGGCATTGGGGATGGCCCTGTGTAGAGAGTTGGGCTCCATGATCCTCATGGGTCCCTTCCAACTCAGCATCTTCTGTTATGATCCACAGCCAATTGCTGACTTGTCCTATTAGCACCCTTCTCACATCTTGCTCCTCCTCAGCAGGACTGAGGAGAGCACCACATGGGTCCCCATTCCCTTGCCTACTGCCCACAGAGTGGTCACTTTTGGTAGTGTCCAGGTTTCCCCTGGCAGTATTGTTTGTGCCCATATGGAATAACAGCTGGAGACCAGAGCACCAGATGAGCTCTGGCAGTCCCTCCACGTGGATCCTGACCCATGGCAAGCAGCAAGGCTCTATGGATGTTTGGTCAGGTTGACAGACAGGTGCCTCTGTGCCCCCACAGCAGGGTGGAGGTGAGATTTGCTGTGTCTTTCTGATAGTCTTATAAGATTTAAGGCTGAGTGGACCAGGCCTTTTACTTGTAGTCACATCTGTTTCCCCTTCACCTTCAATGATGGTAAATCCATTTTGCAACTCTAAGCGCTTAGGTGAGGCAGAAACCTTCACCCTGATGCCAGAATTCACTGGCTTCCACTTTTCCCCTTCCCCAGAAGATTTACTTACTTTGCTAGTGGGAGGTAGACACTGCCTGCTTCTCTACTGCAGGAAAGTGGAGACAGTCAGCAGAGAGAAAGAGGAACTTGGGGGTTGTAATTCATCTGCCCCATCTTACAGATTGGTTTTAGGGTGAAATGACATAGTCCCTCAAGGTGCCTGGTTTTCTCCAGTGACTGCAAACCTGTTCTAGATACAGGAGTGTTATACAAATCTTTTTTTCTTTTTTGTGGTGTGTGACATCAGGGCTTATAAAGTAGCTGCACATTAGGAATAGTAAGAATTGTCACATTCCCGAATGCACTGTAAAAAACAACAGAGAAAAAAGGGAGATAAAGAATGAACTCTGACATGTAATCTTGCTGCTGATTTTCAGTATTTGAAAAGCATTTTGGTGACAATATGCCAGCAAACACTGATTTTTACAAAATACTGTGTGATCTCTGGATTAAAAAATGTTGATGAATACGACACTAGGTGGCATTGTATAAATACATATAAAGTCTTGCGCTTTTTCTGTTTCAAAGGAGCTATAAGGTATGAAAATCTCATTGAAATGTGTAGGATTTGTTCACTAATTTTTGTTCTCTGATCATTGTAGTTTGAGATTTAGCATCACTGGAATGAATGCATGGAGCAGTCTACTGATGAGCTATGTTTTATGGTTCTATCTGCTACTGAAAATCTACAGCTCACAATCTGTCTTTTATTTACATATGATATTTATGTCTGAACAGCAGTGTCTTCTAGAATATAAACAAAAACATATTCAAGCCTCATGGCTACTTACCTTTTGTGGGCAACTTATTGTAGGTCTGGTTCAGTCCCAAGGTGGCCTGTGATCTTCTGTGGATCTCCATTCAGTGTTCCTCTTCTGAAATAAATTTCACCTCCTTGTTTTTATGGACACTTGTGAGGTAGGATGTACCTCTGAAGGATCACATCAGGACTGTATGATCCCCCCACTTTGTGTAAATGGGATTCAAATACTGATAATACTAAACAAGAGATGTTGATAGGTCACACAGGTCACAGGGGGAAATGAACCTGCTTTGTAAAGGATGGGAGATTTTAGGGTGTCTGAAGTGTGAAGTTACTCAGTAGGATCATGCTCACCTTGGTAAAACTGGAGTGCAGAAGGATGCAATTCTTTAAAGGCATCAAGTGCCTTTCTTGGAACTGTCAAAATTTCACATGTCTGTACTGAACTTGGACTAGTGCTTAGCAAAGGGTACAGGGCAGGAAAACAAATCCTCTTCATTGCTCAGCCCTCCTGGGCAGGTCTTGGGGAAAACCATCAGGTTTTGGGGACCATTAGCAGTTCAGCTGCTACAGGGAAATGGGCTTTGATCAACCCATGCAAAACTGACCGGAGTCAACACACTGGAGTCTTCAAAAGCCTGGTCAAAACCTATTAATGTTCTTGTGCCTTTTCCGGGAAATCATTATGACTGGACATCTCTCCAAAGTGCTGGCACTCCAACAGTGCAGCACAGCAAGATTAGAGGTCTGTGTGCAGTAGGAGGGCCACAACCTCTTTAGGATCATGGTGAGATATTTCACACAACTGGAGTGCTCTGAAGGTTGGCTACAGGCTCCATAGGAAAGAGGTGAGGAGAGGGAACTGCCCTATGTGAGAGAAAGCATTGTGAACACGTCAAGCTCTGGCTTGGCATGAGTGTTAAGCCATAAATGGAGACCTTGTGGGTCAGGATTAGGAGGTGTTGTTGTTGTTGCAGATTTCTGCTACAGACGACCTGAGGAGGTAAAATGAGTGGAGATCTTCCTCAGACAGCTGGAAGAAGTCTCACACTCACAGGTCCTGATCTTCATCAGGATCTTTAAGTACCTTTATGTCTCCTGGAAGGACAACCAACAGACAAAAGAGCTGTAGGTGTCCTACAGTGCACAGTTGTGTCCAGCTATGTCCAGGGCAGGGGAAAAAATAGCAGAAATATACTTTACCTTGCTTATCTGTGACAGTTCTTATTTTTACAGTAATAAGAAAAGTCAGCAGCAAACCTTGGTGATCAGGAAAACAGGATGGATGCCTTGGCTAGTCATGATCTCAGTTAAGTTTTTTGTATTTCTTTCACCCTATGTCACTCCTGTCACCCAGTGTCACTTCAGAGGAGCAAGAAGTTGGATTTGAGAATTGCAGGCTTCTCGGCCTCACCTTGAGTAGGCAATACTCCTGAAAACCATTTCCAAACACATTAAGTTCAAGAGGGTGATTTGGAACAGTCAGCATAGGTTAAAGAAAGGGGAGTCTTGCCAGACCAAACTGAGCCTTCTAGAAAGAAATGATGAGCTTGGTGGATGAGGAGAGATCACACGGCTTTTGACACTCTGTTCTGCAGCATCCTCATAGGCAAACTGATGAAATATAGGGCAGATAAATAGACAGGAAGGTGGATTGAAAAATGACTGAACTGTGGGGGTAAAAATATTGTGAGCACCAGCATGAAGTCCACGGAGATATTAAAAATCCAGCTGTGCTTGGCCTTAGCAACCAGCTCTTGACTGAACAATCTCCGAGACCTCCCTTCCTATCTCAAATATTCTGTGATTTTGTGAACAGCACCTTCTCTGCTGGCCTCACTTAGGGTCAAGCCTCTAGCTCAAGCCTCCAATTTCATAAACATCTGTAAAGATTTTGGACAGGACAGAGTGGTTCATGCCTTACAGGGCTGCCTCCAAATTATTGAGCCATTATTCAGGGAGACAAGTGGCAGATGTGTGCAGTCTCATTTTGGGGAAAAGGAAAAGTCTCATTTTTGTTTATGGTCACACCTGTGTTTGTAGCTGTAGCCTGGGATGTAAATATTGGTAATGCTGGAGTGTGTAAGAGTCAAAAAATGGCTTTGGGCATTTGATACACTGCTGGTACTTAGGCTGAAAGTTCTTATACTGCGGTGTTTTCACACAGGAAATATTTTAGGGTTTTGTGGCTAACATGATGGTATGGCTGATAACTGAACTGCCATGCCATGTTAATAATACTGCTGCTAAACGTGGGAAATTTATTTGTCTTTATACCCTTAAAGCAGCAGGCTTCCTGGGACTCATCCCACTGTAGATCCCTGCAACCTAAGCAAACCAGTATGTGGATGGTGGCTAGAAATTTGCAATGTGTTAGGAGAAAACTGAGGGGCCTACAGAAGCAGACCAAGCCATCCTGATGGTCCTGCTCATAGGGGAGGAGGCTTACATGGGCAATGCAAAACCAAGAGTGATCTTCTAGAAATTTTTAGGGAATAGAACTGGTTGAACTTATTTGTTTAAAAATAAGCGTTATTTTTCTCATGGTCAATTTTGTTATCTTTCAAATACATGTTCCAAAATTTTAAAAAAGAAGTGGGGATCTGTATCAGTGTTGTAACTCACAGCTATGTGAGATTGTTTATTTTAGTTAAGTTTTAAAAAAGAAAACGCTTCAAAGCAATTCAATGGTTTTAGAAAAGTGGCTTCGATAAGTGGTGAATTACAGTATGTTTTTCACAAGATGAAAATGAAGAAACCAAAATATTAAAAAAATCTAGTTAAGCTGAATCCTGTAAAACATTCTAATTATTTTTTATTGTTTTACTTTAAAAGCTTAATTCAGTCTAATGCTCTCTAGAGGAAAATTGAATGCTGCAAGGATTAACAGACATTAGCAAATGAACTAGCCAAGGAAAAGTTTCCTGTGTTTGCCTGTCCTCTCCTAATGCATTTTTGGCCCATACAGCCTGTTTTGCTGTGTTAATAGATTATTGTTCCTATTTCATAGGAGACAGTAGGGATATGACAGAGAGTGGGGCAATAGATGTATATTAGCACAAAGACCAATTATTTCTATATTTCATGGCCAGAGGGAATGGTGCAACATCTGTTCTTTGCAACTGTGGAAAGTATTTGGTCAACCTGCAAGTCAGTGATTAATGCATTGTACTGACAAGCACCAGCATCACACAATTTCAGACATATGGGAGGTGACTGCTGGGTTGAATTCTAATCTGAGTTGCAGAGCTGAGCCAAAAATTTACAGTAAATCGTTTATATGGCAAATCTGGATTCCTTTCTGCCTGTGGGATATTTTTTCTATCTTTTTGGAGGGTCTTAAGTTGTTGTCTTTAAGTGCAGTAACTGATTCCTTTCTTAGAAAAGGATACAGAAGCTCCTGTGGCTGTTTTGAGCAGACATTTACATATTGCCTGCTCATTAAGCAAAATAATAATTCATGGACATTCATGGATATATTTTACTTTTCCTCAGTTTACTTTGAGATAAGCTGTTACATGGTAACCAGCTTAGTGCCTTTCTTTTATTTTTTAAATTTTCAGGACTAATAGCTGAAATAGCTTGTCAGTAATGTTTTAAGAGGTTGCCTTTTCTCTTGCAATTGTCACAAGGGCACAAAACCAGCTTTTCTGGCCCTTGGTATGACTGAAAAGCAGAGGAGGAAAGGTACAAGGCAAAAGCCTCCCAAACTACCGTTGCTACTTGAGGAATGGTGCCCTTGCATGAACCTGCAGACCTGCCAGCCTTTTTCTCCCTTCTTCCTACCATTAATCATTTATTCTGTCTCTGCTCCCCAGGATATATTTTACCTCCTGAACTGAGTCAAATACTGAAGCTGTAGCTGCCGTGAGGGGTAGAAACTCTGGCAAGGAAAGTGAGAGTGCTCCACAGCATTTTTAAACTGTTCATTTCAAATTAATTTCCTTTGGCATATAGAAGACAAATTTACCAGCCTTGTTTTCGGGATTGATGATGGAATTTTTCACACAATTTCTAAAGAGGGGATCTGGGCCTTTTGAGTAGCCCTCATGGTCCCAGATTTCTCAGTGTCATGTTTCCTCCTGGCTTTAACATGCAAGTAAACACACTTCCCATGAAGTTTATCAGATAAAACCAAAGTTGCTGATGAGCTGGGGGATATTTTCATTTTGACATTTTGAGTTTTGGATCAAATCACCAATTGTCAGTAGAGCCAGCATTTGTATGTGTGTGTGTGTAATTGGATAAAGAGTAGTAACATTTTAGTCACTAAAGGTACCATTCTTTAAATCAAACATCAAGTTCTCTTTTACATGCAGTGAGAACATGTTTGACACTTTTACCATGCAAAATAGAGCCTTCTCAGGGCCCTCTGTGGGTTGTAAGATATGCAAGTGCCCACAGAAATCAGTGTGCAGTGCTGAGCTCCTCGCAGCAGTCCTGGCCATGTGGTGCATTGCAGCAGGTTCATGTTCTGCCTGGGTTCTGCCAGCACGTTTGATTTCTGGGTGATATTAGTCCTCCCAGCAGGCTGTCACAGACACAGTTTCCTCTCCCCCAGCATCAACATGGTAGATGCCAAACAATCATTTCTGATGTTGTATGCCCTCTGCTCATGGCTAGTTCTGCTTCTGGTTTTATTTCTCATGTGCTGGAGTGGAGTAGAATACAAGAGAGTTTTTGCAATGTAGAAAGCTGTAGCTGTAGCTCAATGCCTTCTGTAGCAGCATTGACAGCACTGTCACACTGTCCTGACTTTTGCACGGTGCTTCCCAGCTGGGATCTCCTCTGGGTGGTTTTGACCAGTGAAGGACATTTGTGGCTGTAGATGAGATTGTTTTCTGCACTGCACAGTCTCCATGTCACAAGTACAACCTATGTATACCACACCTTAAAACTGCCTCTTCACCTGGATTTCTAAGGAAGGTATCCCACTGTTTGTCGGTCCACTCAAACCCCCCCAATTCCATGCCTTCCTTTTGTTGGGAGGAATGGAAGAAGAAGACTGTTGACATTCTAGATTTTCCAATACAGTAACAGATCTGTGTCCCTGGCTGGGCAGAATTTGACATAAATCTTGAAAAAAGATGCAGTGTCACCTCCCTTGGCTGATGCTGTGAGGAGACTTTTCCTGTTTTCATGTGCAGTCCATCAGGCTGATCTGGCCATAGCTCAGCTGGTGTAGAAGTGCTTAGCCCACCACCCTGGTGACCAGTCACTTCCTCACCTCCTCCTAAGTTCTGCTGATGTCCTTTTTCTGAGCTTCAGGCTGCCAAAATGTCCCCTTAAAAGATCCAAACAATGAAAATGCGCTAAAAAAGTCTTATTTACAAACCTGGATACAGGCACAGTTTTTGCTAGGGGTTATGGAAGGATAGTAACTGGCATCAAATATAGTGGGAGGGAAAGGTGGGGGCAAGTGGCCAGGGACATGCTGGGACTGTAATCTCTGAAGTCATGGCAGCACAGCATGTCTGCCCATGCCATTGCATCATGTGAGTGAGAGGACTCAGACAGAGAGGACCCGAGGGAGCAGGAGTTTAATTCTGATCCCTAGATCCAGACACTATTTGAAGGGTGGATGCCTGCTGCAGCTGACCTGCCTATCTTGTCTCTCTTAGTGTGCTGGTGTTTGATTGATTCATCACTGGTTTGTGCTTTTATATAATTAATTTTTCTTGGCATTTGAATGCCCTTTTATTCCAGCCCCTCAGCTAATATTCAGCTTCCCACAGACACATTAGCAGCGTGCTCTAATACCAGATAAGTGGTGTGGTAAATACCCTGGGGTCTCATTACCATTCACAAAGTTACTGTTTGAGAAATATGGTTCCAAATGTGCTGGTGAATGAAAATAATTAGTCATAGGCCATTATGAACAACTGCTCTGCTGTGCCCTCTGTGTGCACTCCACAACGCGTGTGTGAGTGCTGCCCACTGGTGGGTGTCCTTTTTCACCCACCCACACCTGAGCTGGTGGCGTCTCACCGAGCCCTTTTCTCTGGCTTGGTTCTCACCTCATTCATGGCCTTCACTGCTCTGCTGGCTTGGTGACCCTTCATCTCACCCTGGGGGCATTCACAGTGCTTTACTGAAGGGAGCTCTTCCTGCCAGGAGCCACTTTTCCTGGTGTTCCTGAGCACTGATCTCTCTCTGGTGGAGCTTTTCTCTTGTAGCACACTCCAGAGACAACAACATGGATAGAATATGACCCAGAGAGAATTTCCTCTCTCTGCTGATTTCACAGACCTGTTGTGCTGACCTTTGAGGTTATCAAACTCTTGTGTAGGAACTTAGACCTTGGAGAAATTTTTTTGGAAAAAAATACATACGGGAATGTTTTAACTTCCCCATCAAATAGTTTTGTGGAGGACACGTTACATAAACGTCATTTCCACAGCTGTTGCTTCCCTGGAAGATTATGGTAGTTCTCTCAGCCATTATTAATTTCTTGAGCATTTAATCAATCCTGTGCAAAGAGGCCTATGAACCCTCCACTACTCTGCATCTGTTGAATTTGCAGTGTGACAACCTGGGCTGTTAAATAGCTGTGGCTATATGGAAAGTAAATCAAACAATGGCTCATCAAACTTTGCTATTACACTAAACAGAAAGGACCTATTTCTNTTTTTTTTTTTTTTGTTTAATCCCTTCTCTTTCTCATTGCTTGTGAGTGAGTGAGACATTTTGGAATCACTTGAAAAGTCCTTCCTCTGTTGCTTCATTTGGGCAACTCCTTTGATCTTTGCACCTGAAGGTCAACTTACACCTATTCCTTGCAAAGAAGGAAAATGCTGGCTGTAGTGCTGGGTTATGCCAGCTCTGAGAAGGTGCTCTCTCACTTAGGCCTCTACTTATTCTTAGTAAATGCTGGTTTCTCTCCTTGGCACTGATACATTTGAGGTGGCCTGAGAAATCAAGGGATCTCAAGGTCTGGTATCTCATCTGAGCCGAGCAGGAGGATCCTTGCTCTGGCAGTCATAGTGAGATCTGGAGGCCTCCATGTGCCCTTTGGGCAGGAGCTGTTTCCTCCTCCTCGCTTGTCACTCAGAGAGAGAAATGGGTGAGCTCAAAGCCACACAGTGCTGAGGTCCTCACCTCAAACCTCAGCTCTGTGTAGCACGTGGTTACATTATTCAGCTTGAATGCAGTGTATTTGCTTGGTTTCTAGGTCAACTTGCTGAATCTCTTACTATTCCCCTATTCCTGCTATTTTTGGCTAAAAAGCCCTATCCCCGTTCCCTCATTTTCTCTATTTACAATTGCAGTTTGAAGGAGTATAATAAAAACTCTAAAAGAACTTCTATGGTACTGTAACTGTCAGAGGATACAGTGCAATATTTTTTAAGGCTTAAGGAATAAACACAATTGTGTGCAGGATTAATTTGATAGTAGAAAGAGTAGCTTCGTATTTTCCAAATAATGATATCAAGATTAGCTTAAAAAAAAATATTTCTATTTGTGAATACTGGAAAAATTTCTTTGTGTAGTTGAAAAGATTTAAAAATCCTGAACGTTTTGTGGATTTTTGCATGAAAATTAATCCAGAAAGTAACCCCAGGAAAGTGTTCACAGCCTAATGTTCTTTAGCTTCTGGTGCTTCCGTTGCCACTCACAGAGTGGAGACAATACTTTATGATTTTGTAGTTACTGACACGCAAAAAATAATGAATAATCACATTGGCCATTTGGAAAGAGTCCGGGATTTTACTGTACAAGTGCTCAAACAAGATATTGACAAAACCCTTCTAAACAAAGAGTCAATTTTTATGAAAAAAAAATAGGTTGAATTGGTGGAAAAATACAGAAGAACCGCTTTTGTAATGGATATTACTGTACAAACAATTTGACTGGTTCTATTTATAAAACAGATACAGTTGTGGAAAAGCTTTATGAAGAAGGCCATAAACATGCAGCTTTCATTCACTTTTAACCCTGAATGGGGAATATGTTCTTCCTATTGCCAAACCTGTGTATAATTTATATTTTTGTGTGGAAACCACGTAAAGCTGAGTGGAGGCTTCATCCAGTTGTAACACAAAACCGGGAGAGTTTTGTGGTTTTGGATGGGGCTTTATTTTATAATTTGATTTTAATACAAGCAAAACCAACTGTCTTGGCTGGGAGATGGGATCTCAACTGCCTTCTCCCCAAATAAAAAATGCATGTTCTGGGAAGCTGGTGTAGGTTGGCTGTCTTTTAGGGATCCTTAGCCTCACCCACAGATCCACAAACAACCTGCCTTGCTCTCACCAGGTACAAAACCCTCCCTCCCCTCAGTGTATCATCACCAAGTACTTAAGGTTTTTTTTTCCTCTTCCATTCTCTTGGGCTGGACCAATTTCATAATTATTTAATGCTGTTTTCCCTCTTCAGAGAATGAAAACCAAGTGGTTTGTCACCTTTCTTTGCAGTCAGATTTGCTTTCAGATGTCTGTGTTTTGGATTAAAACCACTGAAGAAAACCCTGTTTCTCAGGGAGATTTAATTGCAGGAATTCATGTTAACTTACATTAATATTACCTTTGGCAGAAACACTGTTCCCTTTTGATAAATACAGTCTAAAATGACAGAAGGAGTTGGAAGAGCCAACAAAATTAGTATTCTGTTTCTGTCAGGCTGTTGTGTGTGAAGGGAGATTTCTCAGATAAGAAGTCCCCTAATGATCTGCCAAGGTGACTGGTAAGATACATGTTAAGAGGAGTGTTAACATCATGGAGAAAAATTATTAGTACTGTAACTCACTCTTCTATGACTCGAGGCAATTGATGATTGCTTAACAATTTTTCTTCAAAAATTCAAAATCTAAATGTCATTCTAATATATACACACACACATACAGGCAGACAGATATATAGACATATATATTTACATATATCTATGCATGTATATATATATATATGTGTGTATGAAATATATATGCCAAAATAGAAAATCTTTTTAGCATCCCTGCTAGTTACTTAGATTTATTGAAGTCACTCACCAAAGAAATTTATTCCAGTGTCCCACTAGTGGAAGCAAATCAGTAGAGACGGTCACTGCTAAAAAAATTCTCCTTCTCTGCCCTTGCAGCATGGACAGAGCTCCTCTTTCAGACCCAGGTGATTGGATGGATGAGTGAAGGAGCCTCTTGATATTCTGTGCCCACAGAAAATCTTTTGATGCAAACAGATATGGACTCCTTACTGCCTGTGTTCTTCCCTATCTGTTTACAATCAGGGCAAAACTGAGTAAGACCTTAATTCTTTGGGAACTTGGCAGACATTATAAACAAGATGAAAAATGATATTTGAAGGGAGCTGGGATTTCACTGCTGCTGGCCTTGCAGAATGGATGGCTGCTGCTAAGTGCTTTTTGGTATTCTGAGGACAATTAGAATAAACCAGCTGGATTTTAAAAGCAGCAAGCAGAATATCAGTTAAGCAGATCACTTAGGAGTGCTTATTGCTTGTTCTGCCCTTTGTGAAAATTTTAGGTATTTAAGCCTAAAATTTTCTTGCACAAAACTGGCCTTGCCCTGTAAAATTTTGCATCCAATCCTGTGACTGACAAGGCACATGTATGTGCTAGAAGATAGGAGCCCAGAGGCATAAACATCAGAGTTTTCCAAGATCCTGTAGATGTTTTCTTTTGTTCCAGTCCAACTGTTTTCACTTACCTTCCCAGAGCTGATCTTTAACCTTACAAAAATAATGTATATAGGTTTACTCAGGAGAAAATGGTAGCTGTTCAGATAAAGTAAGGTCTATGCACTCTTAATTCAATTTAAAATGAAAATATTAAGACCATTTCTATGCTGGCTGCCCTTCAGAGTACACTTAGCTTAAATTCTGATTATAGACAGTGCTGAAATCTGGCTTGTGACCTGCACTAAGCAAGTTTCATTAGAAGAGATTTGGCCATTGCTCAGACAAAACTAGATGCACATTTTGCTAAGAATAAGGAAGAAATGGAAAAGTAAAAAACCTCTCCCAAACAAACGTAATTTCTCTGTTTTAAAATTATGTCCTTTTTTAGCTCGCAAAATCATTTCAGGCAGAGCAATGGATGATGAATAAATTCTTAAAGTAGCTGGGTCTGGGCTGGGTTGCACTGTCTGGGAAGTCTTGCAGTGTCCACACGTGGCACAGCGTATTTGTCCTCAGCCATCAGCATTTGTCTCCGTTGCTCTGTCAGCTTTGCCGTGCGTCATGCTGGGGGCAGCCAGAGGACATGCAGAGACCAGAGCAATCACTCCTTGAGGGCTCAATTTGTGCCAGATCTTGAGCACACTTTTCCCATGGAAATTGCAAAAGACAGTTCCTGTGTTGGACTCTAGGAATATTGGTGTTATCAACACTGCATTATCCCCCAGGCATCTATGTCTCATCTCAGTGAGGGCTTGGCTACTTCTCAACATCACTGCAGACCCTGATGGTGTCCTTAAGGACATTCTTATTTCTGTCCTCTTTTCCAGCTTGCCAAAACCTGTCCTCTTCTGTCAAAACCCTGTTCTTCACCCCATGTGTCTTAGAACCCAAAATACAGAATCATAGAATGGGTTGTTTTGGAAGGGGCCTTTTAGACCATTTAATTCCAACACCCTGCCATGGGCAGGGACATCTTCCACTAGACCAGGTTGCTCCAAGCCCCATCCAGACTGGCCTTGAGCACTTCTAGAGACTGGGCATATCCACAACATCTCTAGGCAACCTGTTCCAGTGCCTTAGCATCTTCACAGTTAAGAATTTATTCCTAATCTAATATAAAACTACCCTCTTTCTTTGTGAAACCATTATCCCCTGTCCTACCACTTCATGCCCTTGCGAAAAGTGCATCTCTAACTTATTTGTAGACCTCTTTAGGTTCTGGAAGGCTGCTAGAAGGTCTTCCTGGAGCCTTCTCTTCTTCAGGCTGATATCTGATATCTTGACATGATGCATGGGCTTGCCAAAAGAGGGGAGTCTGTCTCTTCCTCCAGCCTAGTCCACCATGCCATGGTGCTCTGCCTCAGGATCTCCTAAAAATCCTTTTGGATTATGAACTTTCCAGACAGAGCAGCATCTGAATTTTGATGTTGCATCTGCTTGTCACTGTCATGTCACCATCACAGATGTGTTGCTTCTGTGTCCCTGCCCACTTAGTGCCCGTCTGGGTGTTGCTGACCAGGGAACTGAAATGCACAACTTCAGCAGGGACAGGCATCTGGGAAATTGCAGCTTTTTATTTACAACTATGCAGTCTCTACTTCAGGCCATTGTTGCTCAAGAAACTCAAGGCATGAATGCCTCATTCAGCTTCATGGCTAAGAAACACAAGTAAGTTTGAGGTAATCTCTTTACCATGGCACTTGTTCCTCCCTCTCCCCATATGTAGCTGCTTTTTCAACCTTCTACTAGAACTTTTACCATAACCCAAATTAATTGTACTTGGCTCCATTACTTAATTCTTCCTCCTCCATGCAAAACATTGTGTAAAAAGACTCCTCCTAAGGCTTTCTGTTGTCCCTGGTGGTTTCCTGCAGATCTTTGGGATATAATTTATATGTTCCAATGCTTGTCAGCTTTCCTTAGTTTGCAATGTCCAGCTGTGTGCTGTGGGACAACACTTCATCCTTTGATTGTTTACCTTACTCCCTCTCCACCCTCCTCCACAGGAAATCTCATCAGAGCTTTTGCCACGGGAGTGTCAGTCTTGGAATGAGAAAAGCCAGACAAAAATTTTTTCTTCTAAAGCCGGGTCTTCAGTAATATGAAGCTTTTCCATCTATAGCAATGATTTCTATAATCATTTCCTTCTTACCTGGTGACTATTTTCTTGGTCTAAATTTTACCTTTATTTTATTTATAGTTGTGGTGTTTGAGTTTATTATTATTATTATTATTACTATTATTATTATTTCATGTTAATTCCCAAAGACTGTTTTATTTGTTATCTATTACTGATGGCATACCTTGGAGATTTCTTTCTCAACATATATTTTATTGCTTTTATTTCGTGGAGATGGTTTTATATTCTTCTACCTCTCAAAGATTTGCAGTTTAATAGCATGTACATATGTCTGCAAGCAAATGAGTTAATGTGGCCCCGTGGCTTACTGCTGAGAAACAGAGTTACTTAACTTCCCTGAAATAAATTAGTTCATTTTGTTTTATATTTCCAACATGCTCGGGAGATATAAGTGACTGCCTAACAGAGAACTCCTCCAAGTTGTTCTGCAGTAAAGTTGCTGCAGTTCAGGCTCTGGCATCTGTTTATCCATACAAGATTTCTCAATATACTTCCTTGATTTCTTTAATAGAGCATGGATGTGTCTCACATAGCTGAGAGAGAAATACATTGGTGGCTTGCTGGTAGCTCTGCAGAGGTACAGTTAATAAGTAGCTGTACTACAGTGTGCAATTTGGAAGTTGAACATGCATATAATTCTATTGCTGGATCCAAGCCAGTTCTGGGGAACATTTTTCCCTAATTTTAAAACCTATTCCTTTTAAAAGGGGTGCACACAACCTGTAAGGACACTGAATAATTGCTTTTCCAGGGCATATTGCTCAGCTGTGGGCTGGAGTGTCTAATGGGTAATTGCAGCAATTCAGATGAATGAGATTGCTTCCAAAGCAGGATTATTTACATATAGAGTGCATATATATACATGCACACACACACATATAGACTGAAAGAGAGTAGGTTTAGATTGGATACTAGAAAGGAATTCTTTACTGTGAAGGTTGTCCAGAGCAGCTGCAGATACCCCATCCCTGGAAGTATTCAAGGCCAGGCTGGATGGGGCTTTGAGCAACCTGGTCTAATGGAAGGTGTCCCTGCCCATGGCAGGGGGGTTGGAACTGATGATTTCTAAGATCTCTTCCAAGCCAACCATTCTATAATTCTATGTTTCTTTGATTCTGTAGTTTTCTGTTTAAATAATCAAGCCTCAATGATTACTTCTGCATGTCTGGAATGAGGTGTGCTAGAATTGTACATTCTTCTCCATTTGAGGAATGAATGCATCTTTACACAGGCTATTTTTCAGTTGCCAAAACACACACTGAATGACAGGTTGCACAAGGGTGACTTCTGAATAATATGACATTATTAATGAGGTTGTTCTCTGAACATGAGCACAGTGCTCAGAGATAGCCTGGGAAGTACACTCCACAAAGAGGCTGAACTATTACAGAGCCAGCTGAGCAGAAAATTCAATGCCTACATGCTGGCCTCGGGGCAAAGGGTTAAAAGCTTTGTTTGAGTAGCTGAGTAGTGAGGTTGCCATCTCAGGACTGTAGCAGGAGGAAATGAGTAAAGTCTTTGCCTGTACTTATTGAGTAAATGAGCTATCCAGGGATCAGGTTCCTTACTCAGTGTATGTTACATGCTCCTAACAGATGCCAGATACTGAAATTCCTCATGCACAGTGATTTGTATGCTGTAGGAAAGTGTTTAATACTTTGCTCTCTAAATGATGATGGTAGGGAAAATACTTTTGTAAATATCCCTCCCAAAGCCATTATAGGGACCTTAAATGTAACAGATTATATGAAGGTACACCTATAAATCTTATGGACATCTTATACACCCTCAAATCTTCTGCCTCATGCCTTGCCATACCTGGAAATCTTGAGGACTTGTCAGCTCCCTGCCTCTGGGTGTGTGCTGGCTCAGCTGCTGCACATGAATTTCTTTTGTGGAGGACATTCTGTGGGACTGTAGCCACTGGACTTTACCTGAGGAGATGGATGTGACCTGGGTAGAGATGTTCAGGTGGAGGGGAGGAGCTAAAAGAAGAAAAAATATGGAATGGACATGCAGGTTCTTCAACACCACTGTGCAGCTGCAGGCAACAACCCTATCAGGACAGGCTCTTATTACAATGCCCAAAACCCACACTGGAGTAAAAAATAGGAATATAGGGTGAAACCAAATAATTTAATACATTTTGATCTCAAATTCTAGATTCTAGTTGTTCTTAAACTATTCCTCCAGAATTCTAGTTCTGTATCAAAGTGAATTGTCAATCTGAAGCTTTATTCCACATGGCCTACATATTGTGTCAAAAAGATTCACTCTTGGTTAAAAGCTGATTATAATACAATTTTTTAAAAGTCACATTTTACTGTTATTTATGAAGCTCTTGTCTAACACTTTGGTGTGAGGTCTGTGGTTTTTAGTCTAGAGAATCCAAGTGTGGAAACTCTATTTATTTGTCTCCTAGGCAATTATGGCTAGCTCAGATGGACACATAAATCAAACTACTTTTAAAATATTTTTATTTTCTTTAAAAAGCAAGCATACATATGACTACAGTGGATTAAAAAAGTTCTGGGGGTGAAGGAGTATTTGAACACAGCAGTGCCCAATGCACAGACAGCAAGCACCAGGGAGACATGAGGCCAGGTAAATTACACCTGGACACAAGAAATAAAGTCTTCACCACAAGGGTGCTGGAGCTTTGCAACAACACCCCAGTGAACTTATGGGGACATTCCTAGAAGTTTTCAAAACCTGATTGGATCAATATGATCCCTCTTGGGTGCTGCATTTGCATGTAATGTGGGGGAATAGAGCAGGTCACTGCAGATCCCTTTCAACCAACTGTTTTACCATTCCACCCTCTGACTGGAATGCTGAACATGGATCCATGCAACTTGAATAATTATTTATTTATATTACTGTTTGATATATATCCCAATCCTATTTAGACATAGTCCTGAGCAGCCTTCTCTGGGTGACCTTTTGAGCAGATGGTCTCCAGAGATGCCTTCCCACCTCAGCTAGCCTGTGAATATGTGAAATTACCTGAAAGCTGAGGAAAATACTCCAGGATGAGTGGACTGCACATTTCAATCTGTTTGATAAGAAAGGCTAAAGGGTGGCTTTGTTACAGTGGGAAAGTGCCTCCATGGGAAGGAGGCAACAGGCACTAAAGGAGCTCTTCAGGAGAAAAAGAAGAATATAAGCATTAGAAATGGAAGCAAGATAATTCAAGTGACAAAACAAAAAAAAAATCAATCTTTCAGTGATGGTAGATTAACCAGCATTTGATATATTTTTCACTGTCCTCCCAGGCAGCCTGGTTTAGCCCAACATGAACCACCTTTTTGTTAAATACAAGGTATTCATTCCAAGGGCAGATACAACCAGGTAAACTTAATAGAGCAGTATTTACAGGAGGCTTGCTTGGATGATCTAACAGCAATTATTGAAGGAACTGTGTCTGATAGCCAAAGAGAATAAAATGACATACAGGAAAAAAGTTTAGTTCAGGCTGTTGCACATTTGTGGCGTCTTATTAAAGCTTCAACAACAGATTTTGTTCCTCCTGGGTGTTCTTAATGGTTGCCAAAACTGCCTGTTAACATTATATCTCTTTTCATTGAGGTCTGATTTACAAGCAAACTGAGGTGTATTTGAAACAATGAAAATAAGAGTGTTTCAGCATCTGCTTATGGGTGGGTATCGGAGCACAACCCTGTGGTCCAAAGGACAGTATTCCAGTGCTGGGAATAGCATCAGTGTTTTGCAACTGATGGGATCTTTCTTTGTATAATCAAAGATCTGCCCCATACCCAGAAAAAATTCCCACAAGGCTGTACACCATTCCCAGGTGGGTATAATGCATTTTATCAGAAAAAAAAAAAAAAGCTTTATGGAGTGAATCTATCTGGCAACATAAATATTAATGTGGTGTTGCTTGGCTTCACATGAGCACTGCTTATTGGTGAGACAGTGCAGCTATTATGTGAGATCTTGAGCTCTACCGAGACCACAGTGGAACCAATGAATGTCAGTGGGACTGAACGACATCGACTCCTTGTGGAAACAGAGGTTTGGGGACTGATTATATCAGACTCCCTTAGAGACAGACTGTGTCCCCTTTCCTGACACAATAAGAATACAAGATAAACATGGTTTGGTTGTTTTTTTAAGTAGTGCTCCTTGACCTTTCATTTGAATATTGACACAGCAAAGAGAAATAGGAAGATTCCTACCATACTGTTTTCTCTCTGAGGTAGGAGGATGCTCATGACAAAAGAAGTGTTGAAGCCATCTTCCTTGCACCCCATAGAACAAAGAGAAATCATCATCACCACTCCAGAAGTCCTGGTTGTTTCCCAAACCCAGGGGTGGTGGCCACTTTCCCTCCCACACACAAAGGAGCCAACTCCTGAATTCCTTCAACTCATCCTGCTGCATTCAGCACTGAACCCCAGGGGTGGAGACATCCTCCAGAGCATACTTCAGCCAGCCCTGGCTGACTTTTCTGTGTAGAGCAATGAAAAGAGGGAGGAAAGCCCTCCTGCTGTTAGGATACAAGTGTCTGCCAGATGTTAGCTATTTCAGAGGGCAACTGAATGAAGCCAGTGCTCTTCCCCAGTAATAATCACCTGGCTCAGTAATCACTCCTCATAGCCAGCTGTAGGAGCCAAGAGTCCCTGTTTGCTCAACTAGTCCTAAAACAGCAGGAGTCATTCCCTTTCTCCTCAGATTTTTCCCATCTCTATCAATTCAGTCTTTTGGAAGGTGAGTACAGAGAAACTGCCTGTGGTTCCTCTGTCTATGTCTCTATATCTCTTTAAGGCTACTTCAGGGCTGGGGAAGTGACAATGTGAATTATAACGTAAAAAACTGGGCTGAACACAAAAATATCTTGAATTCTTCACTTCAGTAAATTCAGGTATTGTATTAGAGAAGGCAATAAATTCTGTGCCTTTTCAGTATAACTGAAGTTTTTAGAGTGAAATATTATAACTGAAGATTTTAGAGTGAAATTTTATTGCCTGAAAAACAATGGCACTCACCTTATCCAGCTCTACTACAAGAAACTTCTCTTTAGTTGAAATTGTCTCTGAGGCTGAACCATCTAACAGACAGACTTCTACTCCAAGCAGACCTCAGAGTACAAGTTCAGGACACCAAGCAGTTGGTGGGACTGTTGTGACAAAGAGTGGAGCAACTCACTCCTGCCACTCCCATGAAGTTCAGTGATGTGCCCTTCCCAGCCATGCTTTAAACAGATGCTTAGTAAACTTTTGTCCTAGCTCAGATGAGTACTATCCAGTTGTGAGCACTGGGAGGAATAGTGAAGATCTTTTGAAAGAGAAAACAGACAAAAAAGCTTCAAGATCCTGAAAAATGGTAGAAATGTATAATTAAAGGGAAACTGATCCTGGTGAATGGCTGTTTGCTGCAGAGAAAGAATAGTTTTTACATTGTAGAATAAAAACACACTTCAGGGAAAAACGCATTTTTCATTTGTCTGGTATTATCTTGCAATCATTCAATACCCATTTCTGTTGATCAGGAGAGTCCTGCTCACAGAAAGGCTGCAGAATTGACAGCAGTGCACATTTCATCAAATTAAATAGAGGAAAAAGACCCTGTCCTGATGGATGGCTTTTCCTGTCAGTGTGTCAGTACAGTGCATTCAATTTTTTGCCCTTGGTCCATCTCTGATAATGCTCAACTCTGTGAAGTTGGACCTTCATAACTCTAATATATCACTGAAAAACAAAGGAAGCCAATTGTCATTGCAAGATTTATCAAAAATGCATGGATTCACACAGGGCTTCATAACAGAGTATAATAACATTTAGCTAAATTGAGTTATTCTTGCAAGTACTGGAAGATCAAGAAGAATAAGCCCATAAACCAAGGATGCCTAATATAAAACAGAGAATTAATATACGTTTTAGGATGTCATTAGGATTTAGGTTGGAGATTAACTAGCAAAATATGGCTCACTTACAAATCTACTACTGTTTAATGTGCCCTGTAGCGGGTTATGATTCTAATATTGTCATAGATAAAATTCAGTTTAATATCCAATTTTGTTCTGAAGTGGGAAGGCAAGTTAAAATGTAGGTATCTAGTCCAGAGATTTTTTAAATGGCAGCTGCAATAGAAACTTGCACAGAATTAAATATTTAGTCCAAACCCTAAATATTAAGAATAATTTTATATATGCTGTTTAAATCCTTACTAAGATTAAATTTGGAAAACCCCTACAAAGGACTCCAAGAGAAATCCCCCACCAAAAAACACCCCACAAAACTAAAAAAAACAGTGTTCTTTATCTTCTACTATTCCTTGGAATGTATTTGTTGAGCCTGGGTTCTCATTTTAATAGACACAAGAGAAGGACAAAGGCTATTGCTAAACATTTATTAAAATGCTTTTTATGTTTCAGATGAGAACTGACCAAGTGTTCTGCATTAAAGATCTTCCTCCTTCACATGTCTTGTGAAAACCCAGTTCTTCCACCATGCCCACAAGGGTCTCTTTCATATGTTGACTAAAGTTTGACTCTCCCTCACAGCACCTTAAAATCAGTGAGGCTGCTTGAAGAGAAAGGTACTACTCTGTGTGAATAGGAATACAAGAATCTCTTGGAAGGCAGTAAAGCAGAGACAGTAGAAAAATGGTGTTGTTTATATTATATATGAATATATTTGTGTATTTCCTTTGCTGGTCCATTTACAGATTACATGAATTCTGGTGCTTACCTACAGAATTGAAATCTGAATATGACATGAATATTCTCCATTATTCTAAACACAACTAAAGCTAATTTTTTTTGGAGAGGAATCTAGAGATGGTTATGATGCTATAGAGAGTCTGAGCAAATAAATAGAGCAAAAATAGGAAACTCAATTCAAGTGTAAGTCCATAGTATATAGCTCACCCACATGGTGGTTTTGGATGTTTTCAGCTGCCTCAGAATGCACACTGCTGAACAGTCTTTGACCCTTTTGTGCACTGATTTTCCATTCAGTGTTTGTTGTGTGAACCTTTCCTGGCTTCACGAAAGCCCTGGTTCCTCTGAAGGCCAAACTTTGTTTGATTAATTTAATTTATTTGCAGTCATGTTCAGGTTTCTAAGCTTATACAGGAGAATTTCTCTTGGGTCTGTGATGCTCTCACTCTCTACAACTACCTGAAAGGAAGAGGTATCGAGGTGGACAGAGGTCTCTTATACCAAGTAACAAAAAACAGACAAGAGGAAATGTCTCAAGTTGTGCCAGAGGAGGTTTAGATTGGACACTTAGAAAAATTGCTTTCCTGCAAGGCCTGTCAAGCACTGGAATAGGCTGTCCAAGGGAAGTGGTGGAGCTACCCTCCTTGGAGGTATTTAAAGGATATGCAGGTAGGTGTTTATAGACATGGTTTAGTGGTGGACTTGACAGTGCTGGATTAATGGTTGGACTCAATGACCTTAGAGATCTTTTCCACCCTAAACCATTTTATGATTCTATCTTTCTGTTTGATGAACTGATTTAATCAGCCTTGCATGGTACTGAAAAGTTGTACAAGCATATCACTTCTAACTATTTC
The DNA here is from genome assembly GCA_013398075.1 of Notiomystis cincta. Classification (NCBI taxonomy): domain Eukaryota; kingdom Metazoa; phylum Chordata; class Aves; order Passeriformes; family Notiomystidae; genus Notiomystis; species Notiomystis cincta. The sequence goes on along the minus strand of VZRX01020983.1, from coordinate 162,082 downwards.
AAATTATTCCAAAGCCATTAGGAAGAATTGATTACACAAAAGTTTTGCTTCTTTTCACAATTTCATTGTTCCTTCAACAATGAGAATGCAATGTTTCATTTTTGTATTTCCATGCAAAAGAGCTAAGGAACCTCAGTGGATGAGCATTCATTCCAAATAAACAGTGGTCAGGTTTGCCTTCAAGTTACAGCATTGCTTAGAAGAAGGGTTTCCTTCATTAGCATGCTTAGAAAATCGAAATAGAAAATCTCTTCTGCTTCAGTTCCATTATGCAGGAGCTGACTAAAGAGTCCTCTTTTTCAGAAGTGTTGAGCTCTTTCAGAGTCCAGTGTGTGAGGGCTACAGGTGGTTAACAGCAATGAGAGCCCAAAGCACATATACTAAAGAGACTAAATATTTATTTTGAAACCTCACTGTAAGCAGAAAAGCTTTGACATTTCAAATGAATAATACTGGGCAGATTTTTTTATGCATTCAAGATCTTTCTGAAAGTGGTTTTACTCCTTGGAATGGGGAATGGCATCTTTGGGGATTAAATATGTTGTATAAGCATAATTAATTGGATTACATATTGTCATTTAGTTCTCCAGGATTGTTTTCACCCAACAGCAGTGGGTCTGGTTGTTACAGAACTGTCCCAAAATGTGTTATTAGACTCTCTGACTGTCCAAAATAGAGGTTGCATATGAACTGCCTGCTGTGACTGTCCTTGGCCCATTCTAACTTTCAGGCTCTTCCAGAGAGTATTTTGGAGAGGGCCAAAGCCATCTGACAAGGCCCAAACTGCACTGGAATAATTTAATAGTGCAGATTTACCACGTAGACAATTAATTTCCACTGCTGAGCCATCCTTGTAACTGTTTAACTTACAAATATAGACATAGCTGTAGTGTCCAAACATGCCATCACTGACTTCATTGGTGCAATTTGTGCCATAATTGCATGTAAGCCTCTGAAAAAGGCTTTTGCCTTTTGGGCTATGGAGTGCACACCACAGGGTGCTTTACAGCTGAGGAACTGAGATATGGGAGAGATAAAGCACAGACTCCTACACACAGCTACTTTAAGCTTTAACTGAGAAAGCAATTTTCAGATTGCCTCTGTTTTAGATAAAGCTGTAGAAGAATCCAGGGGAGAGTTTGCACCTACCAAGACAGAGTTTGTAGAGGGAGACTGAAGTCCACTCAGGCTGTGGCTGTGTTGCACTGTGAGTTTCTCCATTGATGAGATGGGACAGAACTGGCACAAAAGGAAGTTTTTTCAGCCCTAGGCAAGAGGTAAGGCTGGTCATATGATGTTGTTATCACACAAAGGATTCTGAGACAGACTTCAATGTTTAAAGTTTTATTCATGGAGCTGATGGCACACTCCCACTCTAAAATTACTGTTGGGGAAAGTACAAAGGAGAGAAAGAGAGAGAACAGGGAAGGCAGAAGATTTCACCCGTGGATGGCCAAGAAGAGATGCAACAGAGTCTCCAATGAAGGTATCTTCTGGTTATCCTCTCCAGGTGATTCTAATGATGATAATTTTCCACCATGTTTTTCCACTGTGACCTGTTCAAACTCCCTTCTGGATACTTCTGCTTCAAACAGTTTGTTCTGAATGAGCCCAAGTGTTTCATAGTGGACTTGGGTATATATTATGAGTCCAACTGGAGATTGAAGTCTCTGTTATCCACTATGTTATTGACTATTTTATGCTTTTCATTTAATGTAAACTTCGAGCTATAAAAGAAAGGGTGGGGAAGAGCAAGAGGAAGGAAGGAGGGAGTTGTTCTTACTCTGGTGAGAGTTTCTTCCCTTGAGAAATCAGAGATAAGGATAACACCAGGGTTTGCAGGTGCAACACCTCGTGAGTAACAGCATGTAAACAACAGCAGGGGAACAAGTTAAAATACTGTAGCAGCTTTGGTGAAAGGGAACAGACCTGCAAGTGGAATACTGACTAGAGCAGTGCAAAGAAAAGGACCTGAGGAACACGAGGTAAAGGCATTCTGCAGCAGCTTGATATCTGCTCTTCTCTCTCCACACCAGCTGTGTTCTTCCTCCAACACTTCTACAAGAAACAGGTAAGAGCAACAAAGGTTTTTCTGAGTGGGTTCAGGTGATCATAACCATGGTGAATAGTTCCATGTGCATCAACGAGGAATAATTTTCTATTAATAGAAAAAAATTCTTAGACTGCTTTATTAGATTTAATACATCTGTCTTCAAGATTTTACACATTTCTCTTCCTCTAAATTTATTAGATGTTATAAATTTCTTATGTTCGCAATCACACAAAATCACTGAAGCAATTTTTGTAAGAGAAGGTTTGCAACCGCAGGTTTATTGTCAGGCCAGCTGTACCACATTTAAAAGTCTGTTCCTGATAAATCTGTGATTTCCTCCACATTCACTTATTTTACACTATCTGAGGATATAGCCCTCTGGCTACAAGCACTAGCTAACTGCTGTTCCAAGCCATAAAATCCATTACAATATTAACTTGGTATGTGTTTTGTATAATAACAATTTTCCAGGACAGTAAACTTTTTGAGGAGAGTAAACTCACAATATTTCCCTGGTTGCAGTTATATATTTCAGTCTGCTGCCAAGTGCTGCAGATCTTCCTGAGTCTGGCAAAGTTCCACATGTTTTAACAAAATTGTTGTTGGTGTGTATCATTTCTTTACTTAGAACCACTTGCAGATATTTATTATTATTGGTCAAAGATGTCAAATTCAATGGAAAGAAAATCCCAAACAGACCTTGAGAATGCCCCTTCTTGCATTTTCAAATGTGAGACTCCAGCTGGTGCTTTGACCACTACAGAAAGCTCAGTATATTCCTAGAGGCAGGAAGCTGGGAGGAGAGCAAAGCAGCAGTGAGATGATGGCACTTGTCACTCACATAACAGAGTCCCAGAATGCCTAACCACGGTGGATTTTGGGGGAATTCAGCCTGAGCAGGTCTGGGGGACTATGAAAACTTCTCTCAGTGAAAGGTGATGTGAGAGAGTGTGGAGGGGCATTTGCCTGTGTACATAACAAATGGCTGCTGAAAGCTGACACCTTCTGCAGAGTGAGATGGCTTTGTTTGCATTTTGTATGAGATGTTATTCTTTGAAAATACTGGTGCTGAGGAAGGCCTGGGGCAGATACAGCAAATTTGTGAGTGACAACTAGTGAAAGAAGCTGTCAGCTATCATAGTAAACCTGTGCTGAGGTGGGGATTGATAAATACTGCTGGTCACATCAAATACTGAAGGCTGGTAGCAGTTGACAAAAGCCTCTAATTCCTCCAAACTGAGCTGGACTTGGTCATAATGACAAATACACTGATTAGTCCTCAAAAGCAAGAATGTACTTGTCAGGCCTCTGGTGCAGATGGCAATTGTTGTACAGGATGAAAAGGTGGGGAAAAGTGTGTGTGTCTATACACACATGTATATCCACCATCCATACAGAAATTGTGACATGTGACAAATATATATAAGCTGATGTATCACAATATGGAGTATGCAGAATGAAAGAGGAGGTGGTAAATTTGGCTGAGTGCCCCACTGGCTGCTGTTGGATAGGGTTTGGCTGCTTTGCTGGCGGCCTGAACCAAGGAAATGTGAGTAATTGCTTGGGTGCCAAACTGAGTTCTTAGCAAAACAGAGCAATGATGGTTTCTGGAGAAAGCAAAATCCGAAGAAAAGTCATTAAATCACTGTGGGCTACACAACCTCCTCCTATATCAGTTGTTATTCTCTGACAGTCATCAAAGGGGGAAGTACAATCAGAGGAGTATAGAGTAAAAGTTACTATTCTAATTTCTGGGAACTTTCAGTACTGTGAAAAGATCATCTCTCTCTCTCTCTCTTTATTTCTCTTTCCTTAAAACTTCAGTGAACTTCCAAAAGTCCCAAGTAGGGACTCTCATGGTGTTCTACATCCTGTGATGTAGAGTCAGGGAGGCACAGACACAGCTCCTATTCCCTGGCAGTAGAAATGATGGACAGAAAGAGATGATGTGTACAGCAAGTATAGGCAGGTACTTGTGGAAAATATGAGGATGAATTTCTTAGGAGTGAACTCCATCAGAACTCAGTTTTCACTCCTTCAACATCTAAATATTTCATGCTGTACACAAAACAATGATGACTTCAGGGACAGTTAGAGTTTGTTTTCTTTTCAAAGAGGCCTTCTGCATTGCTATTCTGACGTTTTCTTTGGTTCCTTGTTGAGCAAGGGGACTTTAATCATGCGTTATCTTATCCTTGCCCAGAATTACAAGAAGTGACAGGTTGTTGCCATTTTCCTGCCTCCAGTCCACTTGAGACACTCAGGCTCTGGATATAAGATCAGTCTTCATTAGATTTCCACAGATATGTGTATTGAGGCAAGCTGTATCTCATTCTGCACTCAGGTTCTGCATCTCAATTTTCAGAATATTTATTATTAATATCATTGCTGCTTATCATCTCTTCTGATATTAAGACTGTAAAGCCAGGTAGTATTGACTTTGAAAAGTCTATTCCAAGTTGTACCACCAAATCATAAGTTTTATTTACCATAAAAAATAAACTTAGTATGCAGAAGAATAGATGAACTGGACTTACCTGTGATAGAATTATTTTTTGTAATCTGACACCCAGACTATTGTAGACCCTTGCAGACAGAATTCACTCCCAGAATTCATTTGTGAATGCTTGAAAAAAATACTTTGTCCTTACATATTTCATATTGTATCCCTTTGCAAATCATGTTAGGAACAGAATATGAACAAATGTATGAATATGAACAACTACTGAAAAGTAGTTGCTTAGGGAAAAAATGGGTAACAGATGACTACCAGAGTAGCAGGATATGTTACTCCGAAACCTAGGACATGAATTTAAATTTTGATTCTTGAGAAATTACATTAAAATTAATAATAGGACTATATTAACCACTAGAACAGTTGGGCATGGATGAGTTTCATTTCACTGCTGTTTTCTCTTTTGGGGGGTAGATGAGACTTCAAAGGTTTGTTCCAAAATTAAATCATTATCTAATTAAAGCTGGAATTGCCTCTAGGAAGTCTTAGAAGGGTCTTCATAGAAAGAAAAGGGTGCAACCAGGACCTGGTGAAGCTTGAGTGAAGCCAGTCAACACGTGCTGATTTAAACCACTGAGAGATCTGATTTGCTGCTCTTCAGGCTTGGAAATAGGTCCAGCTCCCATTAGATAAGTGGTTACTGTATCTCACCTTACACAGGAAAATGCCAGGTAGCTCCATGCAGTCCAGTTTTGAGCAGAGCAGAGCGCCTGTGACAGCCAGGACACGGAAAGTCAAAGGTCTTAACTAAGGCAGCAATAATCAGTCAGAGACTCAGCTTCAGGCCATGAGATGAGTCTTACTCCCAGTCAGATTTCTCAGTTTGGAAAAGCTGTTGCTAGCAGATGATTAAAAAGAAAAATAAACAAATATAACCTCATACACATGAAGTTGGTTTTAGTTCCTCAGTATATCTTAGAGAAATCTGCTGGATCCCCACACACCTCCCCCTCCATTTCCAGTTTATTTTATAGCTAGGCATTAAGTTGTGATTTAAGTATATCCCTGTTTGCTCCTGATGTACTGGGCCACTGGGCTTGAAAAGAGGGTGTTTCCTGCTGTGCTGCCATTTTAATATTCCATCTTAAGACACGATCTGAGCTCTGACTGCTGCATATCAAGTAACATCTATATTTACTATGCAGGAAGTATCTTCATAAGCAGTGAAAATCCACTCTCATTACAATGTTTTAATTCTTGACTTGTTCTGGCTCCTATACCCTGAGGCTAAGGAAAGGTACTTTTTGATGCCTGTCAGAATTAGCTGTCTCATGAGAAAGGTGGATGCTTTCTGCTCAGGATTTTAATTGGGGGGCCAAGCATGTCTTCACAAGGACAAGTCACTCATGCCCTTGGGGCAGCCCTGATGAGTATAATGCATTTTCTCATAAGTGGAAGCTAAGTAGGCATCTTCATATCTATTATCTGCCAGTATAATTAATAGATGCCTGTATTTATGTATCGGAGCTGAGTGATGTTGAAAAAAATTGCTTAGTGTTCAATGTGTCAAAATATTAAATAAGACTCGGATAGCCTTAGCCCCAAAAGGCTGCAATAAATATTCCCAGCTTTCCACTAGTTCCCCTTCTAGCTGTCACACTCTCCTTTGTTCTGAGTAATAGAATCAGCCTTCTAAAGTTAAAGATAAGAAATAATTTTAAATGGTGAAGTAGGACATCTGTAGTGAATGCATATTCTCTTCAGTCCAGAGGAAGCAAATGATGTAAGAGACTTTGGAGTGGCTTTCAGCAGGAGATTTAAGCATGTAAACAGACTTTGTGAAAGATATTTTCCCCCATTTCATCTCTGTTCCCCCTTTCTGATGGATATGCACTCACACTTTTTTCAAAACCTATGTCTGTTGTCTTTTGCAATCATTCTGCACAGATGGCAGCTTTCACAGATATGGGGATGGCAAATCCCATACCTCAGAGGTGTTTTACATTGTTTTGTTTCCTATTGTTCCTCAGTTTTTCCAGCATCTTGGATCATGTTGTGCATATTCTCCCAAAGAAGCGCATTCATTCGCTTTAGCACAGGAAGGAGGCAGATTCCCTGTGGCTGTGGAAGAGTTGTTCACAGAGGGCTAAAGTTTGTTGGCAAATCTTCAGATGTCAGACAGGTCTCTGAAACAAAGCAGCTGCTCTTTCCATCCTGGACAAGGAGCCTCATTCCATAAGCCTGTCTGCAGAGGCTGACAGTAGACTCAGTTCACACCATGTCCTGATGTTGCCCTCTGCACCTTTGCCATGGAGTTTATAGGAAAATCCCTTGCACCTGTGGTCCCAATTAGCCATTACATTTATTGACATTTGTTAAATGCACAATCTGTGTGAACTATATTAACATCCCAGATGTTTCTGGCAACAAGGAGCATGAAGTTCTTTAGACAGTGACCGTTAACTCCCAACTGCTGGAGGAGGTGAGTTTATGTATTTTCAAAAGTGGGGTTTACTGCTTGTGAGGAATCTGCCATTACTTTGTTAATTTTTTCAGACAGGCTTCAGGCAGTCCTCATCTCCCTTAATGTTAGATGCTGTAGAGTAGACACGAGTACAGTTTTACTTCCTTAGGTAGTTCCTTAGGAGTTTTAATCCTTAGGTAGACATCCAGGTTTGGAAGAACCCGTTTATCAGAATACAGAGAAGGTGTATATGACAATCTCAGGTACACACATCTACTTTGCAGACACAATCAAATCAGGAGAGACCCAACTTCTTGGCTTCTAGATGTGCTCAAAGTAACAAACCACTTTAATAATAGAGGAAAGACTAGTTTGAAAGGAAGACTTGCCTATACATAAGTCACAAAAAGGAAGAGGACTGAGGATAGTGCTGCTTTCATGGGCTGGTTAAAGTGTTGATAATGCTGGCCCACAGGAGAACACTAGGAAGCACTCAGGGAGCATTGGCCTCTGCTGTTTCTCAGACTGAATGTTCTTTATAGTCAATCAAAAGGAAAAGTACTAGTGGTAGAAAGAATGGAATCACTGAGCAAAAGAATCATACTATCATTACTCAGAAAAGCTGTCAGAATACTCATGCCTGGGTTCTTGTTCTAAATAATTAAATACCTGAAAGTTTCCTTGCACTGTGCCTTGTCATGCTTTAAATAAACAAAATCCTTAATGGTGAGGGCACTGTAGGAGGTTCTGTAGCTGCAGCCATTAGGGACACATCACAGACAAGGGAAATCTCACACAGTGACTAGGGCCAGGCTGGACTCCAGGATGAGGATGGCAGTCAGGTATTGTAAGAAATACAAGCCAGGGCTTGAAGTCAGAAAAATCAATACTGTTTTTAAATTGATGGCTGTGGGAAAGATGAGTAGTCAATGTCTAGGTAGTCAAAACACCATGGAAAACAGGAAGGAACACTGGGTCCAGGCCAAAGCCAGGTGTTCTACCTTAAAGTGTAAACCTTGAATATTGGACAGTCACTCTGAAATGAGGGCTCAGGACCCCAGCATCAGTATTCAGAGTAAGCAGTCATGGCTGTGTGGATAGAAGATGGCTACAAGGGTGAGATGTGTCAGAAACCATGATGAGCAGCAGAAAGCACACAGCTTGCATAGCACAGCTCACAAAACTCTCCTGGTCCCTGTTGCAGAGCTCAGTTTCTCAGAGCCTGACAGTGGCGCTGTTGAATTGCAACACAAAAAATTCTCACCAAATTTCCAAATATCATTCATAAAAATGTATGTGACCACTGATACCTGAAAACTAAACCCCTTATTTGTGTTTTCAAGTGCCTTTGAGAGCAGGGCACTCAGCCATGCCTTAGGAGAGTGGAATCTGTCTGAAGCTTATCAAAATTATATCCCTGTAACAGAATTCATTATGAATATATGTTCTTTTATTCCATCATTAGAAGTGATCCCTGTGAATCTCAGAACAAAGCAATGTGTGACCTTCATGGTGGAATTAGTCCAGCCACAAACACCTTGTAGAACAAGAGTGGTATGTCAGTGCTGAATGATTTGGTACTTGTAAAGAATTTGTTCTAAATCCTTGGGAAAACCAGAAAGAATAATCTGTTTCAGGCAGTTTTTTTGCTTTGGGAATATACTAGAGCAGATTATGAAGTCTCGGACTGAGAGCACATGATCCTTTGAACATTGATCCCACTGCTCCAAATGAAGATTAATACTTTGTGAACAAATTACTGAAAGACAAATGTGGAATTATTCCTTTCTTTCTTATGCTGTCCTCAATTCCAAGCAGCAGAGATGCCACACTTTGTTATGAATGATCCACACGTGAGACGCAGTAAATGGCCGTATGTGAGCCTTGTCCTAACGCAAATCACATCAGCTGCCTTTAAAAGGACATAACTATGGGAAGTGAGGATTCTGTGGAACAAATATGTAGCCTGTGTGCAAAAAGAGTATGTGAGGCCACTTGTCCTGGCTGCCATCATCTGAATATGTGCTCTTGTCTCGTTTCTGCAAACTCTTTCCTTTGGGTGTTCAAGCAACGATACCTCATAGCTCTACTGCTGTCAGCAATGAGCTGTCTCCAAGAATGGAAAACATGGTCTGAAGCAATGGCATTTCAACAGACTGGGGAAACTGGGTGGCTGACTAGCCAGACTCATGATTTGTACTATGAGGAGACAGGGAGATTTTTCTTTTTAAACCTAGGTGACCTAAATTTCCAACTCCTTCCCTTTATGGTCCCATGATCTGACAGAATGGATACAATATTTCTTACAACCACATATGCCAGCTATGCACATTGTTTAATTGACCTGAACCAATTCACTAATTTAGAGAATGGTTTGAAAAACTAACACTGATACTCATGGAATTTATCATTTTGCCTCCTTGGAAGAAGAATCTCTTAAATTAACCCAATGTACAGCCTACTTCTCTAGACCTTGTTCGAACAGCATCTCCACTGATTTCCAAACCTAAGACATTAAGACATTACCTTCAGTGTAATGTCTTAGAGTAGACTGACTGGAAATTAAATCCAGCAGCTTTGCCATCTAAAAGCAAACTGGGGAAAATCCATTATGCTTGTTTTTCTGAGGAAACATGGTAATTTTTTACAAAATTTGAATAGAAAGTTGAAATCCACTTTGAAAGAAATTCACAGGATTTTTCTGGCTTACAGTAAGTATTAAATTATGGCTTGATTTTTTTTCATATGACTTACAGGTGGTTAGTAATTTACAGGACTTGTCTTGAAAAGTGATAAATATCCTCATTGCCAGTTAAAGGCAGTAGTATGGCTGTAAAAGCTGGTTAGTATCAAAAGGCATGGAGCTCCTGCTTGTTGATATTTTAAAGTCACACTGTTTTCAAGCTCTTACCATGACCAAGAATTGCTCTTGAAAAGACATGCCTGAATTATTTCCTGTCTTATCTCTTTCTTTTCCATAGCAATCTTATTTAACCATGACTTATGTTTTGAAGCCATATCCCTCAAGTACAGCTAAAGGACAAACTGTCTGAAGAATCATATAAATAATAAATCCTACTCTTAAATGTCAACCCTAAAAAAACATCTTAAAGACAATTTAGCTAGTTTTTAAATTATAAGAAATAATAGAATTTTGCAGAAAACCAGCCTCTATGACATTTCTTTAAACTTCATATTAACATCAAACAAGCAGATTTCCAGGAGTGAAGCTGAACTTTCTGTTCTCCCACTTGGTTACTGCTGGGTATTCAAAACAGCTGTCACTTCTCTTGAATCCCAGTGGCCTCTTTGAGTCTTAAAAATTCTCCCCTCTCTACATCACCCCACTTTTTATGCTAAATGACTTATTGGATTTTTAGACTTGATAATCAAAATTACTATCTATGTTTCAATTTTCTGAAATTATTATCTTAATTTCTCTTTTTTCTTGAGCCTCTTCCTTCACATTGCACCCTTTCATTATACCATCCACTGATTGATTTATGAATGTTTCTCTCCAGAGCAAAAACCCAATTTGCCTTTTTATGGACAAAATTTTTATACCCTGGTATAAATATAATATATATTATATTTGAAAATTCTCTCATCCACACTGATCTAATAAGTACTTCTGTCTTGTGGAAGCTAAGGATGCTTGCAACAAATTCTGTTCTGACAAGGGTATCTCCTGGAGGGTACATAAAATTTCAATGGTTACATTCCCTTCTTATTTCAAGTATGGAAAAATAGTTGGCAATAAAACCAAGGTAGAGGAACATGTATTCCTCATCAGAGGGCTTATCTTGATGAAACCCGAAGTCAGGGAATAGAGCTCTGTTTTAAATGGAATAATCCTGTCTGGAAACATTTGGTGTATCACAGATATTTACTTCCCTGTTGTACAGTCAGCCCACACATCTTCATTTTGATCTTCAGAATGTTGCAGTTTGGGTCCTTTCCCCCCTTACTTCATATTCAGGAGAGACATAGCATTGCTTTTTCTCTCCCAGTCCTACTGGGCATTCCCAGCTGCTGAGCTTGGCTTGCAGATGTCCTCAGAGACTCTGAGTCCTCCCCCTCCCACCAAACCTCTTGTGTATTTTTCTCTGGACTCTTGACACCCCACCCACAGCCTGAATGTTTGTACAGCATCTTTCTCACATTTACCACATTCCTTTCTGTTAGTTTTATTTGTTTCCTTTCCTTATCAATATTACTATTTTTCCTTTTCTCACAAGATCTTCTTGGGAAAAACCCATGGGTCCAATCCCACATGTCTTTTTTCCCTGCTTGCCTTCTGCCCATGAGGCCCATTCCTACCCTCAACACCAGCCAGCATCCCTACTTCTGCCACAGCCTTTTAAGAATTGGATTCCCTCTTGTAGGAGCAGACACACTGTTGGAACCAGGTGCATCTGGGGATTCCTGTTTATTTGTTGTAGAGAATCATGAATACCATCTCCTGCCAGGTGAATATCCCCCAGGCTGAAGAAGGACTGGTTGGAGAAGAGTGGTGAACACTTGTTTTCCTCTGGGATAGGATACAGCTGTGGTTTTAATCTCTGCAGTGGTTCCCTCAGGGCTGAGAAGGGGAGGGACAGGACCTGCCTCTGCACACTCCTATCCCCTAGGTGGCTGATGACTGGAGAATGGATTATTTTCATCTTGGGTAATTTCACTGAATAGAGTAACAGCATCAGAGTTATTCTGCTGGCAGCTTGTGCTTGTTAGTTGAGGCATCAAAGTGCTTAGAGCAGCTTTCCAGAACAAGAGAAGCCATGGGCTGGCACAGAGGATAGACTGAAGGGAGCCAAAGCCCTTTGCTTGGGGCTGAGATAGAGGTCTTAGAGAAGTTACCCTTCACTCCTGCACCTCTGCAAGGAGAAGAAGCTGTCCCTTTTTTCTCTCTGTTCAGCACTAGTTATTTGGCTTCAATTGTCTAATGAGGCCTATTCAAGTGTGTGATTCCTGGTGACTGATACCATCCTAGGAGACCTGATGCTAATGGAGGCAGATCCTTGTGTGGATATAAATCCACATAAGGCTCCTGCCTTCACCAGAAGTACACTGGCCAAGGGCATAAAATCACTGGGAGATGTGAGTCAGTTACCATGAGCTCCCTGCAAATTGCCTTTCTTATCTCAAAATGGTTGTAAGTTTGGAGACTGGATTAGAGTGTGAGAGTGCTTTTGCTGTACTAACTCCCTTAGGGAACAAAAGAATTGAAATGGGTAATGAAGTATTCAGTGAGTTTGCTGTTTGCTCCCTCCTGCCAGTTGTTTATTTCATTGAGAGCCAGCATGTATGCTAGGCTTCCCTGATACCTTTATACTTTATTTTGTGAGGCTGCATGTCCAGAACAGTGGATGGCAGATTCTTTAACCCAGTCTGTTGTTGGGGAACTTGTGGTATTTCAGGTCTGTACCTGTATCTGGGACACAGGAGGATATAAAGGTCCATGTTATATAACACTCAGAGTCATCCATTTCTTTTTTATCATATCTAAAATTATCTTTTTTTTTCTCAGATGTTAGCATGTATTCTTGTCTCTGTGACTCACTGGGTCTACTCAGATTAAGATAATGAGATAAAAGAAATATGTGACATTTTGTTCACAATTATGCAATGACTCGAGTCACTGCAAAACACACCTCGATTGTCATGAGGTCCTTGTGGGATTATAAGCATTGAGGTGTGAAAAAAAAGAAGGTGAAAACAAGCCATCATCATGTTAAAGACTTCTGTGGCTGAGCAGAAACACATGTATTTTTTCTGCTTTGGGTAGCTGAAAATCATCACTTTTGCTGACAACACAGTGCTCACCATCTTTATTAGCTAACCTGTGAAGAACTGAGTATGTAGGGAAATTCTTTTATGGTTGGTACTTGACTGGGAGCTGTCAGAGCCTTTTCTTTTCGCCTTCCACTCCTGTCAGGTGGGAATTTTAAGAGCTGAACCAGCTCCTTTGGTCCAGAGTGCCACCTGCCTGGGACACACAGCACTTTGGGCACTGCTGCACTGGGCAGCAGCTTGGCAAAGCACAGCAGCAGCAGGATTTCACAGGCAGCTGAAGCCTTTCCAGAGCTGAGGAGGGGAGCAGTGTTTGATCTGACTGAGAGGCGAGAATTTCCATTTGGGTATAGCAGGGTGCAATTTCCTTCTTTTCCTCAGGAGACTTTAATGCTCAGCTCTGTGTGCAGTGCTGTATGACTGCACCAATCAAGCCCTGGATTGGGAACATTTGGTAGCAGTTTGTCCCTTCAGTCTCTGTAAAGGCTTTCCCCAAGGTCCTTGGGACAATCTGGCTCCTTGTACAGACATATGCAAATAATTTGTTGTAAGTCTATGCACAGCTCCAGAAATTGTCCTGCTGGTCCATAGCAGACACAAAACCACTGTCTGCTACAGTTCCTTTTTCAGCAGAAGGGCTTATATGGGTTGTTAAAACCAAACTGGAAAATGTAATAGAATTTGCTGATTAAATGAAAATCCAGTTTTGGTGATGGATGTACTTGATGACTGATTAGGGCCTTCCTCTATCTCCAGCATTTTATCACAGGCGTCAAAATGCAATTAAATCTCTTATCTGTTGCAAACCTAGAAAGTTATAGATGCCTAGCAATCCTACTTCAAGCATCTAAATGCAGTATTTGAGTCAGAAGGCTGATCTCCCCAGGCTCCTCACATAGTCAATAGAGAGAGAAAATATCCTCCAACAGGCAATTTGTGCATGTAAGACATATTCCTTCTGCAAATTGTTCTCTGGAAGAATTTCTTCCCTTCTGCTGTTTAGTGGGATCCTGTGGCTGTCAGTCCCCACAGCAGGTAGCTTTGTGGGCAGCTTGGAGGCAGGTTGGGAATAAACCTTTAGCAAAGGCTGGGGTAGTACCAAAAGGTGGCTTTGAGGATGTGTCAAGGCTGAAGAGCTCCCCTTCTTTTCTCAGGGAATTAGGCAGATGAGGATCTCAGAAATCCAGCACACTAAAAAAATGTTTTGGACTTCGGGAAAATGTATTCTCTGCAGAAATCCAAGCACAAACCACCTCATCAGTCAATTTCTGGGTTGGTTAGAGAAGTTTTTTAGCTCAGTTGGTTAGAACTTGGTGCTAATATCACCAAGGTTGTGGATTCACTCCCTATATGGGCCATTCACTGAAGAGCTCAACTTGAAGACCCCTGTGGGTTCCTTCCAACTCAGAGTGTTCTGTGACATTCTGTGATATTTATTTGGAGCACCAGTGTGGGTGCAGATGACACAGCACAGCTCACTGTTCAGGAAAGGTAAAACACAGCCACATGCCCAAAACAGATTGACCTTGCTTCTTCCCTCCCAAAAATGTACATCTTCTTTAGGCGTCTGGGACAGGAGGAGAACTTTTGGAGGGGTGACTGTTTCATGCCTGAGGGAGCTGCTGAGGCTGAACGGGTTTCAGAGGATGTGAAACGAGCAGGAAAGAGGTAACAGGGTGGAGCTAATGTAGACACAATCAGAGCCCGGCCAGAAATGGAGAGTTAGCAACCAGGATGCAGATGTGATCACAGAGAATTTCTTAGTACCAGTGGGGACTGACTGGAGTTTGCTGCCAGATGCACTTAACTGACTGCAACCAAGTGTAGGAGGAGGCCACCCACATGTGAGGATACAGACAGTGGGGAAAAAGTGGTATAAAAAGTTCGACTTAT
>VZRX01020983.1:135606-147394 GCA_013398075.1 Notiomystis cincta | reverse complement strand
TTTTTTTTTTTTTCTTTTATTTTTGAAACAATTTTTTTACTTTTTTGTTTTTTTTTTTTTTTTTTTTTTTTTTTAAATATTAAACCTTTGGGCATTCTGGAATTCCATGCAGTGAGAAAAAGTCTCAGTTACTCAAAGTTCTATCTGACATGGCTTATTGATTGCCAAATGTGCAAACCAGTTGGGGGAGGGAGTGAATACCAGAGATGTGTATATCGAGGCACCACACTGCTTTGTAAAGGACTAGTCTGCTGAGTACAGTATCTCTAAAAAAATTGTTAGTGCTTTACAATATTCCTGACTCTTCAAAATTTGATTACATTTTGACATTGGGATGACTTTAATTTGCAAGTTTTCATTCTATATTCTAACTCCAGCCTGTTTGGACAGATGGTCAGTACCTGCAAATGAAAACTAGAGCTAACACAAAGATGAGTGTCACCTTCTATCTGCATTTCATAGTGGAAATGGCTTTTTTTTTGAGTCTCGGGTGGAAAATAAGATCCTCAAAAAAAGGAATTGAAAGAAGTAGGACAAAAAGCAAAAAGAAACAAATGTGATACAGATTTATTCACTGTATCACCTATATTCTTCTTATGCTCATAGGTGTACCAAAAAGGAATCTTTAACTCTGAAGTGCTCTTGACTCATTCAGAAACATAATTTGAAGTGCAGAAGAAAGGAATTCACCTTCCCTCCACCATCCCCTAGAAAAAGGGACATCTTATGTTTTAGAGGTTTTCTACTATCTCCTTTTCACCTCAAACACTAGAATAGTGGTTGCTGTGTGAGTCGACACAGGTTGACGCCTGGGACAACCACAAACTTGTGTGTAGAACACAGAGTAAATTAATTCCCATTTCCCTGCTGGGCAGGGGAGCCCAAAGCAGCACATGGACAGGAGTACTTCAGTGGAGACAGAGGCACCATTAAACCTCGCCCATGACTGGCCTGCTGTTCACACAGGCTTAGCAAGAGTTGCTCCCAGCTGCAACAGCACTCAAGGGATTTACAGTCCTCCTCTCCAGTCTGCCACTTCTAATCCATTCCTTCCAGCACTTGCCATTTTACAGCTAGAGAATTCAGATGTGGAGAGCTCATCCCCACTAAAATCATAGGCATTTTAATGGAGCAGAGTCAGCTCTGGAGCAATTTGCCCTCGAATTTGCAGGAATATGAAGCAGAGCCAGGAACAGAGCTGATTCCTTAGACTGTGTCAGTAAAAAAATGCAGATAAAAGACTGGCAAGCAGTGGTTTAGTCACTAGCATGGTTTTTGTCATGGTTCCAACCCATGAGAAAGTAAGGGATAACCTGGGCCTGTGACTGTCCTTCAGAAGGCATTGTGGACACAGCCAGCAACTTTTGGAGTCTAAGAGTTTTTCTATGTTTATCAAGGTGAGACCCTTTGCTCTTAGTCCTAAATTATGAAGAGCCTTTGAATGCTAAGATGTTTTCTTTCCATCCAGCTCAGGTAGTAATAGGCCTTATTTGAAATTCTTGAGTAAGACAGGCATGTGTGACAAGAAATTAAGAAAATATTAATATTTTTCCATTTTCCATGTCATGATGCACCTCTTATTGAGGTTTTACTCATGTTTTCCTTTCATTGACTTCTCTATTTTTTCTTGTGTGGTTTTTCCACTCTGTGTAGCTGTTCTGTGAGTGACCCCAGTTTGCCCCACAGCTATGAGTGGCTGAAGTGGGCTCAGTAATCCCACAGAGAGGCAAAGAGACGGAAATTGAAATGTCATAAAACTAACAAATTCCTATAGGAACTACAGAAAACAAAGAAAGGAAAAAGGTGGCTTAACACTAATAATAAGCACTATGTGCCCCCTTTATCATCATCAAATATGTCATGATTTTGTACCCTTCTACACAGGTACAGCTGGAGCATGAAGTCAAAGGAAATGCAATGCCTCAAATCTCGCTAAAATTCAGTAGCAAATCTGTCATGGAGCTGTTGGAAGTACATGGAATCTGGACTGTCACAGTCTATGGTGAGCAGGTTTAGAATAGGAGACCTGGGCTGAGGTAATGAAATAATTCCAAATCAAAAATAGGAACTTGGCAGCTGAAAGAAATAGTGGAAAGGAAAAAAAATATAAATCTCCTTGTGACTGAATGACTACAGCATGAATAAAAATAAATTGTGAAAAAGGCAAATGTGAGTTTGGGGCATGTGAGCAGAGGGACTTCAGACAGAAAGGATGTAAGGTCCTGATCAACCTGCATGAGGGATACAGTTAAAATAGTAACCACCAAGAAAAAAGAGCTTTAAAGCCAAAAGTCTTACAAAGAGAGTAACTATAAGTTCCACAGAAAGGAAGGAGACATTCATGTCTCCTCACACAACAGATTTTGACTTAATCACTTGAGCATAGCCAGGATTAAGAGAAGATATATTTCTCTCAACAAGTACTGTAGGAGTAAAAGCATCTCCTAGTGAGATTAGATGTTTCAGTTAAAGGCCAGTCTTGGCACAAGAACAAATGGGTATAACCTAATTTTCCATGCATTTGGTTTTTGGTTTAGTTAGTACAAGGTTTAAGGTTTTACAACTTTCTTGTGGTAAAGAGAATGAGAATAAGATACTCTGTTAATGATGGACTTAGTTTAACTCATGCAAGTTCTATGACTATATATGAAAGATATTGAGGCTGCCTGTGATATACCAGGGGTAGATGATCCAGGAAAGCCACTTTAATATTTCACTGAACATTTACAAAGCTGTATTGTGCACACTACATACAACAGACTCCACTCTGCTGCCCTTCTCTGCTGAAGACAGTGGAATATGTTACTGGACCAATTTGGTACTCTGAATCCTACTTAAGCGCTCTCTTCCAGGCAAATTATTGTACCACTAAGGTACTGATAAGAAGGTAAACATAATTTGAGGCTCTAAATTCCTGTTTTGCAGAGGTGCCTAGGTCCAGTTTTGAAGATGTTTGTTCAGCTGATGGGTTTGTGTTTCTCTGATGTTTTCTCTCAGGTGTGAGGACATCCCATTGCTGGTGGGTGCCTGTCAGAGCCTTTCCTTCTGATGCACAGTGTTCAGAGTGTCTAACTTGGCTGTACAACCTCTAACTCTTTAACTGGACACCTGACTTCTGAGTTCGGTACTTGACTTCCAAGTGTGGAATTGTGGAATCTCCCATCACCTGTGGGTCCTTATTTCACATCTACCTTTTTTTTTTTTTTGGTAGAAGTCCATTCACTGTGCTTTTTTTGGCATCAAAATTCTGCCCTGTGAGAGTAAGAAATCTACCTGGGTAGGAAGGTTCACGTTTCAGTAACAAGAAATCTTATTCTGTCCTTTGAAGTACAATTCACTTTGACAGGAATGCAGATTTATATGTGAGGTAATGTAAAAACGTTAGAAACTTCGTGAATTACTCCAATGACATCCACATTTTATGGAGAAGTTATGGGTTGTTAAGTTAAATGGCTGTGATGGACCATTGTCCCTGTGGCAGGGAGATGGTTTTGTTCCCAGTTTTTCAGGCTATGCATCTTTACTCTCAGCTGGTAAGAGGTGATGCTGAGACACGGACTTCCTTAGTGGATAATACACATCCATTGAGAAAATGGCCCTTGGCAACTTCTTTTCTCAGTTTTGCTTCCAAACCACTTACAAGATTTTCTTGTAAACATTTCCCCTCCTTAATAATGGATTCTGGGACAGTGATTGATTGTCTGGCAAAGTTATGTTCATTGATTGCAAGGAAATTACTTTCCCACTCAGTTACTGCTAAAACAACAAAATAATAGCTGTAGTCACGGTATTTTATGCAGTTTTGTAGATGGTTTACACAGATCTTAACACCTGCCTCTCCCTACTGACTTCACCCCCTCTGCTGAATTCACTGCTTGGTTGGCAAGGACATGGAAAAGACTGGTTAGAAGAGAGAGGATGACAGACATTTTTTAAGGTATTGCTTGTTGTACCTGTTTTTTCTCCTGTTGTGCTGGTTAATAACATTTTTGTCAGCATGTTTAGTGAGCATGTCCTGGTTTTGGCCAGGACAGGATTAATTTTTTACAGTACCTGGGAAAGGGACATGGCCAGCCCCTGCTGTTATTCCATACCATCTCATCACTTGCCAGGGTTGTGAGTAAGGGGGTCTTCTCTGGAGAAATCCTGGGAGGTGAAAGGATATGTTTCATTCCCATGTAAATAGTTTCTTTGTCTTGTACCTTTTGTTATTAGTATTGCTGCTGTTACTGTTCTTTTTCTAATCTCAGTGCTGTTTCCAGCAAGTGGTTCTTACTTCAGCCAGTAATCTTCGCCTCAAATTTGCCTCCAAATCTCAACTCCATCCCTGGAAAGGAAGGAGGAGTGAGTGAGTGAGTGAGTGAGTGAGTGAGTGAGTGAGTGAGTGAGTGAGTGAGTGAGTGAGATCTGCTTGGTGACAGTCCTGANGTGGAATTGTGGAATCTCCCATCACCTGTGGGTCCTTATTTCACATCTACCTTTTTTTTTTTTTTGGTAGAAGTCCATTCACTGTGCTTTTTTTGGCATCAAAATTCTGCCCTGTGAGAGTAAGAAATCTACCTGGGTAGGAAGGTTCACGTTTCAGTAACAAGAAATCTTATTCTGTCCTTTGAAGTACAATTCACTTTGACAGGAATGCAGATTTATATGTGAGGTAATGTAAAAACGTTAGAAACTTCGTGAATTACTCCAATGACATCCACATTTTATGGAGAAGTTATGGGTTGTTAAGTTAAATGGCTGTGATGGACCATTGTCCCTGTGGCAGGGAGATGGTTTTGTTCCCAGTTTTTCAGGCTATGCATCTTTACTCTCAGCTGGTAAGAGGTGATGCTGAGACACGGACTTCCTTAGTGGATAATACACATCCATTGAGAAAATGGCCCTTGGCAACTTCTTTTCTCAGTTTTGCTTCCAAACCACTTACAAGATTTTCTTGTAAACATTTCCCCTCCTTAATAATGGATTCTGGGACAGTGATTGATTGTCTGGCAAAGTTATGTTCATTGATTGCAAGGAAATTACTTTCCCACTCAGTTACTGCTAAAACAACAAAATAATAGCTGTAGTCACGGTATTTTATGCAGTTTTGTAGATGGTTTACACAGATCTTAACACCTGCCTCTCCCTACTGACTTCACCCCCTCTGCTGAATTCACTGCTTGGTTGGCAAGGACATGGAAAAGACTGGTTAGAAGAGAGAGGATGACAGACATTTTTTAAGGTATTGCTTGTTGTTCCTGGTTTTTCTCCTGTTGTGCTGGTTAATAACATTTTTGTCAGCATGTTTAGTGAGCATGTCCTGGTTTTGGCCAGGACAGGATTAATTTTTTACAGTACCTGGGAAAGGGACATGGCCAGCCCCTGCTGTTATTCCATACCATCTCATCACTTGCCAGGGTTGTGAGTAAGGGGGTCTTCTCTGGAGAAATCCTGGGAGGTGAAAGGATATGTTTCATTCCCATGTAAATAGTTTCTTTGTCTTGTACCTTTTGTTATTAGTATTGCTGCTGTTACTGTTCTTTTTCTAATCTCAGTGCTGTTTCCAGCAAGTGGTTCTTACTTCAGCCAGTAATCTTCGCCTCAAATTTGCCTCCAAATCTCAACTCCATCCCTGGAAAGGAAGGAGGAGTGAGTGAGTGAGTGAGTGAGTGAGTGAGTGAGATCTGCTTGGTGACAGTCCTGATGGGGCACTGAACTGGGGAGTGCTGTACCTGAACCATGACAGAGCTTTAGAAAACAGACAGAACTCTGCAACAGGGAATTTCACAAAGCTGAAAAGGGTGTAATATAATGCCATTTGAAATAGGCTGATTTTTAAAATTTTCTCTGTGTTTTAGTATTACTTTCAGTATGCTTCTGCTTTAAGATAACTGCAATATTAATCTAGCAGAGTTTCTAAATTTTTAATATGACATCTGTGGTATTTAGTAGGTTGATCACCAACATCAAATCATGATTTGTTGTAACCTTTTTTATGGTGACCTGAGCTGCTCTGACATTCATATAAAAGCTATACACTATGTCTTTGGGAAAGGCTGCCCTTTGATTCTTGCTAAAAACAGATACTTCAAGAACTGCTTTTAAACAGAGCCTCAGGAACAGCAGGTAGGGAAGCCAAGATCCTAGAGGAAAAACCTCATGTGCATAATTGCATGTGTCTTGCATGCACCTAGGGACTTTCTAAGAGAAGGTTATGGCCCCGTGGTCAGGGCCAGAAAGTTCATTTGAACAACACAGACCCACCTGGCTCTCAGTGCATAGTAGTCAGGGTCTGACTTGGGCTGTTAGGTCTTCCTTGGCAAAACAAATTCCTTAGGAAAAAAAAAAAAAAGATGACCAGAAACAGCATCTCTTTAGCAGCTCCAGGTGCCAGAGAACTGTTCTGGAGCGCAGCAGAAGCTGCGGCACGAAAGAGTTGCCCACATATTATTTGGTTTCCTGCATGGGGCTGTGAGACTCATGAACATTCAGAGAAAGGACTCAGACAAGCATGTACTCACAACAGGAAAAAGGATATACTCACAATTCCTGCTCTGGACAGGCAGGAGCCAGGTGCAGGGTGTGCTCCAGGGACTACCCAGTGTGCCACCAGCATCCCACAGACTGTGAATGGGACATGGCACACTGTCCAGAGCAAGGCTGTATTTGATTAACTTCTGCTTTGGGTGTGGAGAGACTCACAATTATCATCGTTCTCTTGAACTTGAATATAACCTTGATGCTGGCTTTTCACTGCTCCTCTCTGGTCTCCCTCTTAGAAGTGATTTTCTGTATCAGAGCAAACACTGTACTCCCTGTATGTCCCTGGTCCCTCTGTATCCTTGAGTGGCAGCTACCCTGTGACTCAAGAAGGTGGCTGAGGAAGGTAGTGAGGAGAAATGGCTGCTAGGAAAGAGAACTTAGTTTAAAAAAGTGTCTTATATCCTGGTAGTTAAAGATTATTCTTTGAGGATTTTCATTGAGATAGAATGAGAAAGAGCCAGAAGAAATGCTTGGAGAAGGTTCAGAGCTTAAATGGAAAGTGAAAGTCTCACACAAAGGATAAAGTTGCAGTCTGCTCATTGCTGGTGGCAGAAAGTTTTGAGAATACTTTTCTGGGTTACATTAGGAGCTAAAAATAAACATTGGATCTAATTACACAGGTGAGTTAGGTATCCCACCAGCAAACATACTGACTTTATTTGGCTCACATTTTCTTTGCCTGGTTGAGATTTCTTCACAAGGAGTGTGCAATGATGTGATAGATGAGGAATGACTGTGTTTAACAGAAGCTTCCATTTCAAAGGACAAAAATGTTAACTTGCCAGTTTTTCTCCAAAATTAGCAATATGTTTCCTTTAAGCTTCTCTGACACGAGCAAAGATTAATCAATGGAGGTAGTAGATAATAGTCATTGCCACTGCTCAGATTAATGCCATGTCTGTATGGTGGTAGGATAATAAAGGAGGGCTAATCAAGGAACACAGACCTGTTTCCAAGTTCTTAATGATGAAAGAGGAGTCATAGCCTGAGATAATAATACATAGTATTTAATATTTGTCTCGGCCAATACTTGACCACAAAACAATAAGTCTTCAGAAATTTAGTTATAGAAATAATTGCTAATATTTGTCTTCAAAGAAGACAAATTTAATAGGATATCAGAATAGAATAGTTAGAATTTTATGCAGAAGTACCAAGTGTAAGACACTGGGGTTGTACTGGAGTTGGGAAGTGACTGCTGCTGCTGGAAGATGCTGCTCTGCCCATCAGGTGGCATCCTGCTCTTCCAAGCCATGGAAATCTCCATGTAGGTAAAGCTGCAGAAAAGCTATAGTTTACTTATGCCTTGACATTGCCTGGTTCTATAAGAATATATGAAAAGCGGTAAGACAATGCAAAAGAAGTGTGTATTTTACACCTCCCCCTAGGCCTGGGCTGGGTTTGTTATGTCTGTGATTTCACAAGGTGAAAATGCTGGATGTTATAAAGTGAGAATAGGTGGCTGTTGTCAGCTTAGCTTGCCATGCACGGCCAGCACGGACACCCTAAATTCTCTCCTTCTGAAGTTTTAAAAGATTATATGCAAAAAGTTGTCTATAAAAGGGTATCTATAACAGTCCAAGGAAAGCTGTTCCAATAAGTTAAGTATTCTTATAATAGGAAAAAAATTATCTTAATTCTAATCTGAAATAGTTTACTTTCCATTTTACCCTCTGAAGCATAATTTTTCTGTTATATCGAAGAGTCAATGTCTTATTCCCACAACAGAGTCAATGTCTTATTCCCACATACTCAAGAAAAAGAAAGTATGGGGTGGGAAATTATTCCTGGGCTAGAAAATTCATATTTCCAGGATCTTTGGGAGGTCTATCATAGATGGAGATCGTGCAGAGCACATAAAGTTTCCCACTTATTGTAAATTGAAGAGGAAGGCAGCAAGAAAGACCAAGATCAGTGATCCTCCCTCAATAGCATTTATGTAAAACAAATAAATAGAGCCTTCAAGATAAGCTAGATCCTGTGCTTTAGAAGAAATCCTAGAAAACAACCTGCCAGAAGTAAAATTTCAATCCTGGCAGATCTGATAGAGTGTTTAACCTTGGGACAAGACTTTCTGCTGAGGCACAATCCCTTGTTCCTAGCTGTGATCCATCTCAGCATAACTAATTATACTGCTTCTTCTGTTGCCTCAGATGAAGGCAACACCTCTCTTCCATTCCTGAAAATAAGCTGTGCATTGAGACAAAAATAAATCCATTATGTAAATATGGCAAACCCAAATGCAATCAGTAGACAATAACAAAACTTTTTCAATCACCTTTTTCAAATCCAGTAATTTAAAAATACAAATTTTCCCAGCCTCTGATTAAGGAAGTAATCTCTCTGGTATTTTTATTGCTAAGTTAACCAGAGTGAGGTCCTGAATTACTGTATTTAAGATTGTTCTCAAACTCCTGTGATTCTTGAAGACCAGTTTCCCAAATGATCCAGGAACTTCTCTCTCACCACCTACCTCTGTGATTTATAACTTGCTTATTTTCAGTTTAATTTCAAACTGTGGATTTTTTGTCTTTGTACCAAAAAACAATCTGTGCAGGGCCCTGTAAGAATATCTTTCATAAAAGCTGAAGGTCATTCTTTACACGCAGACACTGTTTTAAAAAATGTTACTATGAACGTCATGTTTTTGTTTAAAAATCTTGCTCGGTTGTTACCAGTAAGCCTTTCCAGGGAAAATAAAAAAAAGGAAAAAAATCTCTAGGGTTTTCTGGTTTTATTATTCTTCATGTTTTGGAAGTGCTCTGGATGTAGTCGATTTCCCTATATTCCTGTGTAGCCCATTAAGTTCTGTAAATGCTTCAGCACATTCCTAACTTCACCCATGGGAAGTGGCCACAAGGCAGTAAAGGCAACAACTCACATAAACAGAATGCTGTACAGGATTTTAGTGGGTTGCTTTCCAAGGCACATCTTGCAATGTACCAGGGAATATTTAAAATAAAGGAATACAATTATGCATCACAAAGATAATCATATCCAAGATGTCATTAAAAAAAATTAAGAAGAATTTCTGAGGGAAAATTGCAAAGGTGTTAAAGTGTCCCATCTTTCAATAGTCTTTTTGGTTTTTAATTATTATCTATTCTTTGACTTTTTTCAGGTTTCTGTGGCTATCCTATAGCTGCAGGTAAAGCAGGCTGGGGAGCATTGCTATCCCTGAAGCCAATCAGCAAGACAAAGCTGTCTTGGATGTCCTTGGGGAGGGTGACTGCAGCTGAGTTGTGTGCTGGAAGAGCTGCCTTGTCATGGTACCCCCATAACCATGCCTGGCTTTTCCCTGTGAGATTGTTAGTTGGCCTAGATGAAAACCATGCTGTGGACCTGCTAATTCAGCATGCCCAGAACTGCACGTCATGTTCAGGTCTTTAATACAGATATTTCTCGTGATTCTCTATCTTTACTTCAGCAGACACACCTCCTCCTGTCTCGTTATACTAAGCAGCAACTAGATTTTAAATTCTTAGCCTGCTAATTGAAAACGACAGGGATTTTTTCTGAGAGAAACGTTCTTGAATCTATGACAAGGCATTGCTGCCAAGGGTAAAAAAGTGATTACAAATATATACTTGTTTCTTAGCAACCATTGAGAGCTCCCCTTTCTAATTAATACTGTACTATTCCTTGAAAGCCTTATTAGTTCACAGTACTGAAAGGTCAATTAATCTCAGTTAAAAAAATGATGGTATGAATAATTTTTTGTGAAATTCTGGCTGTACCTGTGTTTAATCTCAAGGCAAGCAAGCAAGCGAGTTGTTTTGTTTTATCACTTATTTATATAAAGAGCTTGAAAATATTCAAACACAGGACGTGCATGTGCTGTTCATCTGTGAACAAGACAGACAAGTTTTCCTTCACTCAGTACCTCAGCTCCCAGTGGCATGAAAGGGAAATAGCTTACCCATGAAAAGTGTCATGAAGGAGTTCCTCTAGTTTTACCTGCACCAACCAACCACAAAAGCAGAAGCAGGAGAGAGCATAGGGTTCTCTAAATCCTCCCAGCTTACTGAAGTGTGAAGCCATTTCATTGTCATTACTGAAATGACCTTCTTGTCTATAGACAGAGTGCCCGAGACGAAGGCGAAGCTATTGAAATCAGCCAAGTGGCTGCTGCATACATGAACTCTAGTTTCAGTAAGAAACCCAATGACATGATTTTGTCACCAGAAAATCTTTGGGATTGCATGTGAACATAGAGTTATCTATAAAGTTATAACTGAAGGGCAGCAGTCTCATTAGTGTTGTGACACATTTATATTGCTATCATAATACACCATCTCTAGGGTGACAGCAGCTGGTGCTGGTAGATAGTTCTAATTGTCCTGCTCCTGTGTTAATGTGAAAAAGTCCAGTTTGGAGAGGAGAAGAGGTTGTGAACAGACATTGGGTAGATGTTGATTGTCCAAAGATCAGGGTTTTTTACGTGACATTAATTTGGATTGGATGAGGAGCTGTTCAGGCATGAGAGGAATATTGTGTGAGGCTGCAGAACGGGACTGCAGCACTCCAGAGCATAAAACCCTACTGTTCTTCTGACATCTGGCAAATCCTGCATTGTTAAAGCTCCTTGTGTCCTAGCACTGTTGCATAGGTGTAAGGATAAAGACACAGGATAAACACAGAGGTGAGATAAGACATATTAGGTGTTTACAACCTGACCTGAAGTGTTTCCACTCACTCTATTATATGGTGAGAATTCATTACGAAAGAGGAGGAAAGAACTTTCTTCCTGTTGCTTTCAGAGTCAGATCCTAAATGGTTTGAAAAATCTCATTTCCCTGCAGAAAATTACTGTAGTTTGAGTTACAACAGTGAGCAGTTTTCAACAGCACCTGGTGTAGTTTTGTGGTACTTCTTCCATTTAGCTCTACCAGATGTTTTCCCTTCCTGGGGAGTAAGGATAGGAATATAAACCCCTACTCCAGAGTTCACTCCATGGTGCAGTAGCTCTCTTGGGGATGGCTGTTGTAGGACATTTAATAGAATTACAGAACAGTTGATGCAGGACTTCTTCAGATTGTGTAGTTCAAACCCTCCGCTCAAAGTAGGGTCCTACAGAGCCGTGTCTCAACAGGTTCTGAGTATCTCCAAGGATGGAGGCTCCACAATCTCTCTGGGCAGCTTGCACCAAGGCTTGCCCATTCTGACAGGATAAAAGCTGGCTCATGGCCCATCCCTTGGCACCAATCCATGCATTCCCCCTGATCTCCCACATCAAAGAGCCTTCTTCCAGGCATCAAAAAAA